>JBAMHW010000001.1:4499975-4510964 GCA_037177495.1 Rhadinocentrus ornatus
AGAAGGTCGCTGGTTCGAGCCTCGGCTGGGGGAGGTTCGAATGTGGGGGTTGGTGGCCTTTCTGTGTGGAGTTTGCAGGTTCTCTCCGGCTTCCTCCCACCGTCTTTGGACGGTTAATTGGTGAATGGATGTTTGTCCCTATATATGTTGGCCCTGCGATGGACTGGTGACCTGTGCCTTTCACCTGAAACACTGCTGGGATAGGCTCCAGCTCACCCCGCGACCCCTAATAGGAACAAGCGGTACAGATTATGACTGACTGGTTGATTGAAGAGGGAAGTCATGTGGTAGTAATGTCGCATATTGAACAGCAGATGGCGCCAAAGCTGAAGAAAAGCGAAAGAAAAAAACATCTTTCGGCTGCTTTCTGCTGCAGTTTGAAGCCAACAAAATAGGCTTTATCATTACCATCAATTTGACCAGAGCTGTCCAAAGAAGGCCGTGCCCAGCTAATCCTGCAGTGCATCTACCTTTACCCAGAAGGCCTTGCACTGCTGGCCAGAGCAGATTATTACAAGCAGGTCCAGTCTAAAGCTGATTTCTATCCTACTAGTCCAAAAACAAATAAACTGGAATATATGCTAAAAAAAAATACACCATGACTATTGATTACAGTTTATAAAACCAGGGCTACCTTCTTTTGTTTCCTCTCTTCCTTCTCTTCTCTCATATTACAGGTAAAGCTAAATAAGTTAGCTTTCCTTAACGAGTGCCACTTCATTGTTTTCTACACCTACATCAAGCTGAAGGAGTAAAGCAGAATTGTCTGGATCGTCCAGCAGCATTTTGATGCACCAACAACTACATCCACATATTCTAGCTTGATTTTCCTCCAACGCTTCCCTTCATATCCTAATTTATTAGGGTGTAAGAAAACACTGATCTACGTCTATATATATTGATTCAGTCGTCATCGATTTATATTTGTACATGAAATTTTTATCTTGTATTGCAATCAAACTGTCACAGTGCAGCGGTTAAGACACGTGTGTTTTAATCCCCAGTTTCTACCATTTTTCAAGTGTAGATGCAAACAGATTTTATGGTGAACTTCACTCTGCATTTAATGAAAAATCACAGGAAGATTCACGGGAGCCTGGCTCATCAGGGATGATGCTACTTTTAGTCATTTGACTTTCAAACACTTGTCTCTGACTGTCTAAACGTTCTGAAGCTCAGAATGTTTTATTTGGCACTCCCTGTCCTCCTGACACATCAACTGGTAAAAACAAAAAAACTAAAGGAAGGATTTGCAATTTACCAAGCCCAGGATTAGACCTGAGACCTACTGGACAGAGACGCCTCGGATTTATTTTTCTTTACATGAAACTGTTCATTTCATCATCTGCAAAAAATATGTTATGTGAGGAAAAGTAACCAAAACTAAATTTCAGTCCTTCATTCCCCTGCTTTGCACCAGTCCAACATATCTGTATTTATTTCTGTTTAAGTGGTAGCTGTTGTTTGCATGTCTGGTAATACTGACTTTTAACTGAAAACTAACACATGAAAACCTCTAACTGTTCAACTAGATGGTTCTTTAATATTAAAATTGCAGCAGCTGAGCAGAAACTTCCAGTTTTAACTGTCTCTGTGTGATGTTTCTGTGCATAAACGTAGAATCATGTGGATGTGTGGAAAGATATACTGTATTTACAGCACAGTGCAAACCATCATTTCATTTCTATACGTATTGCAGAAATAAAAAAAGGGTAAATAGGTGTAGCAATCCCAAAAATGTTCAGGCACTGTATGAAATTTAAGTCAAAAAATAATTTTATTCACAATAGAACACAGAAAAGATCTAAAGCTAAAAGTAAACCCTTGGTTTCATTGTATAAAATGGTTTCGCTGAGATGTGCAAAAACATCTCTAATAACAACGTATTCTGGATTGAAGCAACAGTTAACAGTAGCTGCGTGTACATGGAGCACTTTGAATCTGAAAGAAGGTCCAATCAGAATAAAAAAACTCATGTAAACTAAATAACTAAATGATGGCGCTGTTTCTGGATCATCCTCTTATGTAGTTGCTTCTTTACATGATAGAGCTTTGATCTGCACAGGAAACAATTTCTTGAAGCGTAATTGAGTCCAATCAGAGCGTTCTGCTCCAGCTGCTGAATCAAAAGCTTGCAAGCCTCAATTTTCCTCCTTATAATCGAGCTTCCGTCAGACTGAGAGGAAACAAGCGCTCAGCCATGACTTTACAGCTTAAAAACCAAAGCTAGGCTCTGTGGGTCCGACAGGCTGAAACTGGCAACAACCACTAACCAGTTTCATCACACTGACAACTTTGTCTGGGTTGTCCTTAAAGCAGATTAAAGGTTTTAGTTAGAAAAATGCAGGAAACAAGCCTCATTCATCTAAATGATGCAAGGCAAGGCAGGTTTATTTCTATAGCACATTTAAATGTACAAGACAATTCAAGGTGCTTTACTCGAGACAGTAAAATCATTACAGCGGGGAGCAGGAAGCAGTAACAAGTGTGTTAAAACAAACTTAAAAAGAAAAAAAATTTAATAAAAACAGAAAAAAGTTGTATTTTTAAAAGGCGTAGTTGTTTAATACACGTGTACACTTGTAGTAATGAGGTATGAAACAAGTTGTACATCCAGTTTTCCTCAGAGGTCTGCATATCATCCTGATGTCGTTCTAGTGGATTTTTTCATTTTATTTCTAAATTTGTAAGATAAATTTATTAGCTGTAGTAAGAGAAAAATACATGCATGGTGTAGAGATGTCAGTGGCTGCTGGTCCGAGTTTATTTTTCTTAAACTGAGGAATGTGTTCTTTGAAGTACTTCATGCTGGATAAGTTGCCATTGGGTGTCATACTGAGTGTATTTTTACATATTTTTGTAGGAGCAACCGATGAGTCTTGATTCAATTTGATCATGAGGAAATTTGATTTGTCTATTTGTATAATTTAGAGTTGAATATTTTCTGGTCTTTAAAGTTTAATTATTTCCTATAATAATATTTTTGAGGGTCAATTCATGTTAATTTTGACTTCAGATTATTGATCTGTTAACACTTAGTATTGGTATTTTCTTATTTTCAGTGATTAGTTCTGGGTTTTGTCTTCAGTTATAATTTTGGTTGATGGTTTCTGGTCTTTTCCCCTCATGTGCTGTGTTTTCTGTCCCTGGCTCATCAGCTCACCTGGTTTGATTTTGATTCACATCACCTGTTCTCAGTTAGTTCCTCTGTGTACTAATACACGATGGTTTCAGTTCTTCCCTGCCAGATCCTTATGGTTTACTCCCTGTTGTGTGTTGTTTCCGGTCCTGAGTTTGAGGAAATGAACCTTTGTCACCTGCACTGTTCTGCCTCCTGCCTTGACTGCCTGCATTTGGGTCCTCACCACCTCCACCAACACATGACATGTCTGCTTAAATAATAAAACTGCAGCAAATAAAACCCTGACATGTTCCTGGACACATGTTCAGTTAACTAATTTCTAAAATTTCTAGAATTGTATGATTATCTTAAGATCAGTTTTATTTTTGTCTCAAGATGCTAACATTACGATGTTTAAGAATCTGTCTCAATGATTGGACAAATAACATGATAACATATGTATCAATAGAATATGAAAGTGTTTTTGGGGAAATTGGTTTAATATGAAACTCTATTATTCCTATTTGTCTTTTTAAGGGTTGGGGAGAATATTGTGAAGAAGTTATGTTCCTCATATGTCACAAAAACGAGGCGAAACATCTCGAGTACAGATTTATACCCGAGTCTAAGACGTGGTCTTAGGCTCAGCAGTACTGCAGGATGAACTATGATGCAAGGCAATGTTCCACACACAGCTGTGGATCACCAGGAGTTTCCTGTCTGCACAGAGATGGTAAAGACTAAAAGTTGCAACCTGTAATTCCTATATTCAGTAAATCATTCACTGGTACAGTAGTTACCATATTTGGCTAAACATCTGTTTCATCGAGCTTCTCAGGGGTCAGATTTTATGATTCTGGAGCTTAATGACAAGACTGGAGACTGAAAGTGGAAATATCTCCTGCTCATGCAGCCTTAAGCAACCAGAATATAACCAAGAACTCTCTGTCAATAAAAGCTTTAACTGGCTTTAGTGTTGCCTCTTGTTTCTGTTCTGCCTTTGTCTCAACACACTTCAGCCCGTCTTCAGCTATCAAGCCGGACGTGTGATGGGTAGCTGACTTTCAGATGGTAAGCAGACTGTAAGCTCATCTGTGTGGCAGAAGTTTTCACACCTGTTCTGCAGGTGAAACATGGAATTGGACCACTGGCTTCTCAGACTATTCAAACTGGGAATTGGATGAGTTAGGGAACAGCGTTAACTGTGTCTCCATCTCCCTCATAACATGATGGTTACCCCAAATAGCAATGACCGTTTGCACTTCATCTGCTACTCAAAGAACATTATCCTGATAAGAGATATGAATGATGACTGAACATGAAGAATGATCACCCCAGCAGCCACTTCAGGTGATTGACAGGTCACTGAAAAGGTAAATGGGGCTGATATGCTGTACACTAACCTGCCACGCTGCCCCGTCCTGAGGCATCACTGTAAAAACCCTATCTAAGGAATACACTGGCAGTTTGGAGAACAGGGGTTGTATGGAGAGAAAATTTTCTGTTTAAGCCCATAACATCACTTTTATATGCAACTAAAGTCTACCACTATGTTTCTCACATGTTCTTCACATGCTAAATTTAAACCACATAGAAGGTGTTGGATTTACTCTAAGATGTGGTTACACAACATTTATTCCAAAAGGGTTTACTTATATTTTATACAAGTAGTTATATAAGTATTATGTATCAGTTTAGTCAAAACTATGCAATATATTAGATTGTTTAAAGTTGCTTCGTGAGGGATTGAAAAATATGTAAAGACAAAAATGCAAAATTATAGTTTTCAATAGTGTATTAATGCATGTAAAAAAAACACCACAGTGTGTATTAGCTTGGAACTTGTTTTTATTATACACAGATGCTACAAGGAGTCCACCGCGTTGTACTGGTTACCCAAAAAAAACAAACAGCCCAGAAAAGACCTTTTTGCATTTTAGGAAGCAATCGTCTCCTGGAGGAAGGTAAAACAGGAATATTCAGTTGCTTCGCTTTGGATACAGTTTCTGGGCTGTAGTTGAAGCTAAAGAACCTTTTCATATGAATCCTATTTAATTCTTTTGATTTGTGATTAAAAGCTCACTTTTTTTTTGTTCAGTTAACTTGAAATCAAGATAAATGTAGAACTAGCTTATATAAACTAGCTCAGTTTGAAAGAACTGATGGAATTAAGTTTATTTGAGTTAATTTATTAAATTAATTCAACTTAGCGGTTCAAGTCATTTAGTACCAATTGTGCAAAGACAGCAAAGACTCACAAGAAAGGTTTGTTCATCAGGAAGTCAGCCTTTTTGTGATTAATTAAATTACAATTATGTGCTTTTTTTTTTGCTTGTGTTATGTTTACGTTTAGACGATGTCGTTAAAATGTTTTATTCTGCTCTCCACTGGTAGAGACACCCACCAAAAAAATGTGATTTTTTTTGTTTTGTTTTTGAAATCAAGTGTCAAGTGGGGATGAATGTCAGCAAGCTGACACACACAAGTACAGGGCGTGGCTGTGTTACAGATGTTAGTATTCTGAGAAGCTACGGTAAAAAATATAAGAATTTAAATGGAAATTAAAGCAAATCTGAAAGGTTTTAAAAGCTCGATAAAGGATGAAAGTTAGCTGAGATCTAATCATTCTGCTTTCTGCTAATCCTTCACTGTATTCAACAAAGCTGGCTGCTTCTCAGTCATGAATATTTCCCAGATGTGTCACCGGTTTATGAGTGAGCCATGGAAACCAGAGATGCTCTGAACAGGGTGGAGGACTGCCAACTGTCTTGTCAGGTTTTGTATGAAACTTTTAGAAAGTGTGATTTTTTCCTTTTAACTGGAGACGATAATCTATGAAAAGCTGGTTTTGTGGTCTGAAAAAAATAAAGCTAATTAAACACAAGATTTACGCATGGCACGTTGCTTTCCCACACTTCATATGAGCTTTTCTGCAACCAAGACAAAGAAAGGAGCTTTCTGATCAGTGAACTGATTTCTTTTAAAAAGTGTGGTATAAGAAAGCTGAGCTTTCTGCAGCTTTTTACAAAAAAATCTTCATAGGAATCATTTAAAAATTTGTTTTTAGAGAGAAAGAAAACACCCACGTTGGCTGTCTGGAATGAAAGTTTGGCCTAATGCATGAGAGATCTCCATTTAAACAACTTCCACCTGCACATCTTGCTTCGTTTATATGTCAGAAGCTCTGCAGAGCTTATTGGGAACCATGTGTTTGTACTGGAGAGATCATCTCAAACAAGATAAAATAGTTTTAGTCTTTAGAGGAAACTTATGAACAAATGACTTTCTGCTGTGTCCAAACACATCCGGCATCCTTTACTGCTGTGCCGTGTGGTGTTATTAACCAGATCAGGGCATAACCTCCATCTCTTAATAAAATGCGTCATGATAGTAAAAAGCCACTATTGTAATAAATTTTAACAATCAAAGAGCACATTTAGCCGGTGGACTGGGGAGAAGCAGACCACCGGCTAACGAGGGTCCTTAATCAGACAGGATTAAATCTTTTTCTTGAATAAAACATTTTCCCCTGAAGGAAATTATGTGAGAACACGACTGTAATATCTTGCTTTTTGTTTTAAAATCACCAAATACTTTGTAAAATAAAATTAAAAAGTTATTTTTAAAAATCTGATCAAAAGACTACTTTATTTTTTATTTTGTTTTATTTTAATACACTGAACAGAAAACAACACTAACGCTGACTTTGTCATAATCATTAGCATGTAACCCCAAGTTCATCTCAATTCTGGGATTTCAGTCTGTCCAGTTACGAAGTTACACTGATGGTGAATCAGTACAAATGGAACAGACACCAGGTGGAAATTAGAAAAAAAACCACCATAAAGGAATGGCCCTGCAGGTGGTGGCTACAGACTATTTCGCTGTCTTTCACCCTTTCTGGCTGATATTTGGTCACGTTTAGTGATGGCACAATGAAGCTCCATGAATGTGTTGAGTCTTTCTGGCCAATGGATTCACCAAAAGTGTCATTACTGGAGCCCCGTTTACCAGCTCACTTGGTAAGACTGACCCCTGCTGGGTATTTGACTTCCAGCAGTCCTGCTGCCATTATGTAAACTACATACAGGTGGATATGTTAACATAATGATGCAACTGTTTTGTATAAATAAAGTAATCTCTCTCTCTCTCTCTTTATATATATATGTGTTGGGGCTCAAGTGATTCCTCTTCTTTGATAAAACTTCATCAGCCTTAGAAAACACCCTCTCACAAGGGACTGAAAAGCAGGTCATCTCACCAGGAGCATCCCCAGACACTGAGGGGATTGCATACAAGCATGGAGGCCACACACACACTACACACACTATATTTCCACAGACGCTGAGTTAGCCTGTGATCTGCTCTTTCCACATTTATTATCAGCATGATTCTAACTCCAGACATCCATGGGTTAATGATTTGGATTCCCGTTGATCATTCTTGTGTTATTTTGTTCTCAGCTCAGCTGTGTCATGAATAAATATTTCCAACTGAAAAAATTGATTCATAAAGATCTAAGATGTGTTTTTTAAGTGTTCCTTTTATTTTTGAGCAGTTTGCTCTGCCTGCATGCATTTACCTCATGTGTGAACATTTTGGTTTGGTCAAGTTTGAGCAATGACTTTTAGGCCCAGGGGCACCTTTTAAAAGGAACCTAACAAATCTGAACCCCCAACCCTCCCATCTGCGTCAAAAAAGGGTTGAGTTATTTTTTATTTGAGTTTCGGGAAGATAAATTATTACTCTCGCTTAGAGCTTTGTAAGACATCAGAGGTTGTTTTTTATTTCTATAAATGCAAGTAGACACTGATCAGATGTGTTTTCTCCAAGCTTCTACATATATTGGTACTGGGGGTTTCTGTAACATTCTTTAAAATTATTACTGGGGAAAGCTTAAACATATGAAATTACAATTTGTTCTCTACTGTATCATGTTGTGAAATAGGAAGATGGAAAAACAGTCTGCACTTCATCAGGTGGGTGAAACGATTGTAAGCGCTTTTGATGGACGTCAATGCAAACCTTGTAAAATAAAACAGACATTTTTCCACCCTTTCATTCACTACAAAGATCGCCCCTCGTCTGTTGAGTTGGTATTTTGCTTAGCATTAAGTCCATCAATCAATCATTACTTTGAAACAAAGACTAAGTCCGTTTTTTTCCACCTCCAATAGTCTCTAGCAACTTCAACTTTCTTGGATTAGCTGCTGCACGCTCTGTCTTGACGTCATTCACATTGAATCCATTCCCTCATTTGCCTCATCAAATCGGCAGCGCCTGCTTTTCTGCTTGAGATGCCTTCTTTACGGCACAGCTGGCAACGTTTAGTGCAAGCAGAGTGGCTGCACAGGGGGTTTGGACCAAGAGCTGAGGACTGAGCCGAAACCCTGAGGTCAAAACTCAGAAGGACTCTCCAAACTGTTTGGTAAACTTTATAAAACTGTAGACCAACTGTCAAGCTCAATGTGAGTGGATTAAAGGGGGCAGCCTAATGCAATGATAAACAGAAAACAGAAAGGACAACAGAAAAAGTTATTTAAGCACGGACAGCATAAACTAATCCCAACCAAGTTTGTAGTGTAAAGTTGTCTTCCTACAACAATCTCCTCCCGTGTTTCCACCTAAAATACTTACGTTTTTATTTTGTTTTAAATTAAATGAATGAATAAAAAATACTCGATTGATCCCAAAGGGAAATTGTACAATTGTTTTTTGGTTTATTTTACTGGGAAGAGGATAAACCTGAGGTTTCACATACAGGGAATTTAAAGAAAAATTGTTTTTGCTGGCTTATAAAATGAGGTAAATACAACCTCAGATGAACAACTCATGACTTATTGCATTGTCATTATTTTATCAATACAAAATAAATCAAAAGTACTGACTGAAAATAACATTATGCAGAAGCTTGTAGGACAACCTTCAGCAATAATTACATGGAATGATAGAGATTTGGGAGGACATGAGTTTCTAATGTGGTTCTAAATAGATGTTGCTCTATTCTTCTTTACAGAGTTGCTTGAGTACAATAAGGTTAACACTATTTATTTCTGCACAGCTCTCTTAAGGTCCACCATAGCATTTGAGCCAAATTGAAGTCCAGGACCATTGCTACAACTTAATATATATATATAAGATTCTCCTGTGATTTTGTGATCTCGTGGATCCAGCTTGGAGGACTGCATTCTTGGGCTCTCCGCATCTGACACGTTTTTGATGTGGATTGACCCTCCACGGAGGTCCCAACAAAACCCGATGGAAATTGGGGTAAACAGTGCTGCCATGTTTTCTCCTAAACCCCCTTTTTCAACAGTGTTGTCATGAACTCTGAGTTGTAGCTCTTTGAGTTTTAGCCATTTCTCTGAGCATTAAATGGTATCTTACTGGGACATTCCTGGGAAGAGTGGGAAATGTTTTTTACTATGGAAGCAGTGATGGCGTACTCAGTTTTTAATGCACTGTTTCTGCATTTTGGGTGACTTCTTTTTAAATAAATAATGGCATGGTGTAATATAATGAGACAAGGCTCAAGTATCATTTATTATCAACATATGGAAGAACTGAAAAGCTAACCATGAACTCAGTATAGGAATTAGAGTGACTGCAGCTGTGGGGTTTCCTCGGGACAACAACGCCATGTGTTGTCTTTTAACTCAAACGCCGACCCCTCCTTTGGGGAAACACTGAGGAAAGTGTCGAAGTTGTCACTTGCGGGTGGGCGGCGACTCTGTTCACCACCTCAAGCTTCGAACTGAGCCGTTGCAACAGTCAAGACTGTGTTAAGGGCTGTGGGAGTGCTGCCATGGCAACCGTTTTAGTGGAGTGTTTGTGAGTGTTTCAAGCTCCAGCAGGATTTTGAGGGGGAGAGAACTAAAAAGGCTGTGTGTGTGCACGTTTGTGTGTCTACATGTGTTTAAATCAGTGTTGGCTGGAGTTGCCTGGGTGACCTAATGCACATCTGTGTGTGTTCGACTGATAGAGTTTTTAAAAGAAAAAAGTTCCACATAGTCTTTGGAGCAAAGAGCAATTCTTAACTTGCAAGCTAGAAGAAAAAACTAAATGTAAACAAACAACCTGGGCACCATTAGTGGCGCTCCATCAGTGGTGTGACTCAGATCAGCTTGTTGCCTCCAGCAGCTGCTCCTGTTCTGAGCTGACATATCTTATTCATAACCTGCAGAACAGAAACCAGATCCAACACACTCGTTTGTCCTCCAGTTATTGGGCGCTGCTCATATCTGAGTTTGTAGCAGAAACGGCTTTTTTTCCAGCTGTCTTAATTTCAACTCGGTTATCTGCTGTATTTATTACATTTGTTTATGTTTGTGAAATTTCAAGAAAATCTCAAGTAGGATTTCACATAAAACAAGGATTTGTTTTAACCCTTTAAGCCCGGTGTCTATGCTGTAGGCCTCTGCTCGAAATGTTCAGTATGTCTCTGCAACCACAAGGTCTACTTGAATGCTTTTGGAGTTGTATTAAAGTGAACACTTATGAGATGTGTTAAAATGTGTAAATATCACTATATGTGTCACTGGTGAAGAACAAATCAAGATGGCACAATGGAAAAAGTTTCATGCTTGCCAAAAACAAGACAAAACAAAAAAATCACGATGAAAATGAAAATCCCTTTGAAATGATGCAGCTGTAGCAGTGTGCGGCTGGCCGTCTGCTCCTGCTATGTTTTATGTTTCTTTAATTTTTAAATATTGACTATGAACAGATCGAGTCTCTGCTGGTGTATAATCATCAGTCTTTTATTTATTTGGCAGAAAACTGGAAATTTCATTGCTTCAAATTATGATGCAATATATATATATATATATATATATATATATATATATATATATATATATATATCTATA
>JBAMHW010000001.1:4514499-4525772 GCA_037177495.1 Rhadinocentrus ornatus
CCCCCCCCCCCCCCCCCCCCCCCCCCCCCCCCCCCCCCCCCCCCCCCCCCCCTCCAAACCACTTCAATGAAAACCACATGGAGGGAGGAGAGAACTGCCTCTAAACAGAGAAAGAGAGAGAGAGGCAAACATGAGCAACAGACACAGAGGAAGCAAAGGAGTGCAGCTGAAGGAAAGGACCCAATCTGCAGAACCAGGACCAAGATAAATCCAGGACCACAGGCCAGGAGCAGCCCAGTCCACCATGTCAGAGTCCATCAGGAGAAGAAGCTCCAGCAGGCAGCTCCTGCAGAACCTTATCAGGTGAGAGGAAGATATTGCTTAATATTTGCAGGTTCAGAACCTGTTAGATACCAAGTGTTAGTAAAATGTAAAATCTACATATATTTTTTGTAAACAAGAAATTGAGGAGCAATTAAGCAAACAGCCTAAATGTAGCTGTCACAAAATAAGTAAATATTACTGAACCAGCAAAATAAATCTAATTTAAAGATATGCAGAAGCAGTTCTTTTTATACGGTGGTGTTTTTTTCATTTTTGCTTCTGTGACAGTAACTTTGATAAATACAGAAAACACAACACTGAATGCAATATTTAACTATTAGAATGTAGATTCATTTTTAGCCCACAACTTTGTAATACACTCCATAAAAGCATAAAACAGCCGAAGGGACACAAATGCACCATAAATAAAAATCAAGATCTTTTTTTATTTATGAGATACGGATCAGTATGATTTTGGGGGACGCTGTGTAAGGGAAGGTAGTTGGGTAATTTCTTTTATACAAACCCATCACTTTTTTTTCCACCTCCATCCTGAATCTGCCAAGATTTTATGCCTTAAACAATGAAAATGAACATAAAATGTACAGAAAATATGTAAAACATGGCCACTTAAAAAACCTGCAAAGTTCCTTAAAATATTCCATTAAGTCTGCATTTTTACAATAAATGCAGTAAATTTTTATTGACACATTTGCAAAAACAACACATACTTTTAATAGTTAAGCGCTGATGTCATATTTGGCACATCCATTACAGCACATACTGTAACCTGTACTGAATTATATGGAGAAGTGGCCCTAATGATACACGTTTCTCATTCCCAGATAATTAGAAACACCTGTGAATGCAATGAAACGCTGTACATCACTATTTCTACCTATGACCTCAGTGCTGAACAACTTTAATGACCATCTTTGAGGAAGTGTCAACAGACACTGTACATTACAGGCATCATACAAAGAGGATTTAAGGAAGTATTTAATTGAATCAGCTTGTGCAGATGTGCCACAAAGTGTGTGTGTGCATATCTGTGTGGAGAGATCATCACCTGCAGAGATCATGGCAATAATATTTGTTCTATCAGCTGTGCTTTAAAGCAAGAAAATGCATATGTGGTAGAAACTGAAGCTTAAATTGTGGCTGAGGTAGGCACTGATGAAGGAAAGGTAGTAAACAATTTTTTGCTTTAATTTTCAAATGATTTAATAAAAAATCCACAACATTTACCTATTCGGCATTTTAGGTGTAATTGCTTAATATTGTGTTTATCTAAAAAAGCACATTTACTATTAGTTTGACTTTTAATGCAGCTTTCAAAGAACTTTAAGACAAAAGTAAATTCCTAAGTAAAAAAAACAGCAGTGTAAAAATATTTTTATTTCATTTATTTATTTTTTTAAACTTGACATCTGGTAAAAGTGAGTATGGATTTATGACAAAACTCTGTGTAAGCACAAAGGCAGAAATATGGTTGTTTTTTTATATATATATAATAAAAAAAAAAGATCATCCATATATAAAATTGCTGAATGTAAAAGCGATCAGCTCTGTAAGTTTGGAGCAAAGGACCGTGCAGAAGTTCAGATAAGAAGCCAAGAAGTGCGACTGGTCCCACAGACAAGAGGATGGTTGCGGCATCGAGCTTTACTTGCAGTACTGGCTCATACAGCACTGTGTGGAGATGATAAACAGAGAGACACAGATGAATGCTGGAAGTTTTACTGGTTTCTTAAATGGCCTTTGGAAGCTTAAAGTGATGGATGAACTAATTTCTATTTCCTGCATGAAAACCAGATCGATGTATTAAATTCCAAGCAGAGCAGCCCTCCTGATGCACGGTTACGTACAGTTATTCATAAGTACATAAGCGTATATCTATACGAATAATAAGAAACAAAGTAAAGATTACAATTATGTCATTGGTTAATACATCTGAAGCCAGTGTAGAGCTTCCTTAAAATATAAAACCACTGATGGCTGTTAAGCACCGACATCAAAACTTCCCTGGAAGATTCTCATTCAGTTGATTTGAATGAATGAATGAATTTATTGTCATTGCACAACAATTATATCAACAATTATTGGCAATGAAATTCTGGAATCCCAGGCTCACCTTACAATGATAGAAAGAATATAAACCACAATAAAAATAGTCAAACACTAAAAGCAAGAATACTACAAAAGAGTTACGCAGTAAAATATATAATGAGCAATAAGAAGATGCTGTTATTTAAAGGTGGCGTTGCTGCTGACATCATTTAGAAGTCTTATGGCCTGCGGTATGAAGCTGTCCCTGAGCCTGGTGGTGCGGGCTTGAATGCTGCGAAACCGACAGCCAGACGGTAGCGGACAGAACAGTTTGTGACTGGGGCGGCTGGGGTCCTTAATGATTTTGGTGACCTTCCTCCTACACCACTGGGTGTAGAGGTCCTCCATGGGTGGCAGGACTGTCCCAGTGACATGCTAAGCAGTTTTCACCACCCTCTGTAGAGCCTTGCGGTGCAGCTGCTGTACCAGCCAGTCAGGATACTCTCAATGGTGCACCTATAAAAGTTGCAGAGTATCCTTGAGTCCATGTTGAGCCTCCGTAACCTGCAGAGGAAGAAGAGCCTCTGTCTGGCTGAAAGTCAGTGTAATAAGTCAAGGCGAGGTCCTCACTGATGTGGACCCCAAGGAACCTAAAGCTGTTGATTCTTTCCACCGTTGATGGAAAGGGGGCGTTTTCCTCCCTCTGCCTCCTCCTGAAGTCCACAATAAGTTCCCTAGTTTTGTTTTGTTGACATTAGGATGGAGATTGTTGTCCTGGCACCAAGATGTCAGGCCTCTGACTTTCTCTCTGTGGGCCGTCTCGTCATTGTCGGTGGTTTACAGGTACACAGACATTAAGTCTCTTAATACACTTTATTTATAATCAACTTTACATTCAAATCAGAAAGTCTCAAAGGGCTACAGACTAAAAGGTAAATAAATAAATAACCCAGTAAAAAAGACCAAATCACAAAGGGAGTGCAAGGTTAAAAGCAATAAATCAGTTTTGTAAGAGACAATCCACGGTGAGTAAAAGGGGATTTAATCTTGTTTAAAAATTGTCACTACCTGCCCCAAAAGCACGGGAGGACAGAAGTGTTTGGAATTTAAAGCACAAGCTTTTATTATCAAAGAAGAAGACAAAAACAGAGGGCAGAAAACTGTTTTACCTTTTCAGGGAGATCATTTTGGTAGCTTATGCTTCTAAATTTCAAGCATTTTGTTTATGTTAAGCTAGTAACTATAACTTTACAATGTTCACGTGAGAAGTTTTGCAACATTTAGAAGAATCTAAAATGATGCGTTAACAAGCCCCAAATAGCAGGTCAGATAAGAATAACCTGCTTCATGTTTCGTTTTCACTAAATGAAATTCAACTTACTCCAATTGATTTTCTGTAATCTCTCCTCTTTACAGGAAGAGGGAGATTTACTGTCTCCAATTAAATTTCTATTATTGTCGCAGTTAATTTCAGTTCATCTGTCCAGTTGGTGTTTTCATTGCATCCTGTTACCACGTGGGCCCGCAATACACTGAACTTAATGACCTCATATTGTCTGTTCTGGTTGTTTTTTTTCCTCCTAACAGGCTCAACAATCCTCCTCTTCATATTTACACCTCTTCCTTTCTAATCAGTGCTCCTCATTGTGAATGATTCCCTCTGTGAGTGGTGGAACATTACTGTGTGACTTCACCGAAAATGACACTGAGCTCTTGAATTCAATGGTTTCTTTTATGGCTACAACTCCCTTAATAGCCATGACATCATCTGGCTGAGTCCTTAACCCCCTCCTGCTTACACGCACACAAAGAAAACGCCGTCCTCAGGCCTCCATTGCCTCATTGCGTAAATGGTGGAAAATGTGATGTGAATCAGACACATCTCCTCCATCATTTTCCCGTTTCAAATTAAAGCTTCACAGCATCATATTATATGTCCCAGCAGACCCTAAACACACCATGTCGTCCAAGTTGCCCTGCAGAGGCGATACGCTGTGCATGTTTTCACACATGCACTGAAGCCCTAAACTTTTTGTAAATGTCTGAGCCTGTAAGACCAAAAGATTAAATTGAGTATTTCCTGCTGGTTCCACCATATGAAACCTGTAAATATCCAACTGAGCCCACGTGTAAAAACAGCAGAATACTGACAATGTCCAAACGTGTGGGTAGATCCATCTTTTATTATGCAGCTGGCTTGAAAACCAGTTTAAATGTCCTATAAAACAATCATTTCAAATCTCTAGAAACCAGAGATAATGTAAAATGTCAAATTTAAATAAAGCCTCAGTCTACAAGGCAAAAAAAACAAACAAAAAAAACTTGCATTTTACTTGTTTGGAGGAATTCAGGGTGAGAAAATACTTAATAACTGCATTAAATTAATTAGTAAACTAATATAATAAACTCGTATGCAGCAGCAATTATGTTTTATGGGAGACAATTTTAATACATTTTCTATTTAAATGTCTGTCTATTTTTAAATGAAAACTATCACTGGTCCCAAAATGTATTTACAGTGCACATAGTGACACTTTTACTTAAAGCATCATTGTAGTGTCCAAAGATCTACGGTATAAGCCACGTAACTGCACAATGATACCATGGATAGTTGTCCATGTACAAACAAATTCTCCAGTGGAACATGTTCAGCGAAACCAACAAAATACCATGTTGTAACATAACTTTGTAACTTAACTTCGCATTAAGAAATAATGTATTTTATCTCAAACTATATTTCCTTAATTCTAGCATTTTATTTCTAACTTCCTTAGGAAGCAGAGAGCGGCCATGCCCTTCAGTTATTTATTTCGATGTCATTATTGCAATAATTATTACATCATCACGTTATCTAAGACTCAGACTGCTTTAATTTGTCTTTAGCTTTGGAAAAGGACATCTACACAATACACACAAAGATTTAAAACTAGATAAAAACAAAACAAAACAGGGAAAACACTACATAAATAAACAAAACACTGAAGCAACACATGCAGGTTTAGAAATCTCTATAAAAATATAAGTGCAAAAAGACACATGCATGTCTGTGCACTGGTGCAGATCCTGTAATCAACAACAACAAAAAGCTGCTGTCAAACCAGGAGGCCAACGTGCTGATGAACTGGCAATAGGACGTGCTGTTGGTCAGGCCACTAAGGCCAAGTCATCAGTATATTTAAGGAGAGGTCACTGCTGTTGCACTGCATTTTGTTTATGTATATGGAAAAAAGCAAAGGAGATAGCATACACCCTTGAGGAACACCTGTGTTGAGAACAAGAGTATCACCTAACCCTGACCCATGTGCATTATGGGGATTTGTTTTTTGCAACACAGGGAGGACTTTTCCCTCCTGAATGGTCATTGGACTGGATGTCCTCCCAATACAGACAGCATCACACTCATCCCCATGATCACAAAGCTCGTTTTCATGTAATTAGTTAATTTATCTTACTATCTTTTTGTCTTGAGATAATCTGTAACTAGTTATCATGATATGATAATCAGTATGGATGATATGGACGATGAATAAAAATTTGTGGTTCACGTGTTACCACTAAATTGTGTTGTTGATTGTCACAGCTAGGAAGAATTTATAATAGTATGTTAAGGCATGCCCGTGTTATTCTGTTTGCTTCCTACTTATAGCATTTTCCCATCATCTTCAGAAAACAAAAATGTTATCTCAGCATAATGAAACAGAACAATCCTGTTATCTCATGAAAATAATCTTTATCTTTAGATCATGAGATAGTTAACTGATGATCTCAAGATAATGAACAATATAGAAAATTATATTTCAATCATGGCTGATCAGCTTCAGTGATTCCTAACCCTAACCAAGTTGTTTAAAGGTGCAAACTCAGCCACAAAACTCTGGTTTCTAACCAATTAAAGTCTGAACCAGAAAACTGTGCTGCTTCACTCTAACTAAGCAGGTGTTACATTACATTAATTTAGCTGACGCTTTTATCCAAAGCGATTTACAATGGTTAAGCAGTAGCGTTAAGGGTCTTGCCTAAGGACCCAACTGGAAGGTGTTAATGTTCATCCCCTCCCACATGGGAGATTGATGCTCTACCAATTGAGCTAACCAGCCGCGTAAGAAGCTAAAACAGGAGTAAATTATTTGTATATCAGGGTACAGATAAGTTAGGTTTGAATATTAAACTGTATGTAATATGGGTCATATTAAGTTGTATATAGATTTTTTTTCCTCTAATTTTGTTGTAAAATAGCAGAAACATTTTCTGTAACAGTTAACAGAAACCACAAAGTTTCCCTGAGCTAAACTGAAACCTTGTTTGTGTAAACCCGACCACACAAACCCTCCACACACCACAATCCACTCCACAATGGCATGATGAATGGAACTTCTGGACGTAAATTTTTGGGATCAAACCCACAAAAATGAAAGTTGGTTCTTTAATGTTCTTTGTTCTTGATCAAATGAAGTAGACACTAAAAACACCATGGTCTTTTTTCCTTCTTCTCTACGTTTCATTTAATGATGTTGAAGTAATGAGATAAATGTTGAGGTGTTCATCGGTTCAGGTGACTGCGATGTCCATGTTGTGGTACTCTTTGGCATTATGAGCTGCATAATGAAAATAATTCAGAAATACCCATAAAAAATGACTTAAATTCCTTCAATCTGGGGTCTTTGAGTTCAGTCTAGAATTATAAACACTAAGACTCAAAACATGAAGTTGTTTGAGTTAACATCTTGTTGTTGTGACACATGAATCTTACTTGAAATAGGTATACCGACATTATACAGTACCAATCCTGCCAGCTCCAGAATTACAGTAAAAGGCTGCATTAAAATAAAAAATATTCACATATCTGTAAGCCCTTGAGGAATGTGTTTAAAACTCTTGGTATGCTCTGCAGAGATGGTTTATTTCACAAAAGCTGCAGTAAATTGATGTGAAACACATAAATATGGTACTTTAAGACTTTCATGCTTCTTCTCCTGTTACATTTCAGGCATTAGTGATGAGATCCAGTTCAAACCTGATCCCCAGTTGACCTATTCTCCTCCAAAAAATGGCCTGAGAGAAAAGTTAAAACAGCCCTGTCTCATATCAAACTCGGTAGAAAGTACATTTTAAGGCTGAATCTTGTCAATATGACTTCTACTTTGTCTCTAGATGCTATGTAGGTCACTTCCCCACATGATAATTACCTCAACATGTTTTACTGTGTTCATGGCTTGCATCCTCACCCATAGTCTTAGCCAATGACAATAATTCAGTCTTTTATATAATTGTGTTTTTTTTTTGTTGTTGTTTTGTTTTTTTGTTGTTGTTTTTTTTGTTTTTTCTGTTTTGTTTTGTTTTGTTTTTTTTGGGGGGGGCATTTTTTTTAAAATAATGATTTCATCCAGAAATAAATCAATGAATTGACAGTTTAAAAAATGTATTGTATTTTAGTGTTTTGCACAGGACTGACCCACATTTGGCCCATATGAAGATGAATCATGTGCTTATTACAGATTTTCTTTTATAAAAAAAACAGAAGTGAAGGGGCTTTGGCCTGGTATTCTGTGATGCTGCTGCAGTTTTGTAATACAAACTGGCCAAAGACTGATAACAAAATCACTATATTTATGCTGAGAACTTCTTTTCATTATTTTCTTGCCTGCAAAACATCTGTCTCTTGCAGATGGGGTGGAATTTGTCAACAGTTAACCATTATAGGGATGTGGTTGACATTAGCCTTTTTCACGCAATTGTTGGTACTTATACTCACAATAAAGACATCCTTCTGAAGCCCCTGCCGTTACCCTTAGTAACTCACATCAGCAAAATAAAGCCAGTGTGGTTCTAAGCTTGAAATTTTATCTATACAGCACATTTCATAATGCGTAAGCTCAATGTTCTGAACGTAAAAGACAAAGTTTGAGGTAACTACAGGATTTTTCAAATTACTTACGTCAATAGTTGAAGGTATTTGTACTTAAATTAGACAGGAAAATACATTACAAGTTCACAGCTATGCTGTATGGGGGTGTCATGGTTGGTGCGTCACCTCACAGCAAGAAGGTTCCAGGTCTGAACCTTTGCTGTAGCCTTTCTGTGTGTGGAATTGCATGTTCTTCCCATGCTTGTATGGGGTCTCTCCAGGTACTTCCGCTTTCTGCCACTGTCCAAAAACATGTGTCCTGGGTTGATTGATGTCTCTAAATTCTCCCTAGGAGTGAGTGCGTCGTTGTTTGTCTCTCTGTGTTGGCCCTGTGATGGACTAGTTGCCTGTCCAGGTGGACAAGAATATATCAATTCCAGCAATTAACTTGATGTGTAAGTGCAGTCATAACTGATGAAATAGTAGGGCCCAATCTGTAATATACTGGATTTTCATTTTCTTCAAAAACACTAGCTTCACACTTTGGAGAACTTTTTGGCATCCAACTAAAATACAGCAACACGTATTGTCTCTGAGGACAGTTTTGTTTTTTTAGCTAGTTTCAATCTCCCAACCAGTCAGTCATTTAAGAGGTATCTTATATTCCAGTTTCTCAGCTAGATTTTCTCCAGACCTGCATTAGTTTAGCAGGATGAAACGTTAAAGTCTCTCTTGGTTGTCTTTGCGTCTCCTTCTCCTCTCCCACCCTTCTCTAACAGTTGATGGCTCAGGCTCTTCCAGATGTGCTCAGACAATAAAAGGACTTATTGTTATGGATTCTAACCCACTGGAAACCAAGACAAGAGAAATTAATTAGCTTTTTTTTTTTTCGTTTTTTAATAACCAGTTTAAATTATGCCCCCAAAAAATCCTCATACATAAGTTTTTTCAGGTTGCATCAAACACCTGACAGGAAATTTGAAAGTTGTTTGAGGTTTTTACTTCCTACCTTTACTATGACAGCATGAAGGTTGTTTTGTGTTTGAAGCTTGCATGTCCATTTAAAAGAAATTTTATTGGTGTAATTATTTTTCACAACAACACATCTGTTGCAGCATCAGCTAAATAAATAACAGAATAACACAGATTTAAAGTGGAAAACATTATGATTTGCAGGGTGACGGCACAGAGGAGCCAGGAGGATGCTGAGGAGGTGGAGCGGGAGCAAAGGAGGAGAGCCAGGGAGAGGCAGTGTGGAGAGGGGAGCCCCTCCAGGCCAGAACCCACCCAACACGACAACCTAACACACAACACAGAGTGAGTGACAGTCGGCTGCATAAACAGCAAATTATTACACAGCTGTACGCCTCTGTTTGGTAAAAAACTATTCTAAATCTGTTTAGCTGTCTGTAAAATCTAAAAAGGATGTGGAAAAGCTGAAATATTAAGGATGAATCAGGTAAATGCTTTCTGGAGTCATAGAAATATTCCCTTTCATGTGCAGTTTGTATTTTTTTTGGTGTAAAATAATGTTTTCCTGCTGTTGTTTTCCATTAATATGTGTGGTCTGCAAGCAGTTTCCCTTCTGGCACACATTCAGTAGAAAGATGGCTAGCTCATTTAGGACATCAAGCTTTCAAAAACTGACTTTACCAGACAAAATAGCAAACAGGGTTTCCTTTGACTTTGAGCGTGGCCATAATTCAGGTCCTATCACACCTAGGGTATGGATTCTTCTAAAAAGCTGCATCACCAGCTTTTGATATCTGTACTGGGATTGACAAATGAATAATAGTCAAACAAAACAAAGATTCCCCCTCACTAAAAATGCTTAACTACTCAGTTGATGATTGCCTCATAGATGCTGTTCACACTCACGCACACATCTGTAAAGAAGTAGAATGATTAATAATTAGCACTAGGTTGTTAAAGTTATTTGTGT
Organism: Rhadinocentrus ornatus; assembly: GCA_037177495.1. Lineage (NCBI taxonomy): Eukaryota > Metazoa > Chordata > Actinopteri > Atheriniformes > Melanotaeniidae > Rhadinocentrus > Rhadinocentrus ornatus. Next base: position 4,524,600 of record JBAMHW010000001.1, read on the forward strand.
GATGCCTCCTTTCTCAGCACGTTTCTTTCAGTTTGTCACCTGAGTTTATTTTAATACTTTCCAATAACAAGATTTACATTAATGCATATTTGTTCTCTGGAGAAAATATCAGTTTCCTTTAGTTTTGTTACTTCTGAGCAGGATCAGTCTGCTAATCTGAGCTGACCTGAAACAGGAGGTAGCAGTGTTAATGTTTGCGGTTTCCATGGTTCCTGTCTCAGTTGCCATGGAGCTTTACGGTGCAGGTCCCGTCTGCCACCTGCAGCCTCTCATTCTGCACCTTTAGAAACCTATTTGTGACCTAACAAACACTCAGCTACCTGATCCAGACACTCAGCAGCAGCTGCAGCAGCAGATCATCTCATCTTGTAATTTCATCATTTCTTAGTAAGTTTTTCATTAAATTTGCCCTGTTGAGGTGAAAAAGAGATCTGCTCGTCTCATTAGTTTTAAACTATAAACAAAATCAACAAAATCTGTCTTGTCTTGTATATCGTCTTTGTTTAAAGAACCAGGTTTTAACTTTATGGTTGGAGAGCATGCAAAACCTCCACCATCAAGCAATTTATGACACTGCACTTAGAAGCGCATTACGTAACTTCTGGACTCATTTGATGGCACAGTGACTTTAATTATTAGGCTGAGAAACCGCACTATAAAACTTTTTCTTCCAGGGTCGCTGCGTGATGTTGCATCAAAGTTTTCTTAACGCACCACGTCAGACGCTAGGAAACGGATAAAACCACAACAGTCGTTTGAACCGTGGCTGGTTCAGCAAAGAAAAGTAAGAAGATATTTTCTTAGGAAGAAAGGAAAAGAAAGAGAGAGAGAGGGGGAGAGCAAGAGATAAGAGCAGAATCAAGATAAGACGGTCTTTTACTAGCTGAAGAGAACTCACAGTACAGGTAGGAAGCAATGTGGATGCCAAATTAGCGTTGATAGCAGGGGCATCACTGGATCCACTCGCAGATGAAAACGTGTTGATGTCTGGAAGAATTTTGTCCACTAATGGCCACCGTCTATTCACAACGATGCTTAGTATTTGAAGTAATTTCTATACCCTTCTTTACCACTAGATGTCAGTAATTCTTACACACTGTCATGTCATGTCATTTTCTGTACCGCTTGTTCCCATTAGGGGTCGCGGGGTGAGCTGGAGCCTATCCCAGCAGT
>JBAMHW010000001.1:4525872-4536821 GCA_037177495.1 Rhadinocentrus ornatus
TGGAGCCTATCCCAGCAGTGTTTCAGGTGAAGGCAGGGTACACCCTGGACAGGTCACCAGTCCATCGCAGGGCTTCTTACACACTTTACTTTTAAATATTTCTTCCACAAATTTATTGTTAGGTGAAGAAACAACCAGGATTTCAACAATGTCACACAACAGCTTGCTTGTATCGTTTTCCGTTCTTTTCTTGTTTTATCAGGTCCCTGAAACAGAACATCCGGCTCCTTTCTGTAAGGCTCTTTGCTCTGTTCTTAGGTCGGACGAGGAGCTGAAACCCAGCTGCACTCTGGTCCTGGATGAAGATGAAGGATTTAGCGACTGGAGCCACAGGTTGGAAAACCGTAACGCGCACGAGGTGCAGGATGACTGCAAGGCAAAGGAGCAGAGAACTTCAGCACCTCCAGACCCTGAAGAAGAGAAAGAGCAGGAATATGAGGAGAATGACAGAGGGGAGCCAGAACAAAGCAGCTCTGATAATGCTTCAGCACCATCTCCAGAGAAGGTTTAACAATCACAACTGATGTTATCTGGAAAAATGTCAAACAAGTTCCCCTCAGATGAACTGTTGTAGCATCATCACCTCATGGGCATCTTAAGATGTTCTGCATTAGCTCTCAGGAAGGCAGGACCAAATTTAAATTCAGTCTGCAGACCACATACTAACCTCTTACAGCACATTGCGTTACATACAAATGAATTTTTTTTCCTTTTATTTCAGACACCCCTCACCAAAAACTCAGCCAGGACGTCATACAGTTCCTCTGTCTTCCTGTCACAGGATGCCAGGCTGCAGCACTCTGCAGGCCGACCTGCAGACAGGACGTCATACCTGGCAGCAGGGACGATGAGGCCACGGTGAGTCTCATCTTACGCTTATCCAGTGATTCATGCTCATGTAGCCGTTTCTTTTAATAAAACATTACAGATGTTATGAGCCTTTTTGTTTACATTGCAGCTGTAGTAAGGACCAGTACCAGAGCTTGTTGCTCCACAATCATCTCCAGTACCAGTCCTTATTGTTGCAGAGCAGAAGCAGCCTCTAACTGAACACACTCAGTTGTTTGATCAATATATAATGTGGAGGATGTGCAGTGTTATCCAACCTTTTCAAAAAAATTTAAGCTTTTTTAGTTGATATGTTCTGGTGCCGCCAACTGAAGAAATGGCTGCATCACAGAGGCATAGTTAAAGACGGCAGCTCGAAAATTACAAGTTTTCTATAAACATCAGTTACTTAAGCTTGTGTGGGTGAATTACATGTAAATGAGCGTCAGATCTTTAGGGCAAATGAGTTCAACACCAGACTGATAATGTATATTTGCACTGGATAAAACTGAGCTTTATTTAAGTACAGCAGAGTTTTCAATAGAGCAATTACTAATTTGCAAGAGCTGAGTAGAAAGAGCTGAACAGAGAAGGCTTATTCTTCCAGGGGTACGGTGGTAAAACAAAGTAATGTTTATAAAACTCCAAATCAAACAAAAAGCTAAATGAGCTACACTCACCGGCATGAATTTTAAACTTAACTGGGTTCTACAAAGTACTGTGTGAGTATTAGATTAGTGACCAACCCTAACCATCTCAAAAGGAGGTCCTGGGGTCACTGCACAAAGTGCATAGCAAATTCCAGAAATTGCACTACAGGTTTTACATCAACGTAATAGCCCTTTATTTGCTGTGTGTAAATATTGAGGTAAAGTTTTTAAAATCGCATGGCATCTTTGATGTTTTACATCCAGCTTCCCCTCCAGTAAATAATTGCCCATAAAATCTTGGCAAATGCAGTTTTTCATTTTTCCTCCCAGTGAAATGCATTTTTCCTATCTGGATGTGTTGCATCACATCCTTTTACAGGCCTGAGTGGGTTTGATCAGCTCCACTGTTGCTACTTTAATAGAAGTTTATGTGCCAACAATGTAGCCAAGTTATTGTTGTTGTTTGAAACTACAATGTGAGAGGCAGAATAGGATCTGGTTTGGGTTGTTTTTATCAAGACATGACATCATTTTTACCACAATCCCAATTCCAAAGAAGTTAGGACGCTGTGTAAAATTTAAATAAAACAAAATCCAATAATTTGCTAATCTCACCAACCCAGATTGTATTCCCAGTAAAACATAAACCGAAACATTTTACCATTTCATGGAAAATGTGAGCTCATTTTGATTTTGATGGCAGCAACACAGATTAAATGTTTGGTCAAGCCTGAATATTTTTTTTCAAAGGCTAGTAAGACTCTCAAGTATAAAGTAAAAGTACAACAGATACACGTGTACATCCAAAAATTACTCAGAATATTAACTGAATATATACAGTAAATAGTGTACTTACTTCATACTTATTTTCTATTATTGATGTGATATTTTGTATATGTAAGATGAACTCGTACAAGTCCAGTTTTCATAAAAAATTCTAAAATGCAATAAGAAATGGTCTGGACCTTTCACTTTACAGATTTACTGTGACCCCCAACCCCCCATCAACACCTTAAAAACAATACGATAAAGTCATGGTTTTAATTGTGTTCCATCCTATTGACACATTATAGAAAACTTTCTCTGGAAATAAGGTTTGTACTTCCCTAATATCCATTTTCATTATCTCCTCCACAGTGGAGGAGCTTGCAGGGTGGATAGGGAACTGGAACAGGAGGTACAGAAGGAGGATGAGAAAAAAGAAGAGGAAGAGGTACAACAAACTCTGGAGGGGAAGCTGGAGTCAGCAGAAACTCGGCCAAACCACAGACATGAAGACGATCAGGAGGAGAAAGAGTTGAGCTTCACACATGAGGAGAAGGAAGACTTCCACTGGGAGCAGAGGTCGGGGATACCAGAAGAGGAGGAGCAAAGGATGCAAAACAAGGTGTGCCACAGCTTCTGATGATAAAACTCCAATATAAACAGCTTTATCATCCGTTTTCAGTCCATGTAGAAACAACTCAGATGTTCTTATTCTGACATTAATGAGGCTTGTTGAGGATATTCACAAAGGAGAACAAAGTCTTCTGGTTTTTACTGGCACAAAGGCATGCAGAAAACAAAAACTTACTCTCACATTTAAATTAATTACAAGATTAAGGCTATTCAATTCAGTTCTACGAGGGCTACAATCCAGCATGTTTTCCATGTATCCCTGCTTCAACACACCTGCATCAAATTAAATGGGTCTAACAGCCAATCAAGTTCTGCACAATGACTAATTAATTTGAGTCAGGTGTGTTGTAGCAGGGATACATGGGAAACTTCCTGGATTGCGGCCCTCATTGGACCGAACTGAGTAGCCCTGTAGTAGATTATCAACCACGTTTACATGAAAGTTTTAATTCCCCTTTAATTCAGAATAAATATTAAATCGTCAATAAAATGACCTTGTAAACACCTAATTCCAAATGAAAATGTCAGTTCTGAATAAAACTTAAATCCGAAGTAAGTGGCTGATTTTAAATCTGAATTGAATAATTCCTCCATCATGTAAATGTTAATTCCAGTCGTTCTGCGCATGCTTGTTCCCTTGTCCTGTTGCCATGACGACTTGGTACTCTACTTCCCGTCTTCTCCTCAGCTGACCAAAGAGAAGTAGTATGCCAACGTCGGGCTGCTGCTTCAAAGCTAGAATCACAATCAGAGCAAAAAGGGTTCTTAATATGTGGTTTTCCATGTTGTAGACGGAACAAAAAGAAGCAGGAACTGTAGTTTGTTGTAAATATGCCACATCCGCCCCCTTTCCAATCAGAACCCTAAAGTCTAAATAAAAGCAATTAAACATCTCTTCCATGTAAACCTCCATTCTGAAAAACTATTTCCATGTAAACACGAAGGGGAAAACTTGAATTCTGAATTAAAAAACACCATGTAACTGTGGGCACTATACAAAAACTATCACAGTATGCACCTGACAATATAATATCTTAAACAGAGTTTCTGCTCTTTTGTGTGTTTCCTCTTTCTCAGACCTCAGTGTAAGGGCTGATTCTTTTCATCTAAAGCTTAATACAACACATTGTATGTTACACATTTTTATCTGAACTGCTGATCTTAAATCCTGTCCACCTAGCTCTCAAAGCATGGAGTTAAGAAGATGGTATGTATATTTGATTTTCTCAGGCAACTACCCAAAAAATCTGCCCCCTTTTCTTTTTTTCCTTCCATGTTTCATAAACGTTTCAAACATGTGCAGGCTTATTGTAAAACTTGCGGTTTGCAGAATTTGGCTTTAAATCTGAAAGCAATAAAGTAAAAGAATGCTGTTTTTGGCTCACGGGGAGCAGGAAAGAAATGCAGCCTGACAAAAGTGGCGATGACGTAAGATGCTGTAAGAAATTGCAGGTTTTAGCACCAGTTCTTCTATCTATCCATTAGTTCTTTTCAGCTAAACAACTCAGGTTTTTAAGTTTGATACAGTATAAAGGAAAATGTTAAAGCAAACCACACTGAAATTGCAGCTATGTAAATGAAGTACGGACATTTCGCTTTGCTGGATTCTCAGAGATCGGTGGAGGGCCGAGGCAGGAGGAGCAAGGAGGTGAACAGATCTCCTGGTTCTCTTTGCAGCAGCAGTGAAGGCGAGGAGTCGTTAAACTGCTACGGCCCCATGAGCCCCACATTCAAGGTAACTCGTAAAACTGAAGCTGCTCTGCTTGATTTGGTTACAGTCAGAACATCAACAGTTAAAAGATGAAATGTTACTGTTATATTCACAATTCTAAAGTCTCTCTTTTTTTTAAATGCTGCCTGCTGTTCCACCAGAAACTCCTTATACAGTTTTACCCAGTAAGTACTGTTTTTATTATACCGCATGTCAAAATTACAATTGTGTTTTAGTCTGTTAGCTGGTGGTTTAATGGCTTAAAGCTCACACAGAGAAGAATTAGTCTCAGACAGAAAGCTGTGATCAGACAGCGGCTGTAAATCACGCGCTCACTGAGCACTTTAATTAGAACAGTTCTGCCTCTACTCATTCATACAGATGTTCAATCAGCCAATCCCATGGCAGCGTTGTGCTGCAGAAACACAGCCTCTGTCACAAAATGTTTCCCGGGATAATTCTTCTGTGTGTGTGTGTGTGTGTGTGTGAACATGTAAATAACTGTTTTAAAAGGAACCAGGAGTGCAGGAAGCTGTGGAGCTGCAGTCACACATTACTATTACTATTAATCCCCATGAGGAAATTCGGTTTAAGCAAAGCACCGAGATCATGCAACATTAACCCTTTCATTATCCATGTGTCCTTTTTTTAGGCCTTTGCTTGAAAATTTCAAACTCACAAAGAATTGAATAGGTTATATTTCTGCAGGCATGAGGTCTCTTTGAATACTTTTAGAGTCATAGTAAAGGGAACGCCTGTGAGATTTGCAAATATATCAGTTTATCTGTGACTGGTGAGGATTTAATCAATCGCCGTAATTAGTGACAGCTGATGAGCACAGATGATTTTTTCTGTGCCAGGCAGACCAATCAACCACACTGACGTAACGCACCGTGAATTTTTTTTATTTTTTATTTTTGTGATGTTTTTGAGCGGGCCAGTCAGGCCACTTTTGGGCTCAGGCCACCGGGAATTGTCCCGCTACTCCCGTGGGCCAGTCTGGGCCTGAGTCTGTGTCAGTAATGCTGAATCATATTGGAGGCCAGAAGAAAATAGTGTCCTATCCTGTTAGCTCCGTCCAACATGGTGATGCATCATGTTGAAAGTCATCTTAACAGCTTTCAGAAGCATCACAGTAAGTACAGTTGCCTCTCCAGAAGACCTCCGGGGTGTAGTAAAACAGGAGCTGGGCAGCATGAGCGTACTGCCGACACATTTACAGATGATGTGATTAATCATATCAGCATGAAGCAGAATCTCAGAGTCCTGTGGAATCCATGACAACTAAGACTGTTTATGAGCAAAGGGAGGCCAGATCATTAGCAAGCTGTTCCAAATAAAGTGCTACGTAAGAGTGCTTAGCTTAACTTAAAGCTTTTTTTTTTTCACTTTAGTTCTTGGATTTCTAGTGTGTTTTTCCTCCACAAGGTGACTCCAAACAGTAAATGATTGTAATGAAATATTAATCAGTTATTAGTCTTCTGGAAGATTTTCTCCTTTGTTTTTTCGATGTCAGAAATCAATAAATACATTAATACAGGCTTTTTTGGCGCAGTGATGGTTAGCCTCACAGCAAGATGATTCCTATTTGGAGTCATTACACATGGAGTTTACATGCTCTTCCTAGAACTTACTAGAAATCAGAACTTTTCTCACTGAGGCACACCGTAATGACGGCTGATAGTACGTTCGTACTGTAGCCTACTGTACTCTGAGTTCTCTCTTTCTCTGATAACGTCTTCCTATGTCTCTTTGCTGAATCAGCCACTGTACTAGTTCAACATGGTCAGTGTATTGATATCCAGTTGCTAGCATGTAACACGTTGCTTAAAGTGAAACTCAGCTGCAAAGTGATGAAGCATCCCGGAAGAAAAAGTTGTGATGTGCGGTTACTCATCCACAGGGCGCTGCTGGACATCGACTCCTGGATTGTACATAATAAATGTCACTGCGCCATCAAAATGAATCAGAAACATATTTTTACTGTGTTCACTGAGTCTCAGCTGAGTCTCTCTCTTCACAGGACGAGGTGAACAGTCGAGTCACAGCAGATGGAAAATGTACGGTGAGTGCTGCTGCTGTACAGACAGTCAGGGTCAAAGGCTCTTTGCTTCTTCTTTTATCCATCAAGTATTGTCATCCAGAGCCAAGTGAACAGGCACACCCTAAGTCAGCCTGCAGCTGCACTACGGAGCAGTGAAGCCTGCATCTGCTGTAGATTCGATCTGCTGTGGATGTCTGTGGGTCTGAACTGGAACCTCCTGCTGTTGTACACGATTTTCCTCTGAGTTAGAAGCTTTAATAGGATTAAAACTTAAATATAGGGATTTCTTCCTTTTTTTTTTCTCAAGAATGTAACCATGGTTCTATCACAAGATAGAAAAGTGTTGTGGATATTGAAATATTGTTTTAAGGCATCTAATGTGTCTGATAAGCAACTGTGTGTGCTTTAGCTTAAAACAAAGTTTTAAAAAGATGAATTTATTTGTTGTGTTCAAGAATGTGCATTGTTAAATATCCACACGTGCCCATATTCTGTTTCACAGTCTTATAAAAACAGTTTACAAGTGCACCAAGATTTAATCAATTCTTCCTTTCCACAATCTTCATTTTTCCAGGAAAGTGTCAGGAAATTTAGAAAAACTAACATTATCACAAATTAATTTATGTGTTTTTAACCATAAATTGTCTTTTTTTAGATAACAGAGAGAACAGAGTCTCTGAAGAGAAGGTGAGTCTGAGTTTTAAAATATACACAAAAATTTAATCCAAGAGTGATGCTGTTATGAGAAGACTTTCTTATGAATCAGTTAATTTAATCCTTCTTTTCAAGCACCAGCAACATAAAGAAGACACAGCTGCCTGTTTCTGTTTATAAGATTGACAAGAGGCTTGAACAGTATACACATGCTCTAGAGGTAAAACCACATATAAACTCATTTATCTTTTGATTTAGTCTTGTTTAAAGGAAACATCCCCTCTTCTGTTTCTCTTTTTTGGTTTTTGTGGTCTTAAAAAAGAGCTGTGCTTTGGTCAGGACCCCACAGAGACAATACAACAGCTCTGATATCTTTTTTTTAGGACTTCCATGGGCCTTATTTGACATCATTGGTACAGTTTTCCACCACAATGCAAATACATATTTGCTCACTTTTTGCCCAACCTGCCCGAAACCCACAATTTTCATTTCATTAATTTAATCAAACTTTTTCATTAAGTCGGCATGAACCTGCACATCTAAAGAATTTCACAGATCAGCCTGTAGGTCCTGTTGGGGTTGACCAAGAAACAGCACCTCATTCCACCTAACCCCCACAGAACTACTGGGTTTAATGGAAACAGTGTGAAGGACCCACTGATCCACTTTCTGGGCTGCTGCAGCAACATGCAGAGCAATCCATAACATTCCTGGATACAAGTTGTAAAAACATAAACTGTAGGACATTATTCCTGCCAACAAACTCACAATATTATCAGCACATTTTTCATTTGAACCAATATATTTTATTTATAAAATATTTGAAATACTAAAGAGCATATATATATATATATATATATATATATATATATATATATATATTGCATGCCATTTATACACATGCTGTGTGTTACTTTACTTAGTCAAAATAACTCACCAAATGGGTTAGAGTTAGGGTTAAGATACAGGACAGGGTCCATCCTTTCCCTGGATTCTTAAACAATTTTCAGACCAGAATGGAGAAAATATTAATTTAAGAAATAATGTCTGTTATTAAGATCCTGTGGTCTAAACTCAGGCTTAAAAACATGTAAATACCTAGCGGCTGTATTAGCTAAGCTGTCTGAAACTCATCTTATTTATCTGAGGTGTCCTCAAAGGAATGCAGGTCAAGCTGTCAGGTGCTGACAGACCTGACGACTTTCTCCGAACCAGTCGCATCCAAAAAGAACCTGTTTGAAGCTGGAGAGGCCTGGAACCAAAATGTCATCTCTGTTACGCCATCTAAAGTAAGTACTGCAACTTCTCTTTGCCTTGTCCGAACAAGCATTACTTAGAGGGGGATGATGGGCTGTAGAACAGCTTAAATAGTTGTTGGGGCCATTATTCATTAATCCGACAAGTCTTATTGTTGGATGTTTGAATTAGTTTCCAAATAATTCACGAAGCATGTAGAAAAACCTTGTTTGTCAAGTCAAGTTCTTAACAGGAGGAAGAAGTTACCTGCTGAGGTTTCATGTTCAGTTTCACTTTATTTATGAGCTCCATGGAGCCGATAATGATCAAAGTTAACTGAGGACAGAATTTTATTTTATTGTATTTATTAATTTTTTTATTTTTAACCTTGGTCTCAGGATGCAGATGGTTTAAAAGTTGGTGTGGCTGATCTTATCCACCAGTGGGTGAAAGGAAGTGAAGATGGAAGCAGGTGCAGCTCACCTTCCAAACCAGCAGTAAGATGACATTTCTTATTGAATAATTGAAATGTGTGAATACAAACGAAGCCAGAAAATTAGATTAGAAATTACTAAATTAATTAATGTTCAACTACTTGACACAATGAGTTACTTCACATTTTCCACACTTGCTAACTTCTAAATCATCCAGTCACTGCTGCTCGGCTCCACAGTTACACACTGTCAGTTTGGGTTGCAGTTTAACCTAAATTTACAAAAAATGTACTTCAGCTACTTCTATGCTTTTATGAACCACCCTTAGAACTTCAACATCCTCATTTTGGATCCTGAAAGCCTGTTTTAGACAAGCCATGATCATCTTTAGTTAGCTCAAGCAGGAAGCAAAAGAATAAAAGTGCTGCAGCTATCGATCTCATGTATATCTAGTTTGACTTTTTGAGCCCTGTGCCTATTCTTTAGGTCTCTGTTTGAAGATTGCGTAATCAAATTAAATGAGTATATCTCTGCAACCACAACATTTATTTGAATAGTTTTAGTCATATTAAAGGCAACGCCTGCGAGATTTGTTATGATGTGTGAATATGAGTATATGTGTGAAGATGGCACAAAGAACAAATAAAAAAAGTTTCAGGCATGAAAAATTTCAGGATGATAATGAATATCCCTCTGGAATGATACAGCTGTAGCTCTATTTCTCTATCAGATCATAGAACAAAATGTTTTTTTTATCTCTGCAAAGGCCAACTCCGATAAAGTCAAGCAGAAAAAAATTAGAGAGGTCTCCAAAAAAGCCATTTTTGACACAGTTTGGCCCCATTTGTTCTCAGGTTTTTAAAGGTTAGTTTGACCAGTTGTTCAGTTAATAATAATATTATTAAAAAAAAGATTAAAAGCTGGACTGCATATGCACACACACACACAAAAACCTAAAATGTATCAAACTGTTTTTCTCTCTGATCCTTTACTTGTGAATTTTCTCTGATCTTTCTGATTTATCTCGTGACTTCTTTTTGTCCTCATCCTCCATCTGGTGTAAATCATTCACAGCTCAGCTTAGTCTTCTTGGCAACCTCAGCGGCAAAGTTCAGGTCATTCATGAAAGACATTACTAATGTTTTCTTAATGTCCTTCTTTCCAGGAAATAAAACCTGGTGGTTTTTTGAACAAGAAAAATTTATGGGAGAGTCTGGGTGACACACTATCTACAAGAGATGAAAAGGTAATCCTGCTGATGATTTGCTTTCATATGCTGTTATCCCCAGAATGGTCTACAAAAACTGAGCCTGTAAGGATTGGGTCTGAGCCATAGACTTGTAACTTGTAAAAGCTGAATTTCTCTGCTGATGGCAACTTATCTGTTTGACCTACAGTTTTGTAGGTAGTAGCATCCATGTGGCATGATGGGAAAATCACCATGTATTTTTAAACTTCTCACAGTGTATATTTCATGTCTAAACCTAATCAGCCAGGCATGAGTAAAGTAGAAAATGGAAAGTTTACAGAATGTCACCTCAGATAACGCTGAAACCTGGGCCTATTACAGGACACTTCATTACGGGTGTCTGATTAATGCCATACATCATCTCCTCCTACATTCTTACAAGCGTTTTGGCAGATGTTAAATGTGGCACACGTGGACTTGCTGACAGTTTTCTGCAATGCATCACAGCAATACTTTTTCCACTGTGCACCAGCATAGCAGTTGCATTTATTTATGGACATAAATATATAAATATTTACTTTTTGTTAGCTTTTAGCTTGCACCTTTTTAAAAAATTAAGAAAGTCATGATAATTTTTTTATGTCCTTTCAAACAATTATGAGAATTCTTGTTCAGACCTTTATTGATTTAGCAAATGTCAATCATAGCCTACTCATTTAGGGAAACACTACTACTACTACTACTGCTAATAATAATAATAATAATAATAATAATAATAATAATAATAATAATAATAATAATAATA
>JBAMHW010000001.1:4541303-4563948 GCA_037177495.1 Rhadinocentrus ornatus
ATTTATTTATTTATTTATTTATTTATTTATTTATTTATTTATTTATTTATTTATTTATTTATTTAGTTATTTATTTAGTTATTTATTTATTTATTTATCAATTCGAATCCTAATCAACTATTATTAAAATGTGCAAATTTTTTACTCCTGTATTAAAGTTGCATGATTAATTTAACTTTAAGTGCTATTTCTTGTAACTTAAATCTTCATTTTAAATACTTTTTTCAAATATCAGTTATTTAAATAAAAATAATAATGAATCCTCTCTGTAAATCTTCTTACTTTCTTAGATGAAATTTAAACACCATGTCAAAGCTCCAGCATTAAGTCAAGTATTTGATTAAACACTAATCACTTTTTATCGTTTCTCTGCTTTCCTGTTGCAGTCTCAATTATCTGCCAATGTTCTGTCACATAAAGAAAAAAAATCCTCCTCCACCCACCCACTTGGTATTATGTCTTAATTTTCTCTGCAGCTCCAACTTATCCGAGATCATGCACCTCTATAGTAAATCATAGTCAGATAAATGAGTTATAAATCATTCATTATGGTTCAGCCCCATCCGGTACATCAGCAGCTTTTTTTGAACCAAATCCTTTGGCTGTTCTGTTGAAATCCTTCCGTTCATCCTCTTGTGATTTGCGTTTTATCAGCCCCATTTCAAATGCTGCTGCTATCTTCGTGAGCGGTTTCTCCGCTGCTTCTTTCAGCTTCCTAGCATCGAATCGTGGGCTGTAAAGTAAAACTGGCAGGCGACTGACAAAGGAGGGAACCTCTGCCTGATTGTCCTTAGAGGACTTTTTCTGTTCTGGGTCTTTCTTGTTGGTATTGATCTGGTTTATTATTTTCTCTTTGGTAGAGAACATTTGAAAGAGGAGTGCGTCCCACATCTTCAGTGCCTTGGGACATTCTTTGTTCTGCATGACTTCCTGATGGCCAGGTTGGTCTACAGGCAACTTATCGCAAACCTGATCAGTTTTCCCGTTGCTGCCAGTGGAACTGGCCTGAGGTTTGGCCACTGGCTCTGGAAACTCAGGTTCATCCTGCTCAACGACCATGTGTTTCTTCAGCCTGGTCCACCCGCTGAGCTTACCCTTCAGGCCTTTCAGCTTCTTGGTTGGTTTGGACTCAGCGGAAGCAGGAGATGCACCCTCTGTGACAGGCCTATTGTCAGTAGTTGAAGATGCAGTTGATGTCGCTGACTTCGTGGAGGATTCTGCTGCTGGCGTTTCCGTTGGTGCAGCTGCAGTTTTGGTCTTCAGAACATTCTTGCCTTTGAGTCCAGTTTTTTGCTGAGATGGCGGTGACATTCCTCTGTTTGGGGATGGTGAAGCTTTGACTGAGACTGAGGCCTGAGGCAGAGAGGCAGGAGTGGCAGAGTCAATCACAGCAGCTTTAACTACGGGCGGTTTCATGACAGTATCTGTTGCTGGCTTTGCGGGGGAATCATTCTCTAGTGGCTGCTCTGTTGATGGCTGAACATTATTCATGTGAGAGCTAACCTGATTTAAATTGGTGGGGGACTTTGATGATTCTGTTATTTCATCTGAAGGTTTCATCTCTACAGTGGCAGAGGATGCTCTTGTTTCCACCTGCTTAATGGGAGGCATTGCTTTTAGAGATGTTGCACTAGTTAAATCTGGTTCGGTCTGTTGGGTGGGCATGCTTCCTTTGGTACCCAGGGAAGAGAGTATTCCTTCTATAAATGGATTTCGTGACATATTTGTCTTTGTGTGCTTCTTAGGGGAATACACTTTTACCTCAGGTCCATAAGTATCCTGAGCTGTAGGCAATCTTAATTCTGGATTTAAATGATTCTCTGTGACTGGTGTAGTTGGCTGCTGAGCAGCCCTACTTGCTGTATCAGTCTGAAAAGGTGTAATAGGAGGGTTTGTCTCTTCTTTCAATCTAACTGATGAAGGCTTTGTTTCTGTCAAATAGTTGAAAGAAACAGGTGTTTGAGAGGACTGTGGTAAGGTAGGAGTATAGCTTTTTTTAGGAGTGTGCAACACTCGTGGCTCTAGTAGAGGAGAAGATCTTACTGCGGGCCATGGCTTAACTGCAGTTGGTGGGCTATATGGACCTTTAAAATCTGTAGTGGCTCCAGTGAGAGGCTGACTATTTTCAGTGGGATTGCTTGAATCAACACATGGGACAGATTGAGGATTTACAGTTTGAACATTAGTTTCAGAAGATGATGTTTCATTGGTAGAGATAAAATGTTTTGCTAAAGTCTGAGAATTCACTGAAATCACACAATTGAGAACATCATTTCCTGGTAAAGTGGTTTGATTTGGCTTCATTAATTGGGTGGTTTTCTGTTCAACGCTAATACAAGATGTGTTAACTTCAGTATGCTCTGTAGAGATGGAAGCTGGGGTTTCTATTGTAGATTTTATTGATTTTTTTGTTTTTATGGGTGGACTTGCTAAATATTGATTGTCCATGAACAACTGATTGACAGGGATGTTCTCTTTTACAGTAGATTGAGACTTAATTTTTTGCCTAGGGATCTCTGGAGATCTGTTCACAGCAAAAAGGGTTGGAGTAAGTTTGCCATGAATTGGGCCAGGACATGATGCTTCATCCATAGGAGGCTTTGCAGCAGATAGTTCCTCAGATTTCTCTGATTTTATCTTTGGGCTTTTTGGTGGGATGTGCCTCAGGATTGGGCTCGAGGGCACCATTGCTTTACTGGTCTGTATAGTATTAAATGGTGGTTTAACACACACTGTTGGGTCTGCCAGTATTGGCAAAGCAGTTTCTGTGTTAAGAGTGTTGGTGGCTTTTGTTTCAATGGTTGGATTACTGTAAAAATTGCTTCCTAAGCCAAATTTGTTTGACTGTGTACGCCCATGTTGAATAGACTCTACAGTCCCAGGCTGTCTAGGTGAAATTGTGTCTATGAATTCTCTAAGTTGATTTGCATTTGGCTCACTGAAAAGTTTGGCTTCACTGATTGGCATGTTCATATTTCCTTTTAAAAGATTAGGGGTATGTTTTTGATTGTTTTCTGCCCTATAAAGACTGGTTTCCATTGATTGTGTCACTCCTGTAGTTGAGTATAAATGTGCACTAAAACTTGCTTCTTGCACAACTTTACTATGGTTACTCCATTCTATATTTGTTTGGGTGCTTACAGGTGCATTTGCAGTGATTGTGGTTAGCTTTTCTGACTCTTTTGATGGTTTATGTGATGTTTCTGCCTGTAAAAGGAAATTAGTATTGGAGAAATGTGATGGTTTGGCTGTAACATGTAGCATGGGCAGTTTAGCTTCTATGGTAGGTTTACATGGTAAAATAGTTTGTACATCAGGTACATTTAGTGTAAGCACATGGATTTTTTTTTCTATCGACTGGTTACTTTTGCATACTTGTGTTTCTGCTCTCAGTGGATGAATAAATTTGGTGTCTCTCTCAGGCGAACAAACAGATGCTATAACAGGTTTATGAGGCAACATTGAAGTGGCAGTGATATCTGGTTCTTCAGAGATATTTTCTGGGAATGGTTCTGTGTTAGTATAAGAAGGCAAAATGTTTCCTACGTTTGTGTTATTTGGCAGAATAATATCACCCCTCACTTTAACTTCATGGCTTATCACTTCCTTTTGTTTGTCTAACACAGCTTCATTGGCCACTTTACTGGTCAGTGAGGTTTCTGAAATCACTTTAGTGGGTTGTTTTATTCCCATAATGAAAGAATCATTCATAGCAGGAGTCTCTGAGAATCTGGGCTCCAAATCTCTGATGGTGGATTGAGCGACCAGGCTTTCACCCTCATCTATGTGTTTTAAAGGCTTGGCAGCATGTTGAATAGTGACACTGTGAACTGTTGACTGATTCCCTTCAAGTGGAGCCATTTTTACTTTTCCTGACTGTTCTTTTGTACATGTAACCCTGGAATCTTCAATGCAGGTTTTGTTATAAATCTCAGGTGTTTCAACAGGATTGGAAACTTTGTTTACAACATGTACTACTTTTACTTTACTTTGTACATCTGTATTTATATTTTTCGCTAAGGTTGAGAGAGAACTTGACAAATCACAGCTACCAGATGAGTATGGGTCCATTTTTAGACCCGCCTCTGTGGGAAACTGTGCCAGACTTTGTATGTGCCCCTCACCTGCTTTGGGTATTGGTATTGGAGCCTCAGAGTATGAGGCTTTTGGTGTTGATACATCAATGGATTCCTGCATTGTTTTCTGTGTCAAGCCAAAGGGAAGTTCAGGTTTTATTGTGCCCACATTGGATGTGTTAAGTGACTGTATTCCAGTACTCTCAGCTCCAGACCAGTTTTCCTCACTGACAACTTCACTATTTGAGAGAGTCCATTCAGCTAGGAGCTCCAGATGCTTTGAAGATGACTGAATACCGTTGTCTGTAGACGGTAGATCCTCGTGTCCATTCAACAGTTTATCATGCTTTGCAACAGGTGATTTATCTGTAGATGTGTCTGAGAAGGATTTTTCTGAGGAGGTCTCAGGAGGGCTGTGATGTGATGGAGTTGTCCTAATTCCACCGTAGGCAAGATACTCAGCTGGAGTAAGCCCATAATACGTGGACCGTGATTTGGGCTTTGAGGTTGCTAATGACATTTGAGTCTCCAATAGTGATGACAAAGATTTGCGTGCCTCAAGTACAGGAGGACGATGTGCAGAGACCATTGGGTTTAGACTTAGTGTTTGCGTTAAAATCGAGGGTGTAGAGTTGAGATTCTTTGGGGCTGAAAGGAACGATGGAACTTTTGGCAAAGATGAAGCTCTGTCTTCTGGTACTTCTGCCTTTAGTTGCGAGTTGACAGATGTCATTAGCAAAGGTTTGGCCACAGGAACATCCACTGTTGTCATCTTCTCACTGTGGTACAACTCAGTATTGGCCAGGCTTAGATTAATTATACTCCTACGTGTATTTGGAATCTCTATCTCTTTATAATTGCTGACTTGTTCAGAGGAAGGCTGTTTCCGTTCCTCTGATGTAGTTAGAGGATTTCTTACAAAGCTAGTTTGACTTGCTGATTTGTGTTTCAGTTCCTCTTTTACAGTAACAGGTTCATGTATGTCTGAGTTAAAATCAGGACTTGTAGTAAATAAAAATGGGTTGGGTTTTGCTATTTCGAAATTAGGTGTGGATATTTGAGTTGTTATGTAAGGAGTCTGAGGTCTCCCACTAAATATCCTTGTCGAAGACAGTTTCTGGTCAGTGTTAACCCCTGTCACAGCTGTTTTCTCCCCGTATGCAGCTGATAATGATGCTGCCTGGTAGGCTGGGTCTATTGCTGTGAGGTCCTGGACAGAAAAAGGTTTAGAGATTTCATAAAATGTTGCTCTTGATGTATAAATCTTAGCTTTTGTGGCTTCAGGTCTTGCCTCTCTTTGTGCTTCAACTAGTGTTATTTTTGAGGCAGTTATTTCAGAGGGCATCTGATGAAGAATACAGTTGCCATTGCTGCTATGCCAGGTGGTCCAAGATGATGCCTGGCTCTGAAGGTCATCCTTTAAATTAGCGTTTGTCTCCCTCTGGCTGGGAATATAAGGTTGTGTGCTTGAAACTGATAGCACTGGAACAGAAAGTAGCTCTGCAACTTGAGACGGCGTCGGGCCTGGGCCAGAGTTGGGGATGGCAGAGCATAGTGTCAGGCTATGCGTTGATATTTTAGGACTGGACTGCGGCATAGCAACTGGAGAAATTGTTTTGACTGACCCATGGGAATTTGAAGTCATGTTTGAAGTGAAGGTAGTGGGAAGGCATTGTGCTGGAACCTGTTTGGCTGGTGTTGAAGGTGGCATCATAAAAGGAGTCGCATCATCAAATAAGAAATAGGGGCACTCATACAGCGGGGCCACCTGGTCTTCAGAGGTTCTGATCTGGGCTGTGGGGGACTGAGGTTGGAAGCGGCCAATTTGTCCATTGGGGCTGCTCTGAGGCTGAGGGAATGCAGATGCAGAGGGATTGTAGAAGGATCCAAAAGGGAAAATGGATACTGAAGCGTCTGCAATTAATGCCGACTCTGGTGTCCTGGGTGGGCTGGACTGGTCGCTGTGCTCAAGGTCTGTGCTTGCTTCATTGACAGGCGACAAACAGGATCGGAAGGGGATGGGCGTCTGAGAGAGGCTGCATTTTTTCTTGGCTCTTTTCTTCTTAAGTTTCTGAAGCCTTGCGTTGTCTTTCCCTGGCTTTGGCAGTAAGGGTGGCGGATACTGCTGGGAAAAGTCAGGATCCAACCCATTACTGTAGCAGACGTCCATCAGCATTTCACACTCCTGAAAGATGGATGACACACATCAGCTCTTTCATCAATAACAAAGAATGTAAAGAGGAACTGACACAACAAAACGGATAAATTTATCTATTATTCACGAGTCTTGTCATGTGAGAAATTGTTTATCTTTAAATGATAAATAGAAAAAAGTTAGTTTAGTCTGGGACAAAATCAAAAGAAGATATTACATGTCACCATACAAAAGACAGAGATGAAAAAAGATTACATTGACTGAACAAAGTTAGGTCAAAAAAGAACATTTTCAGAGACTCATAGTCTAAGGAGCTACTCAAATATTCTCTGCTTTCATTCAGTTTAATTACAGTCATTAATTCGGCAAGTAAAAATGTTAATTTACCTTCTTTTTCTCTTTACAGCTGGAAAGTTTATGAAGACTTGTGAAACACGTTTGGATTATTGAGAAAAAGCCACTATCACTTCACCATTCTCTGTATTTCAATCTTTAGGCTAAAGACAAACTTAGATCTACTTTCTGTGAGACTGTATTACTGCAAATAGAGCAGCAAAAAGGGATTTTTTTTGTGTGTTTTTAATCTTGATAAATATTCATTTTTATCCTGTGACTGATATCACAAGATACTTTATGTATCGTTGAATGAAATGAATCCAATACAATTTATTACTGTTTGATTCCATAGTGATTTAACTTGAGAAAATTCCTGTTTTATTTATTGGTGCTTTGATCTCTGTACAGTGCATTTAGCTTCCAGCCAACTGTACTGATATAACTTATGCCAAGGGCTCTAGGACAATTCTTCACTTGGCTATAGGTCATATGACAACAGGCTCATTAGCAGGTTCCAAAACTCTTAATTGGGTCCAGAAGATGCTGCATGGTTACAAGAAGCCTCAACTATTGGAAATAGAATGGCATGTAAAGCTGTCACTTTTGGCAAAGCTACTTTGAAATGATGACAAACTACTTATGAAAATCGTTTGTCAAGGAGACTATCGAAATTAAAATTGACCTCTGCAGGAAATAAAAGTAAACCCAAAGAGGACATAGAACAAGTCAAAGCAGGAAGGTGGATGATAGTATTTAGCTAATGTCTACCACAATAAACAAGTTAACAGACTTTACATAAACACTTGTGAATGTAATCCTTCTTATATTTTGTGAATGGTGCAAAAGTGGTTGTATTGTTAGAGAATGCACACTATAATTTAAATGTACGAGTTCTTTATTTTTACCACAACTTAGCCGTTTCAAATAGAAACATGAGCTAAATTGTTCCCTTTCTCATGGGATATAAGAGTGCCTTTGATTGGCACTCTTATATTCCATGAGATTAGACTGTGGAAGATCCACAGTCTAATTTTAGACAGAGGGAAATAAGAGCAAACAGCCTGACACCGAGCACCTGCTGCCTGCTGTCCTGCTCTCGTTGAAACAGCCACAGTTTGCTGGAAATCAATCCCAGGCGCAAATCCTGCTCCAACTGGGAGCTTAGCCTTCCCTGTCTTTCCGTCTGACAATATCTCTTTAAATTTATTTATGTTATGTTGACACCACTTCGATTAAAGACAAGCCAGAGAAACTAACCTTGTGATAAATTTTCTGCATGTTTTACAAAGATCTGAATGTTCCAAACGCAGATGCTGCAGCCGAGAAAGACCTCTTCTAATTTGTTCTATCTGCTTTGAAATCCCAACAGCATGAGATGAATGGCAGCTTTTGAGTGAATGTTTATCATAAATCCCTGTGGTCAAAGTGACTCCTGCCACCACGGTGACAAGCTGACACATGAGACATCCCCCATTTAAGGCTCTAGGGGTTGGACATCTGGGAGATTTCCACTCCAGCAACTCAAAAGAGGAAAGTATAAGTTTAGCTTTGTGATAAAACTGGGTCATGACCTCAATTTTTTCAGCTTTTAAGAACTTAGTTAAACAAAATTGACAGATTCAGTAATACCAGACTGTTACATTATGAATCTGAAACACTTACTTGGAGTGGAAATATATGTTGCTTGTGTTTTGCTGGATGGTCTGCAAAGGAAACAAAAAGTCTAAAGTGAGAAAGGAGGTGCTGACATTTAAACTAAGCTAAGTTGGTTTAAAGGCCCATAAAATAATAAAAGTGTAATCATTGTGGCGTTGGCTTAAGTTTGCATTTAATAAAAACTTGTGCAGAAACAGAATATGTTTAACACCTTAACGCAAGCTGTTTAATCAAAGGATATACCATAGCGTCTATGCATCATACATTTATGATTAGAAATCCTGCGCGTGCTATCAAATGCTACGCCATGTTTGCAAGTCACCGTCTGGCCAATCGTTCAGCATTCCAAACCAGCAGCTCGTCAATCAACAGACACCAAGTTTGACTGGTTTACCTTCAGCAAGCGGCTGACTGGACAAACTGCTTGTTAATCCCAGCTCAGGGTGCCACAGGGCCATCTCATCCTGAACTGAACAGGAGTCTTTGGGCGCGAGCTGCGGTGCCTGCAGACACTCCAAAAATAAAACAGTTGCTTTCAGTTTGTGTTGCAGTGGCAGATGGGGGTTTCCAGGCTACCTGAGATGGCTGAGATGCAGCCCCTACAGGCGAGCAACAGCCACCTCCACCTGAGGGAAGGTAGTAACCTTTATTTGCAACAACTTTGCAAACCAAGAAACCCAACTGAGAAAATAGGACTCATGGATGAATTACTAGAAAACGTAGGAGGGGGGTTCTATCCTCTAACATGAAACAACTTACATTCACTTAGATTTATCTGTAGAGACTCTAAATTTGTGAAAACACATTTAAGAAACCTCTGGATGCAGTTACAGCTGCTTACTGTTTTCCATCACATGGTACAGTACCAAACGGCATGACTTGGAACATATTTCCCCTGATTTATTTTCCATTGCAAACAGTACCATCTCATTATGGGTGGGATTAGCTGTTTATCAATGCAACCCTGTAAATGTTTATTACTTTATATCAATTTAGCACAGGCTTTTATCTAAAGTGACTTACAATTAAAGCATGCAGAGTGATTATTGCACTTACTGGGTTTGCACCAGGCCCTTTTTTTGCTATTTGTCCTGCATAGACTGGTATAGAATTGGTATTCTATTTGTGTGCAGCACATGTGAGTTTAAGCTGTGGTTGTTTTAGTAAATAACAAAAAATGTTAGTAGTGGTGTGGCCTGACATACTGTAGTATGGTATGGGTTTAGCATAGTATGTTTTGGTCTATATGGTATAGTATGTTTTGGGATGGTATGGTACGGAGTGGTATTACATTAGAGTCATTTAGCTGATGCTTTTATCCAAAGCGACTTATAATGGTTAGGCAGTAGCATTAAGAGTCTTGCCTAAGGACCCAACTGGAAGGTGTTAATGGTCATCCCCTGGGGGATTTGAACCCTGGTCTCCCACATGGGAGACTGATGCTATACCAATTGAGCTAACCAGCTATATGGTACGGTATGGTATGGTAGGACATGATATTTATGGTATGGTATGGTATGGTATGGTATGGTATGGTATGGTATGGTATGGTATGGTATGGTATGGTATGGTATGGTATGGCATGGCATGACATGACATGACATGACATGACATGACATGCCATGACATGACATGACATGACATTTATGGTATTGTATGGTATGGTATGGTATGGTATGGTATGGTATGGTATGGTATGGTATGGACATTGTTGGCAGGGATCATCATGACTGCATCACACTGAAGCTATAAATTTTACGCCCACATGAGATGACTGCCTAATCAACAGTCTGCAGTCTTTCAGCTGCATAGCATTGGCTTGGGATGTTAGAAACCACAGTTGAGATAATTATTGAACAGCAATAGCACCAGTTCAGTGCTTTTATATATAATGCTAAAACTTAATAATAAAAAGCAAGGAATAAAAAGCAAGCTAAGTTTTACCCATTACATGCAATGGAATAGTATCACGTCTGTAACGAATCAAGAGTAGGAAGTATTTCAAAGGCTCAAAACAGCATTGAGGTCATTAGTCTTTATCTGTACCGCTTATTCCATGACGGGTCGCGGGGTAAGCTGGACTCCATCCCAGCATTGTATCAAGTGAGAGGCAGGGTACACCTTGGACAGGTCACCAGTCCATCGCAGGGCGACAGCATTGAGATAACATCCACAATATTTATTAAACAAAGCAGCAGGTCAAACCAAGAAATTATTATTGTAAATTTCACAGGTAACAAGATGACAAAGTACATATTTGAGCAAAACAATGTTGACATGGGTAAAACATTTTTTTAAAGGGAAAAAGAAAGGGTAAAATACAACTAAGGCTGCAAAGCTAGTCATTAGATTTGATGAAAGCCTGGCAGAGAGAAAGAACCAAAAAGTAATTATATCAGAAGACTGATCCGAAAACCCTCCCTGCTCTATGAGGACTTTGAGAGTCCTGGGATGCCCCCCCTCAGTCAGATGCTCCATTTGGGACCCCCACAGCCCCTAGTGAAAGACCCCAGCCGACAAGGGAGGATGACCCTGCCTTTCACCTGAAACACTGCTGGGATAGGCTCCAGCTCACCTCGCGACCCATAATAGGAATAAGCGGTACAGATAATGACTGACTGATCTGATAGAAGCCTATAACAAAGAGAGGATGAGTTAAATTTTACAGTGGTAGTTCTTCTAAAAAGGTAAACAGAAGAGTAATAAGAAAATGGAGAGACATTTTGGCAAAAAATGGAATCTAGAAACATTAATTTTTTTCTAGGACTTGAGTAATGTATTCTCACCCTCAAAAGCCCTTTGTAAAGCCTACCACCTGAGCATAACTTCTGCTATGGGTTCATTAATTGGTGCTTTACTGTTTAGTTATTGTGTGCATGTTAACATGATCTCACTGTGGGGCTTAGAGGACAGCCATTTCGATTCTCTGTTTATATAACAACAAAGAAACTTGACTTGACCCGTCTGACCAGTACTTTTATTGGTCGGATGGATACCAGTGGCAACCTTAACGATAGTGTGAGTACAGGCAGTAATAATTAAATAAGGATGGTGTGGGATATCAAATGAAAGGGGGTCTAATTTGTTGAACTGATCTAAATTGGTGTTGGTGTTTGGCTCCTCAGTCTGACTGGCACCATTTACAGTAGAAGCAACAAGTTAGCTCAGATGTCATGTTTTACAATCAGGACATCAATATGATAAACCAATTCTCGTTTAAAGTTTTATGTTACAGATGCAGAAACAATACATACTGTCATTAGTTGGCTTTCATTTGTGTTGCTATATTTTAACTTCCTGTGTATAACAAAAAAAGGTGATAAATCAGCTAACCATGCTTAGCTTCTACAGCTAGTTATGTTTTTAGACACTTTAGGCAGTATTTTAACGTTTGTGACATCATTGCATTGTGTTTTAAAGATTAAAAAATGTTTAGTTTTGTGACTGATATCTTTCAAATGCATATCATGTTTGCTCCTTCCTGATCTTATAAAAGTGATGTTGTCTAATGGAATATTTGTAACTGTGATCAGAGCAGAAGCAACAGGTTAGGCCTATTGTTTGGTAGTAGCAGGGGTGCATTTTCTGAGGGATATGAAGACACAGATGATCCGTTTTATGATTCATCATCTTGTTAAATTTGATAATTGTCTGAACAATAAAATAACCAAAAACAACTTTTTTCATATTTTCTGTCATGATCTGTTATATTGTAAACATCAGGAACCTGTTTCAGAAAGGAGCTTTAACAAACTCTTGGTTGAAATCAGAACTGGCTGTGTCCAAATGTCTACCCTACTCCCTAACCCCTCGTTCACTACATAGGGCTGCACTACATAGCACACTACATAGTGCACTCATTCTCTTGGCGATTCGGACACGCAGCTGCCTATTTTTTCTATGCCGCAGACCACGTGACTACCAGCCGTCACCGCGGCAACCACAAAGCGAGTCAAGATGCTATTCCAAAGTTGTGTGTACATATTTTTATTTTTATTCCATATGTTGTATTTTATACATTGTTGCATATCTATTCGATAAAAAAAGTTTTTCCGCCTCCTTGCGCCATGTTGAGCTTCTGCCTGCAATGCATTGTGGTCTATATTGACCCGTCAAGTGACCATCGATGCTCACTACTTTTCAAAATGCATTGTGGGTTATTTTGAATGGCCTACTTTTTTCTCTCTAGAAATTCGGAAACCCCTACAAAATGGCATGGCCCCTATATAGGGCACTATGTAGGAAGTAGGGTGCACATTCGGACACAGCCTGAGTTTATTAACTCAGAACTGTCAAACTCTGAGCTTTTGGTTTCAATACAGGAAGAAAAAGTTGTTTAAGCAATTCACTTGTTCAATTTCAGCTGAGTTCAATAAACTCTGAGTTGAACCACTCTGAAGTAGATAAAAAAGTCTCCATCAGTGGAAACCAGATAAGTAGCTGGATACTTTCCTCGGGGCAACTTTAGCATACCTTTAGCAAAAAGTACTCTATTTAAAACTTTATAGTTAAACTGAGGCAGTATACTCTAAGTTTACTTTTTATATACTGTATTTTATATACTATAGTATAGTGAGGTATACTTGGCTAAGGTATATAGAAAAGTCTAAGACTAAGTACATCGGTACAACAACTTACATTTATACTTTAAAACTAAAGCTTGTACTTGCTACAGAATAAGGTCAAGTCATTGACTCGTGCTTCTCTTTGCAAAAAGTCAAGTACTTGAAGTTTATTTTTAAGTATACTATGGACTGTGTACCTCTTCTTAATACTTTGCAGGGAGAAATAATTGGGGAACATTTAGCCCAACACACACAAAGCCTTTATTTTTGCGTAAAAATAAGAAACCTAAGAAATAAGTTGATTCGGTGAGGGGGAAAAAATGGAAAAATGGAAATGTAATATTACATGGCTGGACAAAGGGTCATTCTCGGCCTGGTTGACACAGGAGAACCCATTTGAAGCTCGGTGCAAGAAGAACATTGAGCTGGGAACGACGAGGATCGAGGGTTTGAAGTCACATGAGCAATAAGCGAAGCATATTGAGTGTGACAAGTTCAGCAGCAACATTGACTAAAGTCGACGTCCGCACATTTGTACCCCAACCCTGAGCGCCGAAGTACTATGGACATTAAACTACGTAACCAAACACATGTTGCACAAGACCAAAGATGGAGTCGCAGACCATAGCCCAGTTTCGCTAGCAGTTCAAATCAACACCAAATTAATCTCTCGAGGGAACAAGGGACCCTTCGTCTTAATGTTAGACGAGAGTTTGAACACGAACACTAAAACCAAAGCAGTTGGATGTCCATGTCTGTTTCTGGGATTAGGGACAGGTTTGTTCAAGGTACCTGGGGTCTCATGGGACACTCGTCAGCACAGAACTTGCTGGCCAATATCAAAGTAACTAATCTATTTTTATATTAATTATTTATTCATTATTATTATTATTATTATTATTATTATTATTATTATTATTATTATTATTATTATTATTATTACTATTACTATTATTATTATTATTACTATTATTATTATTATTATTAATGTTTTGAATAATGATTGTCCTGACTGGAGAAGGCAGAAAAAAGGAGAAAATGAGAAAAAAGAAAGAGACAAATATACAACAGATTGAAGAAAACAACTCTTTAACCCAACCTAACAACAGAAAACCAACTTCTACACCTGTACAGAAACACACAACAGATCATTTCTTACGTCTTTTACAAGAAAGCAAAGCTGACAATCATCAGGACCTCCTAAAATAAAGTAACAACCAAAGCAACAACAACAAACAAATAAACAAAAAAGCATGTATAACAACAACAACCGAAATACCAGAAACACACCAAAACACTAAACAAAAGTAGCTCCTAGTGTATAAGCCAACTGCACAACTTAGCATGTCAGCACGCAGAGTGTGAGGAACGAGGAGCGAGGAGAATGCGGCCAGAGCGCAGGGCCCAGGCGGGGACTAGTGGCTGAGAGCAGATTAGCATCAGAGGGGCCCTTCACTGTGTAGAGTGCTACGGTACCAGTTGCATGGTTGGAATAAAAGAGCCAGTTGAACACATCCTGTGTCTCCCGAGTCATTGGAAACCAACTTTATTACACAGTCTTCTTGATCAGTTTCTTCCGTCTTCTTAGGTCTCTGACTCTGATGCTGCTGCTGCAACAGATGTTGCAAAACTCTCTTTTTTCTCTAGCTGAACTCCAATGTACTTCTATTCCTCCAGCACCTCTTCTCTCAGGATGTAAACAGGGTCTTGTTCAGTCAGCATCTCTTTTGTTTTGTTTGTATTCAAGATGAGGTGATAGTTTCTGCACCACCTCACAAATGAACTGACCAGTTCTCTATACCCAGCTTCTTGTCCATCACTGATGCATCCACAACTGTAGAAGAATCAGAGTTTTTCTGCAGATGTAATGACTCAAGAGTTGTATTGGAAGTCTGAGGTGTACAGTGTGAAGAGAAATGGTGAGAGTACAGTTCCTATGTGGCGCTCCAGTGCTGCTGACCACCGTCTCAGACACGCAACTCACAAACTGTACTCTGTTTGTTAGGTAGTCATTAATCCAGGTGGTTGTGGAGGTATCCACCTGGAATTTTTTTTAGCTTCTCACGTAACAGAGCAGCTGAATTGTATTAAAAGCACTTGAGAAATCAAATAACATGATCCCCGAAGTGTTGCCTGATTGGTCCAGATGAGAGTGGACTCTCTGAAGCAAGCAGATGATGGCGTCTTCAAACCCATGAACATTATAATAAGCAAACTGTAAAGGATCCTGAAAGGTGTTTATCTGCTTATTGAGGTGAGCCAATAAGTCTCTCAATGACTTCCATGATGTTAGAGTAACTGGTCTGTAATCATTTGGTTCATATGTTTGGGATTTTTTAGGTGCTGGAACAAAGCAGGATGTTTCCCACAGCACAGAAACTCTTTTCTGACTCAGACTGGTGTTGAAAAGATGCTAAAGAATTTAACATAGTTGAGAGCAGGTTTTCAGAACCTTGAGGCTGACACCATTTGGACCTGCAGCCTTGTTCAGTCTCTCCAGTTGCTTCTTCACCTGACTGCAAGAGAGGGACAAGATAGCTTTTGGATAAACCAGTAGTAGTCTCAAAGTGGTGTGTGGCTTTACTGGAGTGTTTATGTGGTATTTCCTCATTGTTCTTTGAATGTGTTCTGTGGTTCCAGTACGACCAAGTAAACGTTTTGTTGCTTCATGTATTTTTCTTTGTCCTTCCCACTCCCTGCTGCATTTCTTTGAGTTTGACTTGTTCCCTCCCCTCTCTATGGCCCATTGTGGATACTGGCAGTTTGACAGCACAATTTTTATTTGTTTTTCCTATATTTATTTTTTTTATGTGTGCATGACAATGGTAGCCTGGCCATATAAACGAATTAATGACAGTTTGTGTGTGGCTGGTGTTCTGAAATCTATGGATCAGTGTGTCTGGATTTCCTTTATATCTTAATGCTAATGCTGCTGTCATCCTTGTACGTGACTTTCATGTCCAATCCATATGGATGTTTATTTTTTTTCATGTGTAAAATTGATGTTTTCTGTGCGGTCCATTCAGTTCAGATGTTCAGTGAGTGTGGATGTCTGTCCATTTCCAATTTTCTCCAGAATGTCGTCGATGTACCTTTTTGATAAACTGATGTTGCATTGTCTGTGCTGTTTTTGTGGCTCTGGCCTCTAGGTCTTCCATGAAAAACCACTTATAATGGCCAACAGGGGGTCCCCCATGGCAAAGTCCTCTTTATGTTTGTAGATGATACCTTTGAGATGGAAGTGAGAGGAAGTGGCGACAAACTGTAGTGACTGTGTGATATTCGGTCCTGTCTGAGTCTGTTCTCTACTGTGTGCAATGCAACTTGTACTGGTGTTTTGGTAAACAGTGACATTGTGTGATACTAGTATTTCATCTGTCTGTATTCTGTTTCTACCAGTGATTTGGATAGGTTGTATGTAACTGACCCTATGTTGTCCATGACTGGTCGTATCGAAGCGTGTGGTTTATGGATTTTGGGTGTGGCATATATTCGAGATGTGGTGCTTGCAGTGGACCCCAGGTGGTTCTATGAGTCCTTGTTAATCTCGTTTAGTAGTAATAGTAGCGGTTTGAGTAGTGTATTGAATTTTCTCTTTTTATGTTGGATTCTTTTTCAGTTTTACCAGTGCAAACCTGGACAAAACAGCTGACAAGACATCTCACAGCAACATCACTTGACCCTTCTGAGGAAGGTTATAGGCTTAGCTGAAACATGTCAACTTAATGAAAACTAAAACTTCTTTGTCTCACCTGTTTGACAAAAGGAAAATAGAGATTTTATAACCTGAGTAAACAGTATAACTTGATTGGATTTAAACTAAATACTGTTCTCAGTCATCTCACTGAGCTCACAACATCACAACTCTTAAAGAAAGGAAAAAGCTTCAGCCAGAAACTTGGTCTAATCTTTATATTTACATATTAAGTCACCAGTTACAATACACATATTTATATACTACAGAAACACAGATAATACAGGTACTTAATGTGTGTTTTACTGTTAAGTTTATTTTTTTTTCTTTTTTTCTACTTAACCTGCATGTTGAAGAGCCAATCACAGGGTATCAACTTGTCTACATTTGAACAGGTCGTAGGTCCATAAAGTTCTAACACCTTACCGCTGAGGGATGCCAATACAGCAAAAATGTCCTGCCTCTTTTATCACAGCTTCTTTTTTTAAGAAGAAAGCTTCACATTCATGTTTTTATCCACAAAAAGACAATTCAAACTGAAAAACTAGCCAACCACTGCTGATATATAGACTTCTTTGTTTTCAGGAGGATAAAAAATGAATTGGAAACTGACTTCAGGAACTCTGCATTAATTCTCTTTCAAGTATGGCTGACAGAACTACCATCTGTTGCATCCTCCAGCAGAAGACAAACCCAGAGCCTTTTAATACAATGTCATTATTGCTTACAGAGAAAAAGAAAAAGCTTTTGTGTACACAGACACAGTGCAGATTCATGGAGGGCCCTATAGTTGGAGAGTGATAATGGAAGAGCAAAGCTGAACATCTGCTTGCTGCCATCATGAGGGGGAGAGAGAAGTCATCCAACTCAGAGGAAATTTTTAGTGCAAGCAGAGTGTGAGCGAGGGAGGAGGATTTACCACGAGGGGTGATGGGAAATGCTTTTATTGCTTATACATAACATTTTTCGTGGATTTTTGATATGTTAAGTAACACAGTTGAATTACTTCCCAGGGTTTCAGTAAAGGTTTAAATGAGCACATATCACTGATTTTTTGTGTGTGTGTGGTTCAGATATCTTTCCAGAGTGCAGAGAAGGCAGATGGCAACCTAGTGTGAAACTGTGGCAAAAATCAACATAGCATTTACCGTGGAAAGCCACTGCTGCAATCCACAGCTGCTCTGAGGAGTAATGTTTCAGTCTGCACGGCCTAATGCAGCAGAGCTACCAGCTACCTACAACTCTGACAGCAAAACTAAATCTTGTTATCATGACAAGTCATCTAATTCTATGAGAAACCCTTCAGATGGCAATACCAGTCAGGTTGAAATATTTAACTGAAGTATGGTGTGATTAGTCCTCAGATATGCTTTAGTTTTGCATGTCTCAGAAAGACAGACTTTCTGACTTTGGTGAGAAATCCCCATTTCCTCTCCAAAGCAACCATGGTGGTCACATCTGTGGTTTTGAGTGTATTCTCTGGAGAACTATTGGATGTAATGTCTTTAAATTTGGTGCATGAAAAAATCCCATGCTTCGGATAATTTGTAGTAACAAAGAAGAAGCTTTATTTTTTTCTTTTATTGGCTTAAGATCCCAATATCAAGGTCAAAAGATAATCCTGAGTAACTGAGGTCTAACTTGACGTCTAGGATAGTCTAATTTATGCCACTTGTTCATTCACATAATTTTTTCAATAATACCTGTGTCTTTCATCAGTGTTAAGTAATTTTTTACCATATTGGACACATGCAAATTTCATAGACTGGGCCATTATGTGTGCTCCAAACACTTGGAATTGTCCAAGCTGTAATGGAAAAATCATGGCTGAAGAAATGCCAACAATCTGGATATATGTCTGCTGCTTATTCCTCAGATTGATTGGCATGGTAGGAGGCAGAATGTCAGTACAACTCCACTTACCACTCACGTCTACAGTGACAGGTTAAAAACAACAACTAAAATTTGTATTAACCTCTGAGAAGATCTTATCTTGCCAAGCTTTGTCCACATTAATAATCAAGTTTTTGCTCTAGTTTAGTATTGAAACTACACATATACAACTGCATTATTTAAGTATTTTGGAACAAAAAAAGCTCATTGTCATTATAACAAGAGCCTGACCCTTGATGTACCTTGACCCACGGTTTCTTTAGGGTGGAAACAGCTATTCTGTGATCTAAAACAGTGGCTGTAAATGAGGCAGCAGCTGCATGTACTCCTCATTTAGAGCTTTGGTATGCTAATCAACTCCCACCTGCACAGCTGGAGAGGAAACCTACCAATTACTGATACACTTAAAGTGAAAAAGTGAGAAGATTTTTAAACCTACTGTAGCTATTGCAGATTGGTAATACATGGTTTTAAGTTGATAATTAACATCTTTCTTTTCTTTTTCCCAGAAAATGTTTTTCATGTCCGGGTGAGAAAGCAGGGTGAAACAGCAGCTTTAGACATGGCTAAAGACTTCAAAGGCTTCTTTGACTCTACTTAAAGCCACACAGGCTCAACACCTTTATATACTTGGTGAGATTTTCAGTAAAATCATAAAATCGCTTCCACCTGTGTCTGGTGCTGGGAGATATAAACAGTTAGCAGTGTCCAAGCAAAAGGGCCTTGTGGAGCGTGGACTAAAACCATACATTTACAAGACAGAATCATCTTATGTACACTCCTCCAGGACTCACTCAACTGACAGTTAGTACCCATAATATACATACACACCCACGCCAAAGTGAAAATTTCACGACTGTGATTTCCTTAGTTACCCATTTTCTTCTGGCTGCTAGAGACAAACATGATGACAATAAATCCACAGGGAGGATTTTAGCTTGAGTACATTCATTATAGCTGGAGCTAAATCCTCAGGAAAATCAACACTCCACAATAAAGAAAATTAAATTTAGAAAGAAAAGAAAGAGAAAAAGAAAGAGAAGTAATCCCACCTCATGTCGATCCACTTCACCACATTCTGGGACATTAGGTCCACAGAAAGGTTGCAGGAAAACAACAACAAAAGTGAAGGAGAAGGTGATGACGGGAATCTGGCCATGAGGAAAATCTGAATTTGTTGGTGTTCACGAAAGTAGGAACACAGTTTAAAGAACTTGGTTTTTCACACATCAGGAAATTCACTCAATGAAGCCTAATGAAATTACCAGTACAATGCCACAGATACTTAATGTGTCCAAATGATCATCTTGTAAAAGAAGGAAAAAAAACCTTAACAGTTTCCTTATTATTCAAAACTTCATAACACAAAACACAACTGCAATGATTGTATCAAACTGTGTTTGTTTGTGGCATATGCCATTGTGTAAGGCTAAATGAGTTACTACATAGTAACACTACAAGGTTTTGTTTGGGTGAATGTGACAACTAGAACTGTCTGTTTCCCAGTCAAGATTTACACAAGATACTCCCACCTTGGCCCCAAAAATCGATTCTAGGGAGAAAAGAGGGAGCAACTACGTCTCACAAAAATGGCTGAAACAAGAACAAACTTTTGACAGCACAAGTTAAGAACATGGAAAGCAACAAGCTTCTCCGCCACTGCCTTGCTCATTAACATGACAAGTGACAGGTAAGGTCTTTTTTTTTTTTAAACCAGCTGTGCCTTAACCCAACAAAGCAACCAAAACTAAAGAAGCAGCTCAGCTGTGGCAAACGAATGGTGGTCCCCAAACAGGAAACAAATGTTTTTTAGTAGAAGGCCTCCTTTCTGACTCCCAGTGGAAATCCTTTTAGCCCACATGCTGCTTTAAATAAACCAAGGAATTCTTGTGACCACACAAAGCTGCTGCTAGACTTTCCACTAGCATTTATATCCATGGGGCCATTTTCCACATATAACATACATGTACCCCAGTAATATTTCTGCCGGACTGGGCAGCTGGCTTCTATATGTTGGCCTTCTCATTGGATATCTCATCTTTGTGTTTCCTCAAATATTGTGGAATAATTACGAGTGCTTAATCCAAAATGGATTGTCACTAAATGTACGCAAATAATTTTATCTTTCAAAATTCCACCACAATCATAGTCTTCATTCTCAAAGCCATTTCTCTTGTGGTCTAAAAATGTAGTAAATGTTTACGCTTTGCCAACTTAGTTTTGTGAAAACAAAATAAATAACCAATTATTCATTTTCCTTAAAATGATCTGTAATATTAAAGCTTTTGCATTTACTAGAAGTTAGAAGACACTAACGTTTAGGTTTGAATTTTTAGCATGAGCCTAGATTCATTATTTCTTAGTTTACTGTTAGCATCCATCAAGGGATTATTAGAGATATTATTGAACTTCTTGATTTACCATCTAATGAAATTTTATCATGATGTTAGCTTCATTTGAACTAATGAAGCTGATACTAATGAACTAACTCCAGTGGAATAAATATGCTGGCCATTTTACTCATGCTGAAGTCTCATCAGACAAAATGTGTTCATATCTGTTGGCAAGAAGGATGTACGTGGCATTGTGTGAACTGTGGGTAATTGAGGATGATTAATAAGTCTAAAAGTTAAAAGCTTAATAAACAACAGCAAATTAACCCTGTGGGGTCTTGGCTTAGCTTCTGTCTTAAAAAAGATTTACTGACCCAATGTTTTTTTATTTCAAAATTAAATGAAATAACAATACTAACTACATGTATTTGAGGGGACTTCATTGTACAGTTTATTTACGGACATCAAATATAATTATATTAAATTTACACATTTATTTTGGGAAAGGTTTTTTTTTTTTTTTTTGTCTTTTTTTGGTATCACCAGGTCGATAAGATACTTAGCCCATTAGAAAAGCATAAATAATACTTTAACATTTTAATATATAACACAATATTTAAAAGGAAGATTATTCTTTGATAGATACATAGGGTTTTGCTAATGAATGAGCACATACAAGATATATTTGGGGTTGATATGTTTGTTATGGTTTCTGTGACCTAATAAAAGAACTGAACAACACCAAGTTTGAAAGCAGATCTGGAGAAGTTCAGAGATGCATCTCATTACACACTATTTGCAGTTGCTGATGACTTGCTGTATTTTTGCAGAAACTGTAAACACCACATCTTCATTTGCTCAGAACTGGTCTATTACTCTAGACCACAGATTTTTTTTCCTATGCTGTTAGAAACACACCTTGGGAAATCTGTTTTTTAATAAGGTTAGTCTTGGATCAGTGGACTAACCAAAATAAGAGGTAAAAAATAAATTAATTAAAAAACTAAATAAATAAATACTACAGAACCAGCAACTGGTTAGCTTATCTTAGCATATTAACACTCATCTCTCATTCAAATACCTGTGCCTTCTGGGACAATAAACTAGTGCTATTAATTTGAAATCGGGCTACTTCTAAAAATAATCCAGCACTCTTGTCTAAACTTTGAATCAATGTCATGAATTCTTTCAACATTAACTCATATCTAGAATATCTAATCTGTACACAAGTAGAAATTTGATAATCACATTTTAGGAGGTGTGCTGACCAAATCAAGCTTCATCTTTTACCTGCATCCAACTAACAATTATTGCTAGCTTGCTAGCATGGCCTAGAGGTGTGGGGAAATACAAATAAAACTAATCTTAAACTGATCTGTATGGTTCAAAAAAGAGCGATCAGAATAGTCCATAAAGCGGGGCCATAGAGAACATACAAGCCAGCTTTTTATTCATCTGAAAGCTTTGAAACTGAAGTACTTGGTCAACTTTAAAACGTCTCAATTTATGTATAACATTAAGAATAATAAATTACCAGTTCAAATTCAGGGATTGTTTAAAAAAAAAAAGGTGTTCTTTATAATTTTAGAGGGGGTGAAATGTTCATAAAACCTCATGTGAGAATAAATGTAAAGCAGCATTGTATGTCTGTTGTTGGGGTTAATGTTTGGAGTAAGTTGGATCCAGAACTAAAAGACTGTCCAATATTAATTCAGTTAAAAAAAATGTTTAAGAAAAAAATGATGAAATCTTATGTTATCGCAATGAAACATTGTAAATAGTATTTAAATGTGAATCTTGTGTGCCACGAAGCCTGAGCAGTATCGCCCTGTACGGGCAGACCAACAAGCTGGAGCTCCCTATAAGCAGCCTGAGCGAGGAGTTCATGGTCTCCCGGTCAAGGGAGCTGCTTCAATACCGGGAGTCCAGTGACCCAA
>JBAMHW010000001.1:4574194-4599961 GCA_037177495.1 Rhadinocentrus ornatus
ATAATGGAACATCACGCTCTGGTTTTTCATGAGTAGAAAGCCAGACTGAAGCGATGCTTCTGTATTAATCAAATTTTTAGTTGTGTTTTCGTACTTGTGGCTGAACGCATCTATCAAATAATTAAATTTATAATGTATGTATGTATATAATGTATGTATGTATAATGTACGTAAAGGTCAAATTGGTAACTCTTAGTTTTATCAGTGCTTCAGATTCAACATCAAGTCTTAGTTTAAAAAAGACTGGACGTTAAGCATTCTAATTACAGAAGAAGTGAATTGACCACTCACTAAATATACAGCGTGACGAAGGGTCGGTATGTACTGAGTGAATGCTGCACACACAGAGGTTAGACCGCTGTCAGCTTGGAGCCGATCAAACGGCTCATTTGTTGGAAGTTGATGGTGATTGGCTGTTTGGGGGCAGAAGATCCTCCCACTGGACCAAGCAGAGGGATTAAAGTAGCTATTTGGACACAGCTTCTCAGCTGATGGTTAGAAATATGATCCAAAACTAATCCTCCGAGTCCGCTGCAGCTGTGCTCACCACTAAGTGCGAAGGAGTCATCCAAAGATGCTTTTTATATGTCAAATATGATATAGTTGAATATAGAATATACAGTGAGAAGAAATCCTAATACAGATGTCCCCCTTGTCCCCTCAGTAGCCTCTGGGACCAAGCAATGCTTTAAGGCTTGAAATAGTTCACAATGAGGCTTATTTTTGTTTTTTGTTTTTTCTCTTATGTATGAAAGCAAGATGGGTGTTTAAGTGAACCGTGAAAGGTGGTGATGAATCCAGGAAAGTGTCTTCCATTTAAATTCCATCCAAATTTCTCTTTGTGGGACAATAAAGTTTATCTTGAATAAATTGTTGAAATTTTTCAGCTCTGGAACTGTGTTGGGAGTCTCTCCTTAAAAATTGCCCACAATGAAATGATTATGTCTCTGCAACCACAAGGTCTATTTGAATGCTGTCCGGGTCATAGTAAAGGGAACACTTGGGATTTGTTAAGATGGATAAACATCATATATATGTTACTGGGGCAGAATGAATGAAGATAGCACACAGCACAAATGACAGCACACAGCACAAATATCGCCTTGAAATAACAGCAAACAGTTTCAGGATGAATAAGAATATCTCTTTGGAATGATGCAGCTGTAGCTCTAAACTTCTACCAGTTGTTCTCATTGTTAGGTTTAGCCATCAAAAACGGCTTTGTTGTCTTCTGAAATCATCAACTAAAAGTCTCACAACACCCACCACTTGTTGCTCCGCTACCCAACATTTCCATCAACATGAATTCACTTTTCTTTGATTTCTTTTTTACTTTTTACCCACTTGTCTAATCACCTACATGTCTAACTATGTATGGGGGGAAAGGGGTGAGTAAATGTGGCTTTGGACACATCATGGTTGACATCCAATACAGCATTACTTTGAAATAATTTAGAATTTGAAAAAATATCATACAGAAATTTATAAAATAGTGATGGTTTGTTAGTGATTGTAAAAGCTAAACTAATTTGTAGTGTTGTGAACTCCTAAAAGACAACAATTGAACAAAAACGTTGGCAAATAAAGGAAAATTATTTGTTCTGACATAATAGAATTTGACTAAGAAAAAATGTATTGTCCATTACAGAACAGGGGAAATTTGTCTTCGATAGAACGACTCACAAAATTAAGCTAAGCTAAAGCTAAAGTGTTTAAATCCTTTTGTGTTAATTTATAATCAAAACATACCAAATGGAAAAGTGTGGTCAGATAACAAAAGTCTTCTAAAAGTCTAAAATTAAAGTAATAACAGAGAGTTTATGGGAAAGAAGCTCTGAATATCTTTCATGATAACCATGTATTGGACAAGTTTAGATGAGTTGTAATGTGCTTAGATTCCGGACCGGATTTTCACGTCAAAACAAACCCGTAAAGAAGATAACACCTCAGGACCAGCTGAGTAAACATTCCTGGACAAGCTGTGAAAATGTTTCACAGAGGACAGATGCAACAAGCTGCTGAAGCTTTATTGCCTTATAAGTGGCTGCACTCCCATCACAGACACATTTTTCCTGGTCTGTGATGACCATGAGTTATTTACAGCAGTTTGTTGTAAGTGTAAATAAAATAAAAGAGATTATTTTCTCTGGTTTTTACCCAGCTCATACATTATCGTAATAGTGTTGCACATAACAGAATTTTGGGCTGTAAAATTGACTGTTTCTCACCGTATTTTCTTTAAGATTTGTGGAATTTTTGTGAACCACTTTCTTTAAAGGGAAAGACATTTTGTAAAATATGTTGAATAGACAAGGAATAGACAATGTATTTAGACAAATACTGTTAAAAAAAGAAGCCACCATAAGTCAAGATTTAATTAAAAAATAAAAAGTGCAAATAAATAAAAACTAAGGAATAAATAAAGTAGTGGACAAATAAATAAACAAACAAGCTAGCTCATCAGTTATTAATGCTTAGTATACTTAATATCCCTTTATTTAGATTTTTAGTTTTTATTCTAATTGTCTAAAATTGATTTTGCCAGAGTAGAATAAAACTTGTTATAAAATGAAATGTTAGATTTTTACACATCTGTACTTTGCCAGTTAGAGATGCTAGCAGGGATCACCAACTCCAGACCTTGATGGCCAGTCCTGCGTGTTTTAGATGTTTTCCCGCTGAAACACGCCTGACTGAATTGAAATAGTTCTCCAAAAGTTTGTTGTCAAGTTCTGCCAAAGCTGCATTATGGCTCTTTAATTTGAGTCAGGTATTAAATTCATCTTAAATTATGTTAAACTCAATTTTTAGTTCCTTCACATGTCAAATTGCAAATATTTGCTAAATGGCAAATAAATATGCAGCTAAGATAGTTTATTAAACACTAAGTAAAAAAAAATCAACATTGTAATCAATTCATGAATATATTTAAGCATTTTTTAAATATGTCATTTGTTACTTTTTAAAAATTGTTAGAAAAAAAATATTTAGCACTGTTAACTTGCTGGTGTATCATTATTTTGTCATTGATGACCCGTACTCAAGTTTTCTGATGCTGCTACAAATATCACTGCAATCAAATCATTTTAATCTACACATCCATCCTAAATGCGAACATTTGTTTGTAGAAACAGGACTTTTCAAGCTTTTTTACCTTAGCCAGTCATTGCTGTTTTATTCTGGTACTTAAAACACTTGAGCTAAAAAAAATTCCACAAATTTTAGATAATTGAGATCAAGTCTCATTTTTATAAATAAAGTTTATAAATAGGTTTTGCACTTGTCTGAGGATCAAAGTTGTAAATATGTCTACATCAGCAAAGTCTCTGTCTTTTTCTTCAGGAGTGAAGTCTGCTGTCACCATGTCTGACACTGAGGAAGTGTAAGTTGATCCCATTTCCTGTTGTTTCATCAGTCTCAATGTGATTAGAAAATCTATGTGATGTTTCCTGTTTGACTGATTTTCAAATGTCTCATGTTTCATATTTCAGATATGAGGGTAAGTGAAAACCAGCTGTATGTTTGTTTAGTTATTTTTTTACATTTCAGATAATTTTTATTTTAAAAAGAACATACGTTTAGTGATGGTATCATTTGTTTCTGTTGTCCAATCGTTTTCCTTTTTGCCTAACTGAAGATGAGGAAGGTAAAGACTGCTGAATCAACTTGAAATATTAGACCTTTTTATGCTACACTAATTAGTCAACTGTCTTGTTTCACCCTTAACTTGAAGTGTTTGACAGTGAGCATTTTGAAGACACAACATACTAATATCTGTTGACATTAAGACCCTCATTAAGATTTAATAGAAGCAAAATGGGCCTCAAATCCATAATAAAGAGGTCTTCAATATCAAATAGGTCCATTTAGTTTTTATGAGTCTTATTAACATTTACAAAAGCCAATCCTTAACTGCTATGGTGAATACGCTTTGTGGGGGTCATACACTATTATAGCTGAAAAGCATAGAATATCTAGTTTTCACCTGCTTTATAAACTAAATTCCAGCTGTCAAAACCTTCCAAGCTAAGGGTAAACTTCTCTGACTGAGTGATGTTTGTCTCACATGACTAAGAAAAAAATGTGACTGAGCCTTTTGGCTATCTACATTTATTTTCTTGCCATGTGAAATGTTTAAATGGTCAGTGTTGATGTCATTGGCCTGATCTACACTCCAGAGCACTTTAAACTGTTGATGTGGAAAACTATTGTGGATTAATTTTGTTAAACTGAATTTACTCATTAAAAAAATAACCTTATTAAATGGACAAAAACAAAGAGAATAGGAAAATTACATCAATCTACAAAAGTCTGTGTTGGAAGAGACGCATTGCAAGGACTTTGGTACCAGTTACTAGCTAACTAGTTTAATTAGCAGGCTAGCAGTCTGCTAGCTAGAGGTTGAAGTTGTTCTAGCTTTAACTTCTCTCCAATAAAAAACAAAAATAAAAAACATATAGGCCCACCTGAGTATGACATTTACTAGATTAAGATTAAAAATTACTTTTTGTGTCAATTCATTTTATATGTAACATTCTTTTGAACACCTTTTATTGTAGAGTAAAGGTACCGACAACACAAATAATTCATATTAGGTTTGTCAGGCAATTTGATATTAAAGGAAGCTAAAAGATGTAAAAACTATCTTAGATAATGTTATTAAATCAATCATCTCAGTCATTTGAGTAAGCAGGGTAATAAGTCCTAAGTGGTATACAAAATCTGATTACCGATTAATCGGGCAATTTAAATATATATATATATAACAAATTCACTTAATTTTTGGTTCATTAACGCTTACACCACCACTTTAAAACAGATAAAGCATTAAATAACTGGAAAATTAAAATATATAACCCAAAAAAAGTCAATCTATAAATGAATTGTATAAATGAATGATGAATTAATTAAATATATCTTGTTTTGTACTTCTTGCTGATGCAAATTAGAAGTAGGTTAAAGCACAGGTAGAAAAATATAAGGTGTATACCTTATATAACCAACATGAGTGAAGTTAGCAAAACATTATTTATCCTTTACTCCAATATTTTCTTTGCCATGAAATCATGGCATATATCATATAAACCAAAAACAAACAAACAGATATGCTTTGCTCAAATGTCAAAAAGATGTTATCTTTGATAGAGTTGTACTTTATATATAATGGTCACAAATGGTCTGGCACTAGTTGTAACACATAGTGAGTCAGAAAAACGTAACCACACGATATGTGTGAACTGCCGACATCAGCCGGTTCTTTGCTACAAGTCAATGTTGCAATGCTCTAAATTTTTACATGCACAACCTGTTCCGATGCTTCACACTTCAGAGTTCTGCTTACAGCAGTTAGCCAAGACATTACGACGGGTAGCACCTTAAGCTAATTTAGCACAACTTTAACAATGTAGCGTAAATAAAAAGCTGACAGACACAACGAAGCACACGTCACTCGTCATTACACATGACAAACAGAGTTTAACTGAAACTGGAGACATGCTGAGTCATTAATTTCACAACATTATTATAATCTTATGCAAGCTCCACCCGGCCCACTGTTTTAATGTAACCTGGCTAGCTACTAGCTATCCCTGTTGAAAAGGCAGGGGGATGACTGTGGGATTGAATGGATTCAGATCTCCATCTAATGGACAAACGCCGCAAGGACATCATTCTGCAGACTCCGACATTTAACAGCATTCACTGTTTTATGAGAAAGTAAGACTAAATTGGCGAATAATCGGCAAAACAAAAGCCGATATTGGCTGTTTTGAAAAGGGCTAATATCAGGTGATTTAACCGATTAATCGGTTGGGCCCTACAAGAAATCTTTTGTAAACCTGAAAAAAAAACAAAAACACTTCTCTATGTTTTCTCATGCGTGCGGCAATAAAACTTAAGAAAACACTGCTAATTTAAGAGTTAAAATGTAAATGCATTGAAGTCTCTTTTTAAATGAAACTATATTTGCAAATTCACAAGAACAAAACACCTTATATAGTTATTTGCAATGACTTGTTTTTGCTGCATGTTTTGTTGCATATGGAAATCTTCTGCTTATATTATTGATTTATTTATTTATCCTCTATTTACACAGACCTAATTTAGACATGGATTCTCGCTAATGTGGCGATAAAACAAAAATTGAGGTGGTAGAGACAGGAAACAAAATAGGGTAATTCCAAGAATCTCACATAATTATGGCTCATAAGTCATACTGCTGTAACTAAATGAATTAATTAATTCAATGTTTCCACCCTTACCCTAATTGTTTTCCTCATGATGTTTAAATTTGAGGGTGAATGTACTTTAGTTCAGTTGCTTAAGGTAATGTAAGATTTAAATTATCCTCCATTGCTTTGAAAGCTGAAAACTCAGATCCTGTTCTTATTGGGTTTGTCAGAATTCAATGCAAGACACGATTTCCCAGCAAATTGTCCTTAGTTTCACACATCTACAGTTTAATCTGGCTTGTG
Organism: Rhadinocentrus ornatus; assembly: GCA_037177495.1. Classification (NCBI taxonomy): domain Eukaryota; kingdom Metazoa; phylum Chordata; class Actinopteri; order Atheriniformes; family Melanotaeniidae; genus Rhadinocentrus; species Rhadinocentrus ornatus. The sequence goes on from JBAMHW010000001.1 coordinate 4,580,668, forward strand.
TGTAAAAAATCAACTGACTTTCTGTCATCATCATCATCATCATCTGTTTCTTTTTCTGTTCTCCAGCAGCACTGTTCCTCGCACATCCATCCTTACGTCCTCTCTTTAACTAAAGTAATCTCTCACTTTTGGTTTCTAATGGCTCTGTCATGTCTATGGTCTTCATTAACGGCCTTCTTCGACACCCTCCACCCTGCGGTTTGGTGCATGCTGCGTGCCCGTAGCCCAGGAGGAGGTAGTAGAAGTAGAAGTAGCCCCTGAGGCGGAGGCCCAGGTAGAAGCAGAGCCAGAGGTAGAGCCTGAACCAGAGCCAGAAGTGGTGCAGCAGGTGGTTCATGAGGAGGAAGGTACGTGGCATGGGCAGTTCCCTCATTCTGCTCTTTTAGGACATCCAACACTTTATTCCTTAGAATAGTACAGTCCTGTATGTCGGTATTAACATGCTGCAAAACATGTTCATGCCTGACAGGTCAACGTTTTATTGAGTCTAAAGGGATAGTTAAGCATGGTTGAGTTTTTGCTATTACATTATAAAGCAATCACGGCAAAGCCAAATTTATAGCCCCACAGATTTTTTACAACCTTTCAACTGATTATATTGAAAATAAAGTAATTAAAAAAGAACAATTAGATTTTAAAAAGTAATAATTGGAAAAATCTATGTTTTTATACAGCATTATAGTGTGTTTCCAGACAACATGCCACCAACTACCAACCGCAATTCTAAAGGTATTAGAATGAGATGCAAAATGTTTCACATCTCATATGTTGTTTATGATCTATTGGGAATAAAATATGGCTTCATGAGATTAGCAAATTATTATATTCTGTTTTTATTTATTTATATTTTACACAATCTCCCATATTTTTGGAATCAGTGTTGAACAATTATTTTACTATCTTCAGATTTACTAGAGAGCAGTGGGCTGTATGTTTTGGCACCCAGGGAGCAGTTAAAAGCCTCGCTTAGGGGCTCACAGTGGTTCATCTCTGTTAGCACTTGCGACCCAAGCCCGCCTCTGTAACCGCAACCACTACCCACAATTATTTCTCATTTAAGACCTTTCATAGCTATAACAAAAGTCTAGGACAAGCGTTAAATGTGTGGTCAGGTTTACCAACTACATACACAATGATTCATAGACATAGACAATGTGCATATAAACACGTCTGAATGTTTTTTGCACAAACAGAACCTCACATTAATTATGATAACTGAGTTTTGCCGAACAGATTATGATAAATATGTTTATTTTGTAGTATATCATTTAAGATAAAATTGTGGTCATATTGCAAACAAGTAGAGACTCCGATCATGCTCATGCTATGCTTTACTGTGCTAATAGTTTAACGGTTTCCAGCTTCTTTCAAATAAGAAGTCTGCAAAATGACACTAAAAAGTACATTTGGAGAATCAAGACTGTTGTCCTGTGAGGTTTGATGCTTTTGCAGTGCCATAGTTAGGTCCACATGAGCTTAGCACCCGTTTAGCCCGTTCCACTAGCTACTTCCTCTTCATAACTGCCCAGTGTGACCAAAAGGAGTCAACAGAGTTCATACAGAATATGTTAAGTTTCTTGTTAAAGAACTTAAGAAGACAAACTAGAGGTGCTAAAACCACACAGTCGCTAGCTAAATCTTGCTACAACATTCTGTTAACTGTATCTAAAGATTTTAGACCATGTTTGACTGTTATGTTTTCTGAACATAAATTTATAGTTGAATTTAACATGCACTTTCACTATTTAATGTCAAAGCTAAGACATTTTACACAATATGAGGACAAGGCCATGGTTAAAATGTAAATATAGATTATGTTTTAATACAACAAAATGCATACCATAATGATGATGTTGGTATTTATTAGAATAAAATGAGCAAATTCATGCTTCATTCAAATTGACACCTAATTCAACCCGAAAATTAGAGCTTACAGAACAGTTTTAGCAGACATGGAATCAAGAAAAAACATTTTGTCCTGTTTCCAACACTTTTCCTCACTGTCAATGTGTGTTTTGAATATGTGCTATGCATATAAATGTTTCCAAGGGAGAAGAAGAAAGTCAGCTGCATTTACATGAGTCAGTTGCCCTGTCTCATCCATGGCCTTCTATACATTCTAATGGCTCATTTTGTTGTCAATGACCATTATCAAGTTTGCATTTTGGCAAACTCGTGACACTGTTCAAGGCCATAGCAGAAAGGATGATGGGTAATTTTGTGTCATGTAAAAGCCATTTGTTCACCTCCCTTCAGTCCATGTTTAGTTTTCTATGTGTGTTGATGTGATTTTAGCAAATTGCTTCAAAGCATTTACACTGGGGTGTTGTGATTCAAAACAGTAATTCTGGCTATGTATGGAAATGTTTTATTCTGTTCAGATGCATTTATGATCTGTGTTTCAAATGGAGTCACTGCAGAAGTCCCAGGCTAATGTGTACGCTTGTGGAACTAATGCTACAATGTTATTGCTTCAGCAACAACAGTTTTAGATAAAAACAGTTTTGTCTGTTAGAATTTCCTGATTTTTAGTCTTTACGATTTTACATTTACTTACTTAAGACTAGGAAGAGTTTGCTTTCATTGTTGAAATAACGTTTACTTTAGACAACTTGTATTGTTTGTAATAAATGATGTGACTTTTGCACTCCACTTCCAGCAAACAAACTAAAATGGCCAATGTTATGTCAGGAAGACGAAAGACGTCTGAGCATTTTCACAGTTCTGAGCACGCTCATACGCTAAATATCTTTAAAAAGTTGAGCTATGTGAAGGTATGAATCATTATAAATATATTATATAAAGAAAGATTTAAGTTTTGAATTGGAGGAATACCCCTCAGTTCCATGATAACTAGATTATTATTATTATGGTTTTTTTTGTAACTAGATTATTTAACAATGCTAACTCTAGCATTGCCTTGACACTTTTTGATCCCAATAAAAGGTTCATGAGATGTTTTTCTCAATGTTTTTTTGTAAAATTTATGGCTTGCTTTGCCTTTTTAGGACTTCACAAAAAACTCCAAGGTAATCTCAATCAATTGGAACAGACAAAAAAAAAACATAAATATAAAACATTTTCCAGCAATCACGATCCTCACATACACTTGTCTACAATGAGCTAGGTTGACCACCACTTCATCTTAAGGAGAACTAATAAGGCAGATGTCAGGACACGTGAATACAAGCAATACCAAAGGGTTACATTTACAAGTGACAGCAGGTCTTGAGGTGAAACATCACTTTTGATTTAGTCTTTGAAGCTTTTGATTTTCTAAAATGGAAAAAGAATAATTGGGTTCCCGGTGAAACTTGTTAACAGAAACCAATTCATACAAGTGTTAGAACAATAGTGCCTCAGTACCATCTGGGAATGTCAGTATTCCCTGATTTGTTTCTTCTATTTTTCAAACTCCTGAAATAAAAGTAGGATGCCTCAGTCTAACAATTTATCCATGATATGATATAATCTATGATGAAGTTTAAATAACTCGCCTCTGAGAAGAAATCCTCAGGTGCAGTGAGAAACAGTGGCCCTTTAATATCAAACTTTGGTTATATAAAAGTTAAGCACTGCCTGCAGTTTTAATGCAGGATTAATGCATGCCATGACATGGGACTTATGCAGTGGCTGCCTATGAACACCCCAACCCAGTAAATGTGCTTGTTAAGCTATGCATCATGAAAGGACAGGAACAGGCTGCTCAGTCCGATCACTAATGAAATCTGTTCTGCTCTTGCTTTGGACGCTTGCTGCATGCAGAGGCCTATGAAGAGGAAGGTATGTTGATCTGAATTCTTCTCTGTTCTTCTGGTTGGATCTGTTATCTACTTATCTGTCGAATAAGGGATCCTTTTGCAGCTTTAACAAATAAAGAATGTTTGTGTCAATGATCTTCCTTGAGAGAAAGGCAGAAAAATTTGTTGGCTTCAGTCTCTGGGTCAGGCGACTGGGGTGACCCGGAGGAACAGGGGGAAGGATTCATAAATGCCGAGCTGAAGTTGCGAGCCCCACAGCTCATCTTTGCTTTTCTTTTTCTTTTTGCACGAATGTGTCCTGCCAGGAGAGGATGGAGATCAAGATGGTAGTTTGTATTACCTGCTGAGTCGCTATTGCTTTGCCTGCTATTTTCACCCTGTGTTGTCTTTTTCTTTTACTTTAGAGTGAGGGTCCCATAAAATAAAAATCTAATCGCACACTTCCCAAGCCCAGCTGTGTCTTTATCACAAAAACTATTAACAGCAATTACAATACAAAGTCTCCTGTTATGACAAGTGTGCGCTAATGTACTGTATGCTCAGAAAATTTAACTGTCAAATACAGCGTATTGATCCTGGTTAGTACTTTAAATATCTTTGAAAATACTAGTTTGATTTACACACTAATTCACAGTGAATTAACAGTGTTAAACAAAAGAAAGAAGGTAACATATCCCTGCCTCACACCTATCTATGAACCTTTAAAAAAAATACACAGTAAAACTGTTTGAATTGGATGAACGTATGTTGATTAAAAAACTATAACATTATTCAAGCCATAATCTGAAATTTTTGAGAAAAGATACAAGTTTTTTTTGTTGATGTTTTTTTCTCAACTATAAATATACGTTATAGCTGGAGCCAATTAGCCTACTTTAAATTATCTTAAAGTGTGGAAAGAGCAGGGCTCCCTTGCTTTGTATAAAAATTAAAAAAATAAACACACCCAGGAAGTCTACCCCCCATTCAAATGAATAAATATAAAGTTTTTTAATATTTCAGTTTTGACAGAGTCAGATATTATCTCAGTCCTCTTAGCAGAGGCTTAGCTTAGCAGCTAGGTTGAGTAGCTGCTAAATGTAGCTTCATGAGAGTAACTTTAGCCTCCTTATTTACAGTCTCTTGGCAAGAAGACATACATTTCCCCAAATTTAAAAGAACTAATACAAATGTTATTCATTGCAGTTCTCATCTTCTCTCTTCCACCCAACCTCAACCAGTTTTGCTGTGGTTACATTGACAGCAGCTAATGCACTGTGTCACTGTTGATGGAAAGTATTGCTAAAATTAAAACTCACTCTCACATTACAATGATCTACCAGAGGTGTGAAACAACCTGCAGCCCTCAAATGTAACTCAGCTTGTCCACACATATCTTCTCCCCAATTAACCAGAAAATCTATCCACTTCCTCCATTTCTGTTCTTCTAACTGCTCAAACGTTTCTCTTCTTTCACTATTTTTTAATGTTAACCAGAAGAGAAGCCAAAGTTCAAGTAAGTACATGCTGTCAATCTTTCACAGCTGCTAATTTGCATTAATGCCACATTTTTTTAACGTTAATTATTTCTTTTAATAGACCGAGTGCTCCAAAGATCCCAGATGGAGAGAAAGTGGATTTTGATGTAAGCTGACATATTTTCCTTGACTGAAATTTAAAGCATTAAATATTCTACTTCTGTGGCATCCTACTGCAATTGCAACCCTTCCTTGTTAATGCAGCTTCCTCACCTGTTTGTTTTGTTTTTTGTATTTATAGCAAAGTAAAGCTGTATATCAGAAACTGAACAGTTTGTATTGGATGTACAGTTGTAGTCAAAAGTTTGGACACACTTTCCAATCAAATATAATGTCTGTCCACACTTTTGACTAGCAGTGTATAGCTAATGCAGCTAAATTTTGGTTGTCCAATATGGTATTGTTTTTGTTTTGTTTTTTTCTTTGTCTCAATAAATTCTCTTACAAAGGCAATGTCTAAGCCAGTGTCAGAGCTGGATTTTGCAACTTAATTTGAAATTTTGATCAATTGTGATTAAGCCTTGTTTGTTTTGGTTGGCTGTAGCCAGTATTCAGTTTGGGTTTGGAAGAGTGAAACCCCAGCAGGTCTTTGTTGATGCAGAGGGCCTTTCATTTTTCTCTAACAGGACATCCAGAAGAAACGTCAGAACAAAGATTTGTTTGAGCTTCAGTCGCTAATCGACGCTCACTTTGAGTGCAGGAAAAAGGAGGAAGAGGAACTTATCGCGCTCAAAGAAAGAATTGTGAGATTGTATTCAGATCAAATGTTATTTACAGAGTGGTATTGTCAATCGGCTAACGCATTTGCGTATTTAGGAAAAGCGTCGAGCTGAGCGAGCGGAGCAGCAAAGGATTCGTGCTGAGAAGGACAAAGAGCGACAGGCGAGGAGGGAGGTAAACATATCCTTACTCTTCAGTACAGACCTTTATTAATGTTTTTGTTTTTTTACTTATTTAATTAAGAGCAGATATCTGTACTTTAATTATTTTTAATGTAGTTATAATTTGTAGTAGTAGTAATGGAGTTATATTCAGATCTCAAGCTGAGTAACTGCAGGTCAACAAAAACAGGGTTTCAGATATAAATTCATTCTTGTTACGGTTATTCTGTCCACATCCAGGCTGAGAGGATCAGAAAAGAGGAGGCAGATGCCCAGAGGAAGGCCGATGATGACGCCAAGAAGAAGATTGCACTGACCAACATGGGATCGGGCTTCAGCAGCCACCTGCAGAGGGTAGATTAGCTTTTATTTGGATTATTTTTAATGTTGTATTTGGGATTTTTGTTTAAGTATTTCTGAAGACATGGAGTTTTAATGAGTCTCGTTGTTATAGATTGACCAGAAGAGAGGCAAGAAGCAGACTGAAAGAGAAAAAAAGAAGAAAATTCTTGCAGAGAGATACAAACCGCTGAACATTGACAATTTCAGTGAGGACAAGCTGAGGTAATCTTCATGAGAAAATATGGGGTGGGGGGAATTCCTCATAAGGATTGATGTATAGCAAAAACTTTGATTTCATTCAATGCTGCTTTGTGTGGAACAAAGATTTGTGGTTTTTGATATAATTGAAAACATGATGTATGCATGTGTGTGTTTGTTAGGGAAATGGCAAAAGAGTTGTGGGAGTGGCTGCACAACCTCGAGGAGATTAAATATGACCATTGTGAGAAGCTCAAGAGACAGCGATATGAGGTCAGTGAGGAAACCCTCGATATTTACATAACAAGTTTAAGTTCAGATTTCTTTTAAGCTTTTAATCAAAACTTGTTTATAACCTGTTTAATTTAAAAGTTTACAGTCTGTGAACAGACTGTACCAACAGATTCAATAGACCTATTAAATTAGTTTAGATTGTTATCCAGCAGAGGGTGTTAAAACATCATCGTTATCAATAAATGTCCTGGTAACTCACTAACTTTGCACGACTTAGAGCAATGCTTCCCAACCTATTTCCCTTGGTGACTCCTTCATGCAAGTATACTCAAAATAAAAATAAAAAATTGTATGCACTGTTTTCGTTTCCCTTAAATTATTCTTTGTATTTTTGCACCGTGGGATGAAGAGAAGCAACATTTTTTTCCCTATATATCTATTTACATACTGCAGAAACTGACAACAAAAAGCTTGAATCTTGAAAAAAGCCATTGACACCCTGCCCCACCCCAAGCTGAAATCGTGCTTGTTTTTTTTGCTTCCAAGTGAGTGAGATTTCATGTCATAATCTTTTCTGGCTGAGTATTGTCTGTTAAATCAAAATATATATAACAAAATATAGCCCAACTTTTTTTCTCAAAATAGGGACAATGTGTGGTGGACATTAATCACAATGGCTCTGAATGTTCAAACCTCTGTGCTCTTGGGGGACCCCTGGTTGGGAACCACTGACTTAGAGGACAATCACAAAAACAAATATGCAGTTAGAAAGTATTATAGTTGATACTGCATGGATGATGTAGTAGCAGTGATTATATTGTTTATCAGCTTTATATGAAGCAGCTGTCTTACTCTTCAACGACCTCTTCAGACTCACCTGCTAGCTTGCAACCCAAATGAGCCAGCAGAAACACCATATTCTGTATAAACCAGTCAACTTCAGGTGTCATTTGATCAATCACATAATTTCTTTTTCAATACATCAGAATGCTTGTTCATAATAAACAGTTGTGTTTCATTTCAGGTCATCTCACTCAGAAACCGAATCGATGAGCTGCAGAAACAGTAAGTATTGAACGCGGACACATAAAATCTTAATATCTGTAGGAAAACACCTGTTTCTAAAGTTTTATTTCTGTTTACTTAAATTTATACATCATGCATGTGGTGGTTTTTGTATTAAATACGTGGGTATGCATATGTTTTTTTTTACTTTGTTGTAGTTTAATTCTTGATCTAAAAAAGTCAGTATGTGTATACTTTTTTTGAAGTTCCTATGTGTTCAGGAGTACTACTGACTAGCAGAAATGTGCTAAATTTGTATTTTTACCTTTATCTGACCGTTGATTATACACAAGTTAGAGTTATATGATACGCATAACTTCACCTTTTATATTTTTGAGGTTGGGTTGAGGTCTTATTAAACATTAAAATAATTTATTAATTTTATTGTTAATCTTTTTCATTATAATTCTTTCCATTTGTGGGTGCTGTTTACCTCAAACAGAGCTCTGTTAACTCCAACGTGTTCCCACCGTGACTTACTTTACTCAGCATGTGTGATATATTTAGTAAACATCTGTTACCTCACTTTGTTTTTGCGCTTTGCACCTTGCAGCAGCAAGAAGGGAGCCGCCTCGCGCCGCAGGAAGTGAGCAGCTCCTCAGAGGCGCTTGGGCAGTGGGCACTCTCCCCTCAGCCACAGCTGCTCACAGTTTGGGAGCAACTGGATGCTTTAATGCCTGCAAATGCTGAAGTTAAATATGTTCCAGAAGAATTTAACTCCACTTAAGAAATTGTATAAAAGAACCACTGTTCTTCCTCCTTGGTCAGTCTAATTGATTTGGTCATTGTAGTGGAACAGTAATACTGACTTTACTGCTGTTAATCAAATAACATTTCTAATATGTTCTAACATGTCATTGCTTAATTTGCTTTTATCTTTAGCTTAATCCATTTAAAAAATAAAAATAAACAATAATAATATACTGTGACATGTGTCATTCTTTAATTTCTCGCAAAATTATTGTGAATTTTAGGTGGGGTGGGGTGAGCAGCCAAGGGAAAAAGGAATTACCAAGAAAGGAAATGATTGTGTTCCTACTTGACCTGCCTGGTGGAGGCCCCCAGGGGCCCTCACATGCTGGTCTTCCTCCTCTGCCGTTGGAACGTGGTGGTGAAGATGATCCTCTGTCTTCAGCAGACTGGTCTGTGTCAGCTGGGAGTCCCAAGTCATCAAAAAGGTTCAGGTCACTGGCAGGGGTGGACTGGGGCAAAAATTCAGCCCTGGCATTTTCTGTCCAGACCAGCCCACTACATTATCAGCGAACACTACATAGAAGTCCACAGATCTCGCAGCATCTCCTCTTATGCATACTACAAAGGAGAATCAAATTCCTTGATAGCAGTTAACAAATAAAGCACGTAACTATGAACTCAAGGGCTAAAATTGACAGCTATAGCAATCATTCAGTCTTAACTCATTATAGTGTGAAATCACAACAGATGTAATTTCATGACTGGGATGAGACTAACGGGAAGAACTGTCATGCTAGCATTTCAGTTTTCCGTCTGTGGCTGAGAAAATTTTTTGGTGTAAGCCCAGCATTAGTTAAAACCAGACCTGGACAATAATAACAAAATATCCTGACAAATAATCTAAATAGAAATAGCATTAGAGCTAAAACTCAATTATTTTAGGGAAAGCATTTACAATTTAATGGGGAAGTAACTCACAACCATAGAATAATCTGCAACATAAAAGATAAGTTCCTATTGAACTAAAGTTGTTTTTACCTATCACCTCAGTAAACAAATTAATTGTAACATTACAATAAATTTAATGGCAAATATTGCAAATTAAATTAATAATTGTATTTTGTGCTAAAATTCTCATCTCATCTGTATTTATAATACAGCTTGATCTCTATTTACAGCTCATTAGTCCATGTCAATGTTTACTGTTGCTATGGCAACAAGAGACTGCTGACGTTGGCACCTGTTAGCTACCTTAGCTAAATCATCTAAACAATAATAACCCATAATATCACAATTCGGACTATTTAAGCAAAATCAACTACAACTACCAACAGTAACAGCCCTTCAACTCTGGGCTAATATGTTGTCAAATGTCACAGCACATTCAATGTACAGACGTTTTCTACTTTGCTTTGCACATGTAGCCTAGCCAGCCCCAGGCTAACGTTACATACCATGTGTGCAGCAGCACCTGCTGGGGTGGTGACTAAAAAGGTCTGTCAGCTTTGAACATTTAGCAGCTTTCACCTCCACAGACTTCAGCTTTTTAAGTCGCAGTTTTTCAGTGCCACCCGGACGTTTCTTATGCTTAAGCTCAGCAGCAGCCCTTCCCGCAACTCAGGCCCATGCCATGAGGTCCCACCCACCCTGGTTTGTGTTGTAATTGACAGCACTGTCAGGGCTGTCTGAGCCTCTCGGTCCATGATTGATTGACAATGACAAACATAGACCAATAATATGTGTCGATGCTGGCAACACACTGTTAGCCTTCTGTAGCCAATTGGCCGGCCCCATTGGAGGGAATTTAGAGAGAGAAAAGAAAGAAAAAAAAACCATTGCGGACGTGACCGGCCCACATTGGGTCAATGGCCCACCGGGACGATGTCCGGTATGCCAGATGGCCAGTCCACCCCTGGTCACTGGTGTTGAAGCAGGGATCATAGAGGTCGTCCGTGAACATATCTATCTGACTGTGCAGAGGTCTCACTGACAGCAACAGCACGTTCAAGTAGAGCAGTGGTTCCCAAACTTTTTTTGCAGGGCCCCCTTTTCATTGACAACAATAATGTCAATAATGCCCCTCCGATCCTAGTACCACATGTACCCCAAAGCTTAAAGAGAAAGATACGAAGAAATGTGCCACGAAATAGTTTTTACTTTATTGGCTGCTGCTTCGTAGCTACAGTGAAAACCATGTCAGTGGCAGAAGGAACGATCAACGCATCTGCTACAGTGTGAGATTTTTTAAACCAGGACACTCTGCAAACTACTTCAGGTGAGCTGAGCTTTCAATAAGACAGATGCTGCTTTAGTAAAACAACTCTGCCATATATGATAGGTGAGTATCTTTTTTTAAGTAATCAACAGTCTTTTACTTCTTTGGCTTCACACTGTCAGATGCTGATATTTTAAGACATACAACACACTGTGGTCTGTCTTCATTACCTACCATTGACCGTTATATTACTTGACAATTACCTGGTCAGGCCTAGGGATGCAAGATATGCCTCATCATATTTTCTTCTCCTGAAATATCTGTTTTCTCTTGATTTGTCGTTGTTTGCCCATTGTTACTTTTAAAAATTTGTCCATGTTTTCCTAGTCGTGTAAAACTATAAGTTTTATTTAGCCTTGCTGTGCCCCCCCTGTTATGGCTCTGCAACCCCCCCGTCCCCCAGTTTGGGAACCACTGAAGTAAAAGAACAAGATATAAGAAAAAAAAAGTCTTTTCTGTTTAACTTACTCAACATAAAAAAGAGCGGGGAAATAAAGACTGGTTACAGGTTATGTTTCCCCACATTTTTATGCTCTAGCTACTTTAAAATCATCTTCTGTAAAGAAGTAAAACAAGAGCAGCCTTGCTAGTGTCCTGTTTAAATTAAACTGGATCATGTAGCTCTAGCTTAGTCAGCAATAAGCAACTCAGACGCTGACATACTCTTTGAGTATCTTTATAGTAATTTTCTGCACCAATTAAAATCTTGAATGAGTTAATGTGTAGTCTCTAAGCACACTCATTGAAAACTAAATATGACATTGTTTCCCTACATCATATCAAAACTAACTTAGTGCTACTATATAACTAGATTAGTGTTACAACGCTCAGGCTAACATTGGGTTAGTCTTTCATGATGTTAGTAGATTTCTTTGCACAGGGACAAAATCTCTTCAAGAAATGTGCTGCCAAATTATATAATAATAATAAATAATTAGGAAACCCACTTTAAATTTAACTGGTGTAGTGACACTGGTGATCCATGCAAGTCTCCTCCTCCAGTGACCTGTCAATCACCCTGAGGTGGGACCTGGTGTGTCCAATCAGATTTTAGACGTGGCCCTCTGCCACTCTGTCAAGCTATTCCCACATAACCTGGTGGATACCAAAGAAAGAAGAACTAAAAGACTTATAATAATAATATGGAATAAATACAAGATGATGTTCTTCTGCAATTGTTTTATGATAATAAAAAAAAGAAACTTAAATTTACCTCAAGCTGATGCCACTGTTGTGTAGCACTGAGGCCTTAAGCAAAATATTCAGCTAAAGAATGTATAGGAAATAAGGTCTGTAGAATGCAGACTCCTTTAATAATATCAAATAGGACAAAATCCATAGAACATTTATACTTTGGAATAAAATAAAATATTAAAATAAACTCAATATAAATTTCTCTTTATTCAAGATTCTAATAACTCATAAATATTATAGAAACATGTTACAGAACAATCTCACAAAACTCTGAATGCATTTTATGGCATTTTTCAGCTTTATGCAATAAATGGTCCTCAGTTGTGATCATCAGTAATTCGTTTGGAAAGGTCCTCTCCTTTAGAAATCTGCTGTGATGTTGAAGCAGACAGCAGCAACGTTCACTTCATCAGCAAATACTGAAGTAACTCGAAACAAAACTAAGAAAAATACTTTAATCCAAATAGAGGAAATGCAGCTGTCAAACTATTTTATCTCAGAGTCCCCATTTCCATGACCTTCACAAATCAGGAATATTTAGTTAAAAAAAAACAAAAAAAAAAAAAACGGAGGTAATCAGTCTGTCATTTTGGAAAATGAGTCCTTGGGTCCTCCCGGTTCAGACTGGCTCATAAATACCACTGGGATCAACAGGTGAACTGGAGGCAGCAGTGCTGTTAGGTGATCCAGGGCCCCGGGGGACCACGCTGTCTCCAGCGGGGGGCACAGCCGGATCTGTACTGATGCGCGCTACGATGCTGGACAAACAGTCCAAGCTGGAAATGAGCGATGGTTTACTGCTGCTGCAATCTGTAAAGAAATCAAATAAGAGCAATGTGTATATTTACTGACTCTGCAAGAGGATGAGCAGCAGCTGTAATATAACTTCCACCAGGAATGCATCTAAATTAGCTTCTGTTAGCAACCGGCAGGTTCACATTGCATAAAAAACTGAGAAAAGTTTGACATATACAGTAATTCTACTTTAGTATACGGATTAAACAAGCTGAACCTTTGAAAGGAGACGTGTAGGAAATTAAATTACAGATTTGTGGCAAATAAAGATCTTCACTGATCAGGAAACACACATATTACATCAAATTACTATACTGAAGAGGACAAAAAGCCTAAAAGATTCAATTAATATTGAAACTACATTCAAACTACGTACAGTGTGTTTGCTATACGCTCATCATTTTAAGCATCAAATACCTTCACCAGAGCTTAATAAATTTTCACTACTGAAGATGTTTTTTCTTCCTTTTTTAAATGTCTTGTGATTGATTGATTAATTATTAAAGATTTTGTCTCAGGCTTTGAAGCAACGTGTCCCATCCATCCATCCACTGTATTCAGTGGTTTCAGGGCAGAAAAGACAGAATACTTTTCTTTGGTGCATTTTTTTTTTTTTTACATTTTTTGGTAAAGTGTGGATTTGTTTGAAGTATTACTCAGCAGGCAGCAAAGCTCAGCCCAGCTATTTTCAAAGTAAATCTTTCAGAGGTGAAAAAAGTATTCAGAAAATGACTAAAACACAACTGGTCACATGGGTTTTTACATTTTCGGCAATAAAAATGCATACAGTGACTTTTACACAGATACATTTATATTATTATGCATATAATGATGCAAATATAATGAAGAATCATCGCATTTGTAATAGATGGGTGTAATTTTTATAATTACATGTTAGTACTGTTAGTTAAACTGTAGCTGAAGTACGGAAGCCCAGAGTGGCCTAAAGTTGATTATTGTAATGTTAAGTAGTGTATGTTATTTTGATTTAACAAAGCTCATTTATGTGTGAGAAAGACTTTGTTTATCTGTTTTTTCTGATTTCAGAGAATCAACGTTTTGTTTTCTCTAGACAATAATTATAGTGAACTTGAAAATAAGTTTTTACTATGTTTGACACCTTATGTCATTATTTATTATCTTTGTCTTGACGGTTTGGAAATCTGTAACATTAAATGTAAATGTAAATTTTGTAAATGTCTATCTATGAGCAGAGGAATTAGTGTTTGTGGACATTTTGAATTTCGGGAAGTAACTGGCCTTGTTGTGGTAAGCAAAAAGTAACTGTACAAGGTGGAATTACAAAATAGATTAAGCTTTATGAATATCGCTGCCATAGATAATTAGCCAGAGTTGTGTAATACGTAAGATTTATCAACAGAAAAACATCCAAAATATCCAAGTTGTACATGTATAATACAACACAATTCATCCTGACAAAATAATTGTTTACTTATTAACATGGTTTTATGTTTTTAAATTTTTTTTCTCATCATTTTGTGTTTTATTTGTTTTGTAAATACATGCTTTTACTTTGTACATTCTGAAGCAGAAAGTGAATTTCATTGCAGTGTTTAACTGCTTTTTAAACTTCACATATGACAATAAATTAAATCTTGACAAAACATGTTTTTATTACACAAGTGTTTTACTTTTAGTTTACAAGGCAATTATCTTTAGGGTTTAAAATATTGCTTAAAAAAAATTCAATCTTGGCATTTCTTGACCTCCATACTCATCATTATTGTCATTAGTTTTCTGATTTTTTTGTAGGTAATTGATTGAAATGTTAATATTTTGAACATGAAAAATGTAAAAAAAAAAAAAAGTTAATGTTTATTAAGGATGTTTTCTTATTAAGTTAAATAAAACCAAGAATTTTACCTCAATCTTTATATAAGCTTTAATATTTACCAAGTTTTACAACTCTTATATAAGTAATATAAGTCTTTATGAGCTAAATCAGATTTTTAAAAATAACCAATAAACAGCTGTCAAATAAGTAAAGATAAAAAGCATATTTGATTCTCATTTATGGTGAAATTGAAGTTGTGGTGAAACAAAGCTTTTTTTTCTTTTCTTTTTTTTTTATATTATTAAATAAAAGTAATGTGTTTTATTCTGTTTTTGCAGCCTGTAATGTTTTTCCCAAAATTCTCCAAAAATGTAAAATAATATCTTTGAGGTAATCATGACACAAACCAGGTCCATTTATTATTTTCTTACATTTTTATGCTTTAACCACTGCAAATTTTAACGAGACGCCACGATGAAGGACGACACTAAGAAACTCACCATCTGCTGTCTGGTTGCAGTAAGAAGTGTCACTGTTTTCACTTCTGTCTGTACATGGAGAGATAAAATCCATCTGCAAACAAAACATATATCATCAACTGGTTTATACAGTCTTTAAATATTTTTCTTTATTCTATTCACTCACACTTTCAGTTTCTTTATAATTAAATCACATTAGTGATTTTAATACTCACAATACTACATTTCAGTTCACATTACCATGTTATATAATCACAAAGAAAAATATTTTAAAATACAACTATTTTTCATTTTATAAGAAATTTTAAAGAAAATCAACTTTAAACCATGTAACTCGGTATGTATAGTTGCAATGCGTCTTTGTAGAGGAACAAAAAAACTATATCTGTGAAGCTGCAACATATCAAACATTTGAAACGGACTGCGTGTTACATTAAAGTGCAGAACGTTTCAGATGCAATGTGCTACAATTTGAAGATCTCATTCATCAAAATTAAACACTGTGGCCAAAAATAAATCTTCCAACACATTCCTTACATTTCATGAGGCTGTGCATGAACTGCTCAGCTGTTCATGAACTCACCACGCCATCAGAGCAGTTGGAGTGGGGGCTGGAGGCGTCCGACTCCCCGCTGTAGTGTTCGATTGGTGGATAAAAGCTGTCGTCCTGCCCGGCCCTCAGCAGCGCCTGCAGGGACTCAATGTAGCTGATTGCATTTCGTAGGATTTCAACTTTGGGCAGCCGCTGGTTTGGATTGGAGGCTGTGCAGCGTTTCAACGTCTCAAAAGCATCGTTGACTTTACTGAGTCGCCGCCTCTCTCGCATCGTTGCTGCTTTCCTCCTGTCTGCATGAGTTGTCTTTCTCTTGCAAGCCTTGCAGGCCCAAAGCAGGCAGTGGCCTGCCTGGTGGAGGCTCCCAGGGGCCCTCACATGCTGGTCTTCCTCCTCTGCTGTTGGAACTTGGTGGTGAAGATGATCTTCTGTCTTCAGCAGGCTGGTCTGTGTCAGCCGAGAGTCCAAGTCATCAAAAAAGTTTAGGTCACTGGTGTTGAAGCAGGGGTCATAGAGGTCGTCAGCTGAAGAGAGAGGGAAGGGAAAGTCGGATAGATCCATTGGACTCTGCAGAGGTCTCACTGACAGCAACAGCAGGTTGAAGAAGAGAAAAAAAAACTTCTTCCTGTTGAATTAACTCATAATAAGAAAGACGAGGAAAGAAATCTTTAAAGTCAACCAGCCTGAATGAATCTCAATGACAGTTTATAAAAAGTAGAGCGAATAGTGTGTTTAAAGGGTCAGTCTGTGTAACTTCAGCTCCCTTGGCTTGGTTTGTCTTTATAAAGGAGCCCATGTGGAGGCGGGGCCATGGGATAAGTCACCAATGGTCTGAAGGGTGTGTATGTGTGCAATACGTGAGTGTGTGTGTAATGTGTGGTCACTGGGGTGAAGCTGAACTAAGAGGAAGCAATAAAAACAGCAGTCAAGTCCATCTTAACAAATCATTCATTCTACTGTTGAGTGCAACGCCCTAAATTAAGTGTGTTCCTTACTAAGTGATTAAGCACATGTGGTCCTACAGGAGCATCAGATCACTCCTATTAACTTAAATTCATGTTTATCTTGCCTTTTCTTTCTAAATCAAAATCACTAAAAGAGATAAAGCAGTAAGAGAAACTTGGTCACCTGCTGTTCCCACCGAGGTGTTGTAGTTTGTGATGTTCGTATTACTGTTAGCTAGTATGGTGAAAAAAATTTAAGTTATTACTAATTAAATCTGCACGAGGGCCTTCTTTTTTCAGAGTTTTATCCTTATTTGTAGCAAAGTTAACTTAATTCATTAGTTCAAACCTCTGTTAGAGTGCAAAAAAAATTTTCTAACATTTTCACTCACAATTGGCATGCAACAACATAACTGGAGAATCATATATGCATAAATAAAGCATTCATCCCTCCATCCATCCATCCAATTATCTATACTGCTTCGTCCATTAGGGTCGCGGGGCAGTTGGAGCCTAACCCAGCATCTAGCAGGTGAAAGGCAGGGTACACCCTGGACAGGTCACCTGTCCATCACAGATAAAGCATGCATACAAGGTCAATTTGCAATTCAAACCCCTGATGTGGGATTTTTAATAAATGTAATCTCTATTAACGAATATTGGATAGTGAAAGTAAAAATTAAGTCAAAAGAGTAATATTGTTATAATTTATTTATTTTGTTTAATCTCCTAAACCAAAGTTTTACTCACGAGAGAAAATAGAAACCATAGCAAATGTTAAAATGTGATTTCTTGCCTATTTTAGCAAGACAATGCTAAACCACTGACTGCAACTTTTACTACTGAAAACATTTGGCACATCATGAATCAAAATTTCAGGAGGAATCTTTTATCAAACGAAATCAAAACAACATTTCCCACCTAAAGGTCAAGCCCCTGGTCTCCTCAGTTCCCAGATGTTTAAAGTCTATTGTTAAGAAAAGAGGGAATGCCCTAATTATGTAACTTTCCAACCTTAAAACTCCACTTTATGCACAATTCTGAAGCGGTCGTTGCCCGGCGGTGTTCCGAGGCTGAAAAACCGCACTGCACAACCTTTCCATCCAAGACACCGCAAGACGTCACAGCCAAGTTTTGCTTTAAATATTCGGCTGTTTTGAACGTGCACCGTGGTTGATTCAGCAAAGAATCACAAGAAGACGTTATCAGAGGAAGAGACGGAAAGAAAGAGAGACAGAACAAGAGATAAAAGTCAACATAGGACTGTCCTTTACTGGTTGGAGAGAGCTCACAGTACAGATCGGATAAGATGGATGCTGGATTAGCCATCGATGCGGTGCGCATCACTGAGAAAACTGAGAAAGTTCTGTACTGCACTATTATCATGGACCAGTCATAAATGTGTTGCTGCTACAGAAATAAAGATGAAACAATACTTTTTATGCAACAATACATCTTGTACTTACAATGTTTGACACGATATCCATGATTTATTGTGGGTGAAAACTGGGTTTTGACAGCAAAAAACTGCATTGCAATCAATGTTTATTTTACACAGCAGGCCCACTTGTGTTGGAATAGATTTTGGATTTATTTCCAGAGGATTTAGTTCAAATCAAGTGGAGAGAAAATAAATTCCATAACACTGATTCATGTTCAAGATTAGTCTTTCATTGCTGAAGAAGATCGGAACCGCGTCTGTTATCGTTGTTGTACAACAACGAAATTTGAGCAGCTGCTCCTAAAAAAGGGGCCCTTGAAAATATTTACAAGGATTAAATAAAATATAATTGTAAAGATTGTTGTATTACTCTTTGTGTCGAGCTACGGTCACATTTACTAGAGACTCATGCAGTTTCACGGTCTGATGTCCTGCTGAGCGGTCGTAATGTCACACTGGCGGCAGGCTCTAAGGGCTTCTCTTTTTCACGTGGCCACAGTTAAAGAAAATTCGTGCCTACAGGTAAATTAGTGGTCATCTGTTTTTGTGTTTGGTAGATTTTTTAGTTTAGCTTTTTTTTTTTAATTAATGTGATAATTCTTTATATTAAGTTTTTTGCAGGAACTGTAGTAATAAATATGAATTTATCCAAAGACCAATTATACAGCTAATTCGATGATACTTGTTTAAAATGGCATTAAGAACGAAAGGGAAAGTCTAAATTAATAAGAAAATTAGATTTTCAGTAAAGATTAATCTAAGGTTAGTGTTTGATTTAAGCTTTTGATTAGAATTCCTGTTTCATGCTTCTTTGTTTCTTGTCTTTTAAACATGAGCATTTTTATGTATTCAGAGATATGGAGTTGCAGTATGAGAAAGAAATGCTCACATCGCAAACTCTTTGCAGCTTCATGGGAAAGTACTGCGTTAAATTTAGCAGCTCATGAAATCCAAGACAAGTGCCCTTCTAGCTGAGATGGGCACTAGTATCATTTTGGAATTTTCTGCAACTCTCTCACCTCCCTCGTTCTCCAGGACAGATTCAAATGGGTCTATCTATCTATCTATCTATCTATCTATCTATCTATCTATCTATCTATCTATCTATCTATCTATCTATCTATCTA
>JBAMHW010000001.1:4600449-4621052 GCA_037177495.1 Rhadinocentrus ornatus
CCTGGCTGGGTCGCCTGGAGGAGGGGGTCTGATTGTTGAAAGACCCGAAACCCCCTGTGATTCCAGGTTACATCACTAATGATGTGTCCAGGGGCACCATAAGGTGTATCTAAGAGTTCAAGCTCTGATATTCTGAGCAAAATAAGAATATCAGCTGAATATCAGACTTTGTAAGCAATTTATACATTGGATAAATATTGCAAATGGTCACAGATGTTTACAAGGGTTCAGAAGATAAAAGTAGATTCAAAGTGAATTTATCTTTTTTTTTTCTTCTTCTTTTTTTTGTCTACCCATTCTTTATCTTGCTTGGCTTGGCATGCTTTTTTTTGTCAATTAAAAAAAAAACTAAAAAAACTAACAATGTAATTTGGAAATCTTACTTAACTCCAATGTTGTAAGGGATTCTGATATTTTCTTAAAATTTGCTAAGAAATTCTCCCTTTTTCAGTCTTTGTCACGGAGCAATGGCCCGCCCACTCCTCCCAAATTCCACTCAATCTTCATCACACATGTATGCGTGTTAGGCCTGAGAGAAATACTCCTCACATTGTCTCCCATCTTACACCATCAAATCTGCACTAATTTTAATATTGTAGTGGTTGGGAGGTGAACACAGTAGGCATTTTGGGTAACTTGAGTCTACTGAATATGACTTTAGATATGGAAATATTCTTTGTTTCAGATTAAAAACTGGAAGGTAGCAGGTGTCATGTTTTTAAGTGGAAATTGTATGATTAGTGGGATTGGTTGGTGTTACTGTACCTTGTCATTTAGATTTCTTTCAGCTTCATTTTCCAGCTTAACATGAAAGTAGTTGTTTGCTCATTTCTGTAAGTTTTGCTTCTAAAATAATTGCATCATCTTTCATTGCGTCACTTTTCTTGCAGAAATTGCAGAACTTTCTTTTTCCTTTCATATTAATAATTTTGCTAGTTTACTCCTGCCTGTCTCCTGGTTTTATCTGAATTTACTTCTTATTCTGTGGAGCTCTTAACATAGTCTATGTGCAGTAAATCCAAACAGTGTCATCTCTTTTTTAAGCAACAGTTTTGAAATGGTTTTAAGTTATTAATCACTTACCAAAATGCTGTTTTATGGTCAGTTAACTAAAAATATGAGTCTTTATGTGTTGTGTTCTACTGTTCTGTTCGGGGGAGGGTGTTTCCTAAGGCTCAAAATAGGTCATTTAGTGAGGTGTTAAGAGTTTCAGGGTTAATGTATGTTGCAAAGGAGACATGTCAAGCCTCATCAGATGCTGTCCTCAGCCCAGGGAAATGTACTCTTTTGCAATTGTATTTTGCTTAGTCATTCACAACTCCTACACAGTTCTAAAGAAAGCTAATAATATTCTGTTAATAATCTCTAATAGTTTTCTTTGACACTTAGATAACCCATTTTAAGTTAAATTTCGCAATAAGCAACCATTACAAAAATATGCCTGCACTATTTGTAAAACTTGAATGTAAGAAAAAAAGGCTTAACTAATAAAAGCATCTATTTTTAGCCAGTAAAAATGTATGTATTAAAGATGCATTACATAACTTTCCGATTATAAACTTTGCGATCCATTTGTTATGTACATTTTATTATTATTATTATGTACATTTCTGGAGCCATAGCTGCCCACCAGCATCCTGAGGCTGAGAAATCACACTATACAGCTTTGCCATTTGGGACGCTGCGCAACGTTGCAGCCGAGTTTTGCATTAGAATAGAATACAATAAAAAAAGCTATACTGTTATTGTACAAAGTATAACACAAGTGCAGTGGACTACCAACAATAATTCAGTCTTATAAAAACACTTTGAGGAAAGGTAATTGGCAAAATAAATACATGGCATAAAATAACACAAAAAGATGGACAACTGTGGAGAGCCTCCAACCGCTGCGACCGTGCACCAGCAGTTAGTCAGTAGCTACGTTTACACGGATCACTGTTAATCCAATCGTATGTCCAATCAGAAAGTGAGTCATCTAAACAGGTCAGCTGATCAGATTGATCTTAATCGGAAAGAATTTTCAATCCGATACAGATGGGTGTTTTAAACCTTTTCACGATCGCATCAGCAGGAAAAAATTACTCATTACAGCCGTTTTGTGGTGTATTTTGTTTCTGTGCATGCTCGTACCACGTGGGGGTTACGTGACATAACGGTTTTCAGGGAAGACCTGAAAAATGGCAGCAGCATAACAGAACAGGACTCTGGTGGATACAACGTTTTTGTTAAAAACTAAAAGATAATTGAGCATTTTGACGGTCAAGAGGCTAATAATAACAAAAGTACATCCACAGGGCTGAGGTGTTGACCACCGCCTGCCCTGACCTGTGTGGTTCCTGTGATGGCGCTCTCTGTGGTCATGGGTGGGCTGGCATCCGGTGTGACTGAAACACCAAGATACAGTTTCCTCAGCGTCAAGCCAGATGTTTTCATTCTATTATTATTTTTTAAACTTAAATTCAGTTCAGAGATAGTAACTAGTGATGGGAGTTCATGTTGGTACAGAATGGGGTATGGGTGGGTGGGGGGAGTGTACATGCACTTTGTATGTGTTTGAGTTTGTGTGCGATTGTGTGTGAACTACTATGAGGTGTGTTTTTAATTTCCTGTTATATACTTTGGTGTGTGAAAGCTTACTAATTTTGTTTTTAATATTCATACATTGTTTTTATTTTGTAAAGCACTTTGTGTTGCTTTATGCATGAAAAGTGCTCAATAAATAAAACTTGATTGGATTTGATTTGATTTGAAACACTTCTGCACTGCGCATGTCAAACGCATTATGATTGTATTAAATCTATCGATCATGTAAATACTACAGATCGGATCACTCTGTATACCATGCATATAAACACGTCAGCTGGAATTTCCAATCAGATCAATTTCAGTTGGATAAATGAAATATTTGTCCATGTAAACGTGGTTACTAATAGAGGAAAAACTTAACTGTGACAGTGATGTGCACTGACGTTCATGGCTGGTGAGGCACTGACTCCTTTGGATTCAGTTTTACAAATGTAAGAACTCAATATCGATTCAACCAGCAGCATATTGACCACTGTAAATGTTTCATATCTCATCAGCATTGCTCTAACACACCAACAAAAACACACACACACACGAACATATTTGGCCCAGGATGAACATTTCTGTTATAGCAGCAAGAGACGATAAAATCACATTCATTAACTTGATTTCTTTTCTTTTTAATTTTAAATAATTTAATATATTTTTAAAACCATGTTCTGTTTTATTTTACATAAATCTCAAATGAGGAAACTATAAAATTTCATTTTGATTGGACATAGAACTCGACTGTCAGACTATAACTGAACGAGCCACCGGTTGGTAACATGGATATTTATCTCTCTTTTCTCTTCAATGGTCTAGAAACCTCACCAAAAAAAAAAAAAAAAATTTGCAAACATTTAATGCAAACATTTCCCTTTAATTATTGATCAAGATTATCATAATAATATAACACAGCATAAAGGTTTTAATGAAATAAAAAAAAAAATTAGGTAAAAAACTAAAATGCAGAACTTTTGGCTTCTGATGATAAAACCATCAACAAAAATAAATAAAATAACTCTGATATTCCCTTAATCACACACAATTGTTTGAGAAAAATAAAGTCAACAGAGCAAATTAGCTAAAATGTTGAAATCATCACGCTGGTATCGAACTATACTGATACTAGCCTTGTTATCGATACTTTTGATATTGGGATCAATCCACCGAGCCTTATTAAAAACTGAGCTCTCAGAAATCATGCAATCACTAAAACACATGACTGAATTACTCAAGTGAGCTCTTCTTGTAAACAGCATCTTCTACAGGCACTGCTGTGGATGTTGTGTAAGTAACAGCACTCTCAGTGACTCATGCAGTGTTAAAAGTACAACCTTACGGGAAGTGAGCAGCACAGTGAGTGATCAGAACTGCAAGCCGGCATTCAGAAGCATCTAGACGTCCAGCTCTGACCGTGAAACTAAAACTGTCTGACAGACGTGTTAAACAAGTTTCACCGGCATTGTTGCTGAAAATGCTAATGAATTTCCTGCCATGTTATCAGATCAGATCAGATCAGATTCAACTTTATTGTCATTGCGCATGTCACAGGTACAAGGCAGCGATGTACCAAAGCTGAAGTTACTTCAGCCTGAGTTTACATGAAAGTGGTTTTTGACACAAAATAAAATGCAGATGCTTTAACTACTAAAAGTATAATTCCAGTGCAACATCTGTTCTGAAATAACTGTTCAGCGGAGTTCAGTATGTCTGTAAGACATTCACTCACCAGCAATTTTATTAGGTCCACCTTGTTAGTACCAGATTGGACCCCTTTTTCCTTCATTCCTGCCTAAGTTCTTGGTGTCAAAGACTCAACAAGGTGTTGGAAACATTCCTCAAAGATTTTGCTGCATATTGACATGATAACATCATGCACACCACATCCTAAAGCTGCTCTCCTGGACTGAGATCTGGTGGCTGTGGAGGCCGTTGGAGTCCAGTGGACTCATTGACATGTTACTTCTTTAATTCACTCATTCTTTCAAAATCTACATTTTTTCAGTGCCCCGTGACTTGGTTTCCTGTTAAATGTAAAAAAAATAGGATTTTAATACTAAATAGTTTCTTCTATTTGACAAGATTCCAATGAAATGGAGAAAAACACTGAACATGGAAATAATGTGGTTGTTAGTGTCCAGTTGAGCTCAAGGCCGCAAAACAACAGGTGGCATCATGGATTTAAGATAATTTTTATTATCATGTAACACCAGCCGGATACGCTGTGCAGAATGAAATTACACTGGAACCAATTGTAGATTAACAAACAGAAAAACTACATAAAACATTATCAGCAACCAAAATATGTAAAAGTTAAAACAGATTAAGCAACTTTAAAACGGAGTTTAATAAAAATATAAATAAACATGACTAAAAATAACTTAAAACCAAGTTATGGTATTTAATTCCTAATAAATAAAGGATGTTGCTAATTTCCCTCTAAATCATTTCTATCTGTTGATTATTTTGCATTTGTGTGGCCCTTATTTAACCACATATGAAGCGATTCAGGCATGCTAGTTAAGGCAGAAAACACGAGCTAATGTGTTGCATCCCATGTGATCTGCCCAAAAGCATTTATGCTACATTTCAAACGAGCTGCACACTTCCTCCATTGCTGTTTGCTTTATACTTACTGCCACTACTGCTTCTGCTGCCGCTGCCATAATCACTGCATGTTGCCTGTTTTTGTTTTGAGTCCTTCCGCCACCCCAGCTTCCACCTGCAGAATCCAGCTAAAGGAAAAGATATCATTCAGTATTCACTTGCACATTGCAAGTGCAAGAAGTGATGGAATCGGAGCCTAACCGCGCATCCACCCAGACTATAGTGTCATATATGCAAAAATGTATTTAGCAGATAAACCAGGTTGTATTAAATACACAGTAACGCGCCACCTACCAACGGCTAATTCGGCAACCATCTTGCATCCTACCTAAACTGTAAGCTCTCTTCAGCCAGTAAAAGATAGTGTCATCTTTACTCTCATCTTTTGCTCTGTCCTTTTCTCTTCTTTTCCTCTCTTCCTCCAATAATCGCTTGTTTGCTGAATCAGCAACAGTGCACGTTCAGAATGGCCGGTGTGTTTATATCCCTCTACTAGTGTGTGATGTGGTGTGTAGAGAGAAACTAAGCGGCAATGTCATACTGGATCTTCCAGTTACTGATGTGTCATTTCCCTATTAAAATTTGAACCAAGACTATTTGGGGTGGGAGTGGTAGCCTGGTGGGCTTGGGGTTCAAGACCCTGCAGAGGTGCCCCTGAGCAAGGTCTATAACCCCCTGTTTCCTGGGCGCTGGTATATGACAGCCCACTGCTCCCAGTAAATCTGACTAATGATGCATCAAATGCAGAGGACTAATTTCAGTAGGGGTGATATGTACTGACAAATAAAAAATTCTTCTTTCTTTCTCTTTCTTTCTTTCTTTCTTTCTTTCTTTCTTTCTTTCTTTCTTTCTTTCTTTCTTTCTTTCTTTCTTTCTTTCTTTCTTGCTTTCTTTCTTGCTTTCTTTCTTTCTTTCTTTCTTTTCATCAAGAAAAGTACTGCAGCTGAATGAAAGCTTAGGTCACACGGTGGAGTCCTTGGCCCATGATACAGGACATGTGATCAACATGTGATTGACACCTTTTCAGGAATGCTCATTCACATTTATTTGAGTCACTGTAGAAGATATACTGTGTATTATATTACTGTGCTGTATGTGCTCATATTCAGCAGCAAGCTGGAAAACCTGGAAATCTCAAATTTGAGCATAAATGCAATTCACAGCATGCTGAAACATGTTTCAACCAAATTATCACATCTTATTACATCTCATTTCCAAGTTTATTATCAGTGGTAAGCCTTTTCTTTTAGCATTTGCCTGTTTTATTCTCAGATATCTGTAATTTATTTTCCATTTCATTGTCACGTTTTTGGTTTATTTTCTTGGTTTTTGTATTATGGTCATGTTTGGTCCTGTGTTGCTTCTTTGGTTTGTGCTCATTCGTTCACCTGGTCTGATTTGCTCATTCACCTCACCTGTGTCTGGCTGGACCATTGTCTACTGTTTTCTGTTTGATGTTAGTTGTTGTTGCTCATAGTTTTCATGGCATGGTTTATAGTCTTGTGTTTTTAAAGTTTAGTTTTACTTATTTAACCCTTGTTCCTGCACTGGTCTACCTCTTCTACCTGCATTTGGTTTTTTTGTGCTTTTTACCCATGTTAAATAATGTGGCATACAAATAAGCTTCAATTTAATTCTTTTTTGTAATGGTCGCGGTAAGCTGGAGCCTATCCCAGCATTTAACAGGTGAGAGGCAGGGTACACCCTGGACAAGTCACCAGTCCATCGCAGGGCCGACACAAATAGGGACAAACAACCACTTACACACACACTCACTCCTAGGGACAATTTAGTCACCAATTGACCATCTGCATAAATTTCTATATATGACTGAATTTCATTAAAAGCTGAAATTCAAATGAGTCTTTCCAGATGAATTCACAAATAAACCTGAATTAGATTTTATTGCTGTTTTGTGGTACATATTTATTTTGGTAAAATATCCAAAAATATTGAATTCTTACATAGATAGGAAGTACCTTATTCAGCCCTGATAATGACAACATAACTGAATTAAACTGAAATTAGTCATCACTTTATGGGTGCCACTTTAACATTTGCTGAATTTTGTTTTAAAAAGTTAATCTTTTTAAGGATTATATCGTCAGTCTGCTGGTTGAGTCTTTATACGTGGACATAAATGTCCTTGAAATCAGATTTTTGATTAAACAAAACATAATAAAATATTAAATCATTTCATTATTATTATTATTGTTGTTAGTTAATGTTGTTCTCATGTAATGTCACACAAATTAAGATCTTCTAATTTGACCTCAAATCTTTTCTAGAAAAGAAATTATTTAAGAGACTGAAAACAGAATTAAACATTAAAATGTTTCCAGCACAGTGGATGACTGAAAAGTGTCCCTACTTCAGGAACCGTTTCACTCTCATTGTTGGCTTACATTACTCTGATGTGCATATGTATATATTTTACTGGGTCCTGCAGCTGTTATAGCAGGTTCAGAAGTAAAAAGACGGTAAAACTCTCACAGCAACCATGACACAATAGCATTCACACACTACCTTGCAGTCACAGTGGGGGTCTGTAGCTATAACTACACATTAACTGGAGATCAGATATCTAACTCGCCCGGTTACACTGCTGGCTGACGAACAGAACATGACTTCATTTACAAATCCAGGCAACAGCAGCAAGTAGAGCACTGCAACTGTCATGATGCCAACATGATACTGATATCAATATCTGCACCTTCCAGAAAGTGCTCACACGTGCTTCATTTAGCAATTTCATTTAATAAAGTTGTTTTACTTGTACAGTTACCAGCATGGTTCTGCTCAGCAGCAACGTGTTCGGTGATGTCAGTGAGCATTCCTGGCTCTGGTACAAATGGCTGAACTTCAGCGGTCGTACCAACAACTGCGTCACTGTGAAGTGATCAGATGACAACTGCATGCCCTTCTCAGGCCTTCAGGGTTGCAGGAGTGAAGTCAGTATATTTATACAGTACGTTTAAAAGCAAAAACCAACCAAAATGATGCACAAAATCAGATAAACAGATATTTTATCCTATACTGGACAGAATGTTGGTGAAGACATGTCCATGTTTATGTAGACATGAGTCAGACAGTCAGGCAGGAGATATGTGGGTGACATTTTCTCGTTTCCAAGTGAACACACAACTCTCATACAGTTATAAACTTCCCTGCAATAAGTTATTATGCTATTGGCTGGTTATTGACCGAGGACAAAAAATGCTTGAAAATGTAATAACTGCAGCCGATAATGTAATAAAACATACACAAGGCTGCATTTTCAGAAATACAAGCTTTTTTGTTTCGGTTCATCAAAAATATGATGACATTATTGACAGGTTATTACGTTATTGGCCATTCTTTCATTATTGTTTGCTCCAAGGCAGAGTCCATTGTTTCCTTACGTTTGACCTCTCCAGACACCGACAGCATTGACAATGGCCTCATTTGCAGGTGTTTTATCAAATATTCTTGTTTTCTTCCAACTGGATCTTCCCAAAACTGTGTCCTCCCTACTTTTTTTTCATGAAAGAGCCTCATATTAACAGGTACTACTCTGTTATTGTGTCCCTCCAGTTCATTGACCAGTACCACTCAACTTTCCTAAACATAAATGTGGAAAAAACAAACAAAAAAGATCTATTCCAGAAAAATACATATCCATCTTTCCCTGTGGTAATGTTGAAATGGCGCTGCAGAAGAAATATCAGATTGACGCTGTGTGCAGAACTCGTTTTAATGTTGACAACACTTGTTTTATCGTGTCCGTTCTCACCTTTACTTTTATCTGCTGGTGCAGGCTGTCTTCTGGATGCAGATTTATTGTGCCAGGAAGCAAAAAAAAATCTATTTTCTTTTCTTTTCTTCGTGCTGGCATCAGTCTTCTAATTTTTAATATTTTTCTTTAATCTATGTCTGTGCATAAATATGTGTGATTATTGTTTGTTTGTTTTTAATGGTATGCATCACTGCTGGTTGCAAACCAAATTAGCCCACTGGGTAAAATAAAGCTACCTGGAACCTTGAACCTTTTGGTCACTAAAGGCAGAAAAACATCATCTCTGTCTTTTAGCAAATAAAGGCAGTACTCAAGAGTTTTCAAAGGGAAATTTAATGAAAATGCAAATGTACATTTGTATGATACAAATTCGACTATCCAGGCGTGTCTGTTGGTAACAAAAGAATTTTGGACCAAATAGAAAAAATGCGTCTGTAACACACTCATTTATGTAGTTGAGAGTAAAACCAGAGAGTTTTGGATCATGCTGTGTTCATTTTTTCACCATATGGGTCATATGGCTCTTCTCTTACTGATCAGAACTTCTGCCCTCTATCAGACTCCAATAAATAAATAAAGTGCTCCACAAACAGCTGGATTTAAAATCAATGAATACACCTCACTAGAGTCGATTACAGAAAGTAGAGCTCAAATCACTGAATATACAGTTTATTGTTTTCTTTCTAAAAATCAAATATCTAAGAATTTGATATTGAAAATAATTCTCAAAAGTCTGAAATTTATTTACAAAACAAGCTCTCTGAAAACCATCACTCTTTTCCTGATTCTTTGCTCCCCGACTCATTTAGATTTTTTTTAGGAATCATTTGTGATGCTCTTCTGTGGATTGTGTCCCCCAATGCTCTGAAGGATGCAGGGAGGCTGCAGCAGAACACTGAACTGGGACTTGTTCGTTCAGTTGAAAGTTAATGATTGCAAATGCTTTTAGAGATTTAATATTATTTACTATTTATTTAGAGAAAACACTTGAAACTGAAAGAAAACTACTGATGTTGTAACTGCATATTTTTGTGAAAGCTAACAGCTAAAAATGCTTTTCACTTCCTACTAGCAGAAAAATCCAAAAACATTTCTATTTATTTCCTCTTTCTGTGTTGTAATAACTTATTTTACACACATTTACTGTAAAAAAATTTGCATGATCTGATTATCTTCTTGTCCAGGTTCACAGGAAATTATGAAGGTTTGTTTGTCCTTGTGTCCTAAATGTAGCAGTGTTGCTATTTTGGGCTAAAAATCATGATAGCAACATATTTATAGGCTGTTATTCTGTGTAGACAAGCATACATGATAAAGATACCATGACCCATTAACACTAAAACATGTAAACCCGCATCATGTAATTTGAACTCTTTTTACTCTTAACTGTATCCATTCATGACTTCATCCTGTCGTCTGTTTTAATAACCAAAACAGGAATCAATAAGAAACTAATTATCTTTAAATACTCATCTGTGGTTGTACTAATTTTCAGTTTTGTAATGTAGTAACTGAAGCAAATTCAAAGGATGTGTGATATACGGCTTTTCAAGGCCTGCAGATCTCACCCGCAGCTTGATGTTAAAGCTGAATTGTACAGGGCGAAAAAATCACATTTAAATGACAAGATCCTTCATTAGACTGCAGAAAATTCTAATTACCAGTAAGAACAAGAGGAATCATTACAGCACATGAAGTTTTATTTCATTGTGCAGAATTGGCCCTTCTAGACAAAAAATAGGGAAGAATAAGAACTTTAAATTCTACCAGATTTATCCTAAATGACGAATGAGATTTTGTTATTACATTTTTTTTTTTTTTGGTATTGCATTTCTAGGGAAAGTAAATAGAGATCACGGTTCAGTGTCTGCTCTCCTGCTCTGCAGCTTCACCTGCCTGTCAGCAGAGGCACTGCATCAAACTTCCTGCTAATCACAACTCTGCATCCTTCTTTTCCCAACATCCTAAAGCCCTAAAGCAAACTTTCTGAACTGTTCACCTCTTCTTCAACCATTTGCTGTTGTTAATCTTGCAAATTGGAACATTGTGCATGTGTGTGTGTAGCTGCATGCGAGTGTAGGATCAAGACCACTGGCAGGAGCAGTCGGTAGGCTCCTGGATGGTGTAGCTGACCCAGGTGGCGTTGCTGCTGCAGTAGAGCTGCACAGAGCGCTGCTGCAGCCCCGTCTCCCTGCAGCACTTGCAAAAGCGAGCGTATGTGTTGATGTTGTAGTTGTAGATGCTGGCGGACGGACACTTCCCATCACATGACACGATGTTCACCTGCAGGACAGGGAGAGTACGTAAAGACACTTTCAAAAGAAAACAAAAATGCCAATTTAATTCAGTTTCTGCACAAAAACATTATGCAAGGCAAGTTTATTTGTATAGCATGTTTCATGTACAACACAATTCTAAGTGCGAGGCATAAAACATTAGAAGCATTACAGATGGGGGCAAAAGAATCATTAAAACAAACTGTAAAAGGAAATAAGGTAACTTAAAGACAGAAAGCTAAAGTAAAATAAGATAAAATGCAGGAAATAAAGGTTATAGTTTAAGGATTTTAAAGTTGCTTTGATAAAAGGGGCAAATAAAAACGTTTTAACCCAGATTTAAAACAGCTAAGACTATCAGTAGTACTGACTCTCAGTAGCCTCTGATGTAAGCGTACCGTAGCAGACAACAGAGAATTGTTTCATCTTTGTTATGTGTTTTGCGTTCAGATTGTGATGTGTCTGTCCATCTTCAGTTTACTTTCTCTCTCATCCAGTCAAACCAGAATAACAGGTGGATACATGCACACTGTGGCCAACATGTCAAACTTCGCCAGTGTGGCTGCATTTGGAAGGTTAAAAAAGTGTTGCTAATTAATTTAAAACGGCACAACTCACCGGCCTGTTGCTGCGGCAGTCGTTTTTCCTAATCGTCATCCTAACCGTCACCTTCTGACACGATTTCCCATCTTCTTTACCTGTTTAAAGACAAAAACACCAAAGGAAATCCATTGGAAAATAAGGAACATCCAGAACTAAATAGTCCAAAATAGCGAGGCACAGCATACAGCAAAGGGGAGGAGGATGGCAGAGAAGAAAGGGAGACACTGGAGATGTTCCTCATGCAGAAGCAGCTTCAGCGTTAGACTGTGGAGTTAGAAATGGAGGAAATGAGGTTGTGGGTTTTATAAGATGGATTTTTAGATAGAAAAAGAAAGAAAATAACAAAACAGAAGGTAGAAAAAACAACTGAGGCACAGTGAACCATCTAAAATGTGTCATCTGTCATTTATCCTGCATGACAGATGCAAATCTGAATCAATCGTAAAATAATCCCTGGCACATAGCCAGCCAGCCAGATAAGCAGACAGACAGATAAGACAGACAAGAAGAAGCTTCTGACATTTTCCAAAACAATTAAGTGAGAGCCTCCAAGTGGTAAATTACTGCAGTGATGCATACAACCTTGTCAACAAGGGTCAAATCGTTTGTCGTGCAAAAAAAAACAAGTAACGAGGAGATTGCTGGAATGACGAAAATTAGGCTGAAAACTGTCCAATGCTTTTTGTAATTTCAAAATAAAGAAACTGATATAAAATATCAGTGTTGCCTTAAAGACATCACTTGTCAGTGAGCCAGGAAGGACTTTCAAACTTGAGATCCACATACGCTGACTTGGGGTGGGGAGTTACGAATAGCTGGGCAGCTAGAGATTTGTATCGAGACTTAATCAAGTCAAACTGGGACAAAATCTCTGTGAAACCTGGCTCAAGAGATAACCCAAGTGTTCACACCTAACAGACTTAGCAAATAACCTATTTGCTCTTTAGGCTCTTTGTTACTAGCAGCCTGTCACAAAGACGCATAATTTAGTTTTATCTCTCTCTAAAAAAAAAAAAAAAGCAAATATACCTTAGCATGACAGACAGACACTATGATTTTTTGCAGTAACAAGGTGATTCCCAAAGAGCTGTGACCTGAAAACTCGGCATATTTTGTCATGGTGTGCAGTAAAGTTCTTAAAACATTTGAGAAAACTGGAGGACAAGTGGACAACAAAAAAATAAGTGGCAGGTCTAAAAAAGAAAAAAAACTACAGCAGATGAACAGGATCTGAAAGTGATGTTCTTAAGAAACAGGAACAAATCCAGCAAAAACCTGAACCAGGACCTGAAGGATGCATCTGCACCTTCAGTTGATCCATCTGCTGCTGGCTGAAGCCTCATCAGAAATGCTTTCCATGGAAGGATGGCTGTGTTGAAACCATTTTTAAGGAGGAGAAAGGACTTTGGTATGCCACATGACACAAGAACTGGACTGGAATCAGTAGCAACAGGTCTGAATCCTCCCCAGAGCCCAGACCTGAACATTACTGAAGCAGTACCTACCCTGGTTTTGTATTTGTTTGCACAAGATTCAATACATCACTGCACATATTTCCTATTGTCCAAGCAACACAGAGAAATAAGGAGAGGCTCAGGACTCTTGCACAGTTCTGTAGATGTATTTTGTACAAGCCAAAAGAATCCATGTCCATCATGAACGCCATGTGGAGCAGCAGCATGCAGGTCCTCTACAGCAGCTACATGTTAGATGAAAAGATCCCAACACCAGCCCACTTCCAGATCTACTGACACATGCAGACGTCTAAGCCCGACTACTGGGCCACTACCAACAGTACATTGTTGGCAATCAACAATGCACTGCCCAGACAGTGCTAATGGGGAGGGAGTTAATCGGTGCCTCATGTGCACATGATGCATGGGGAGGGGCAGGGCTAGATACTTGTTAGTGTCCTCCCGACCGTGAAATCATTTTTTGGCCATTTTTTTAAGCCCCTACTTCCTTTTTAAGTTTTAATCTCATTCGGCCATCTTTGATTGCTCTGTTATAACATCTTTTTTTATTTAAAAAGTCAGTCACATTGAGATGGCTTTAAGAAGTGAGGGGAAATGCAACATCTGCACTATATCTGTATTCATTTAATTTTATACTGATTTTTGACCTGAAATGAGACAACAGTTGAGAGGACGATTCTGCAGAGTGATGTAGGTTGCAGTCAGACTTTGGGCTTTCCTGTGTGATTTGTCATAGATTTTTTTTGAGGGAGTACATTGTTGAATATCAACAATGGCACTGAGAAGCCTTGTTGTTGTGGTACCTCTTTCACAGTTTGTGTTAACTGTGGGAGTCAATGGGCTAACAGGGAAAGGGAAGAGGTGGAATCCAGAACCTGGTGGGATTGGTACATGATGGTAAGCTGCAGTACATAAACCACAAACCCACTTGCATGTCATCAGTTGCTTTTCAGTGACACACGCTTCCTTGTTTGGCATTTAAAAATGGTTTCCTATCACCTCATTTCAGATAAAGACTGAAATCACTGAAAAGCACACTGGCAGATTTCTTGAATCTGAACAAACAGCAGACAAATGTAATGAAAAACAACATCTGGGTTCCAGATGTGAGCCAATTCAGACAATGCGATGGATGATTTTGGACTGAAACGGACAAACTGAAGGGCAAACATGTTGAAAACATGTTGGGCAGCAGGTGAGGCGCTCTTCAGTGTCAGCTGCATCCTACAGCTCTACGCTAACTACAGTGCTGCTACGCTCACGTCTCATACTCACATGTCTTGCAGCATCCGTCCATGTAATTTACAACAGTTCCACCAACCTGAGTGCAGATGAGAGTCAAACCGTTAAGACAGAAAAAAATATATTTTTGTCATTAAGATTTAGCCTGTGTTTTTCAATACAGGCTAAAACTTTTAGTACTTTGAAAAACAGTGATTCTTAAACTTTTTATCTCATTTAAGTAAATCAAATGTAAATAAAATAAGGTGATTTTAATCCCTTATTAATACAGTTTCTAAGACCTTTTGCATTACTTTATGGTAAAAACTTGTCTCAAAACACTGTTATATGTACACAATCTGATGCATGTCTTCTGCTGAGAAAAGCTGAGAATTAGGTCTGGACTTTCTTGGCTGTTGCTGTTCATACGTGCACTGAGCATGAGTGTTAAAAGTTGAAAAAATTTTGTAAAAATCTTCAGTGGTGCAGTGCAAATGTGTTGCACGTGTCTAGCGCAAAAAAATGTGTAAAAGAATGGACAAAACCATCTAAAGGATGTCAAGTGGAACTACCTTAAAGTAGAAAAACACTAACAGGCACTATGTGCTGGTTCTAAACCTCCAACAGATGCTCAGTAAAAACCATTATGGTGTCATTAGCTACATCCTCTACGTCTCAGTTTGGTTGTGGTCTTCCTGGAAATGAGGGAAACCAAGATAGAAGCTACGCCAACTATTTCTGCTGATGCCAATAGCTGGAAATGATAAATTAATTATTCTGTTATGTCGAGATCATTAAGCTCAATTTCATGTGATAACAAGTTAATTTACTTTTTTTTTTTTTTTTTTTTTAGACAACTACCTATTGTAGCTTATCATGAAGTAAAAATAAAAAAAAATTTAGATCACAAGAATGTCAAGGTAAGCTTGAAAATGAGCAGCTCAGGTGTTAGCATCTAATTTCACTGTTCTGTGTAATTCAGTTTGCTTCATGGTTTTCCTGAACTCTAACAAAGTTTCTTTTTGTTTAATCATCATTTAAAAGAATAATAAACCCTTTACCTCATTCAATTCGGTTTTATTTGTATGGCAACAATAAAATTACACAGTACAAACAAATCCATCATAGTCTGATTAAAACAAATCCATTATAAAGATCCACATTAGTCTAATTTATAATAACTAGATTCATATAAGCCAATTCATAAAAACTGCCCAGCTAAGTGTTGGGGAAACTAACGTCTCCTCTCTAATTCAATCCCCCATCCTGAGCATGCACGGAGCGGCACAGAGGAGAGTTAACGGGAAGAAAAAAACTTCCACACGGTCAGACCCAGGTGGAGCAGCAGCCATCTGCATCGTCTGGTTGGAGGCGGAGTTCACGAAGTCAAAGTAGTTGTTTGAAGGAAACCACATAAATAAATGTGATTATCTCAAGAAAGTTATTTTTCTTATTTCTAGACAGTTACCTCAATATTTGGGGATAATCATGTTGAAAAATGCATTAAGCATGACCCCTCTCAGCTTCTGTAGAAACTAACTTAATCATTTATTAGATATAATGAGTCAAATAAGGAAATCCAGTTTGTCTAATCAGGTTTCAAGTTTGATTCTGAAGCTCTGCTGTCTTGTCCAAACGTTTTCACATCTGGATCAAGATGACGTCACATCGGCTTCATCCGAACCTCTGAGTTACAGTTTAACCCTGTGATTTTTATTAACACCTGCAAATTTGTGACAAACACTTCTAGCATTCATTTTATTTCTGTTTATCTATCTCGTTTATTTTCTTTATTTACTTTTATTTATTCTTATGTTTCTGTAAATAAATAAATATATGATAAATGTTTTTATGGTTTTAAGATTATGTATTATTTGTCTTTATCTATAAATTGATATTACTTTAATTTTTTCATAAAAATTGTAATACATAACAAATGTCTGCATATGGTAAACTGCTGTAATCTGCATCCAAGATATTTCTTCTTAAAAAAATATTGATTTCTTTCATTTAAAAATACAAATAAATACATAATCTAGATTTTAAAAAGCCCATTTTTCATGACAAAACTAAACTAATCTGTAAATGTCCCCTAGCTCTGCACAATTCAGTGTGAAAATCAGTTCCAACACATTGTTTTTCTCTTGATGTGTCAGGGAACACTGCATGCTGACCTTCATGCACTCGGTTTCATTGAAGGGGGGGCAGCTGTAGGAGTAGGAGATGAGTGTTGGTCCAGACAGAGTGTCGGCGCAGTCGAACTTCTTGCAGTCTGTCACCCAGGACTTTCCCGGCTGGAAACAATGACAGAATCAGCGTCTGTACAGCTGCTGATGGTGGAAGATCTGAGGAAGCACCAGAGCAGCTTTTCTTACCTTAAACAGAGTCGTGGTCCCGTTTTCATGCTGATAGAGGCAGGAAATATTCTTACAGACACCGCAGCATGTGGTCTGGTCTTTTGGAGGTACATAGATCTGATTCTGAAACACATAAACATTTATTCTTTCAATCGTTAATTAAATAAAATGAATAACTAATACACATCGCAGACAGAGGTTCACACTGCAAACCTTTCTACGCTTAGTGTTCATTCTAAGGATAAAAAAACTGATGAAGTGTACTTCAGTCTATCTGTAGTTTATTTTGGACAGACAAAGGAAGCATTTCCAGTCTTATTGTGGGAGTTTAACATCCAAGATGGTTTCTGATTCAGGAGAAGCTAAAGCGTTTTCAAAGCAGCTGCAAACATTTCCTCTGAGTGGCTTTTTTTCTGAGATCATGTCAAATGTCCTGGAAAACTATCCTTAGCTAACCCAATCATCTT
Source organism: Rhadinocentrus ornatus (assembly GCA_037177495.1). Classification (NCBI taxonomy): domain Eukaryota; kingdom Metazoa; phylum Chordata; class Actinopteri; order Atheriniformes; family Melanotaeniidae; genus Rhadinocentrus; species Rhadinocentrus ornatus. The sequence continues at coordinate 4,617,805 of JBAMHW010000001.1, forward strand.
TATCGGGACTATTTTTAATGTTTGTTCCCAGAGTCTTTTTGAAGCAAGAAAATTTGAAGAAAGCTGCTCATTGGTCGTTAGCTGTTGCAAAACCATCGGATGGTGATTGTGTTTGTTCTATGTAGAACTTCAGAGGATCCAGTCTATTGCTGTTTGCCGAATTAAGCTTCAAAGCTAATTTCCCTGCACTGTGAGAAACCAGTTTAATTAGAAGCTAGTGCAAGAAGGCCAAAAAGGGTAGAGCCAGCTGCTGTAGGCTGAAGAGAAAGAAATCCAGCAAAAATGAGCTTTTGACACTTTAAACCAAAGATTACAGAAAACTTATATGGAAAAACTGGAGAATAAAGCTACGCAGACGTAAAGCCCATCAGTGCACATTGGAGTTTGTTTTCTCTACGGTGGTGTGTCGTTGTCTTACTGGTTGGCAGAAGGCAGAGCAGTTGATGTGGGAGGTGCGAAGTAGGTTGAAGCCGCTATCCTGGTCGATGACGTGGCTGCACTCTCTGCTGTGGCACAAGCCGTCATCTCCATGCTCCACCAGAGTCTGACCGGGCCGCAGCACTCCCCGCTCACCAAACACACACACCGCCTCACGCACTGGACACACACAGCACAGGTCACAGGATACACTGTTTCATTTCATTTATAGCTTCTAAATATTACAGTGTGTTAATCTTCATTTACTGTGTTTCAAAGATTAAGAATGTTTTTTTAAAATCATTTTATTTCAAAACGGTGAAAGATTCAAATAAACTAAATCAAACTGATAATATTTAATATTCATATTTTAATATTTTAAATTCTTGATACATTTACTAGTAGTAGTAGTAATTTTCTACTTCAGATATTAAACTTTCTTTTTACAACTCATTCATTTATTTAACTTCAGTCCGTGCTTTGAAAACCAGTTGTTAGTTGTTGTTTTTTAATAAAGTGAACACTTACAAAAGACAAAACATAACAAAACTACACAAATAAAATAAAATATAGATAATTTGAAATGTCATTAGTCATTATCTGTACCGCTTATTTCATTACGGGTCGCAGGGTAAGATGGAGCCCATCCCAGCATTGTTTCAGGTGAGAGGCAGGGTACACCCTGGACAGGTCACCAGTCCATCGCAGGGCCACCATTCACACACACACACTCATTCCTAGGGAGAATTTATAGTCACCAATTAACCTAACATGCATGTCTTTGGATGGTGGGTGGAAGCTGGAGAACCCGGAGAGAACCCACGCATACACGGGGAGAACATGCAAACTCCACACAGAAAGGCCACCAACCCCCTACATTCAAACCTCCCCCAGCCAAGGCTCGAACCAGCGACCTTCTTGCTGTGAGACTGCGGTGCTAACCACCACACCACTGTACATCCCATAATTTCAAATGTCACACTTTATATTTTTAAGAGGTAAAAAAAAAGTGTATTAATTATTTCTATTAGATAGAATGAGTCTTAGCTCTGACTCCGACTCTGTGATTACTCTGAACCGCTCCATCTTGACCCATTACCAGAACTCACCACACTTATATCTTTTGCAGGCACACTGGTTCTGTGGGTCTGACAGGAAGGCCCGGTCCAGCTGTGCAGCTTCTCCCTGCAGAGCACACACACCGAGAGCTGGGGTCACAACAAAATTTATCTATCACAGTTAATAAATAAGGATGAATGATAAATAAGTTAAAAATTACTACATAAAAAAAGAGTGAATAAAAGCAAATAAATAAATATATAAAATCAGTTAGACTATAATAAACCAGAAGTGGTTTGGTTGCAAATGTGCCACACCAGGCATCAAGAGATTTAAGACAGATTAAATATTTAAGTTCAGAACGTACCAGGCCACATTTGGGGGAGGCAATCTTTTCACATGAACACTCTAAAAACAGAAAACAAATTTATCGTCAAATTGTTAGACTGTATAAGTAGAAAAGTGTTTTAAATGTTCCTGATGTATGCTGTTTTGTGAGTTATACCACATGTTTGGTTGGGACAGCAGCGACTTGGACTGGACACAGACACCACAGACATCCCAATAGGACAGCTGAGCTGAGGACACCTGTGGGGCTCACACACTGCAGGTACACAGAAAGGGGGAAATAATTAAAAAAATAATCCTTTACTTGAACTAGGAATTAAGTGAATTAATACAAAACTATATGAGCTTCCTTTGGGCAATATCATCACAAAACTTGACATCAGTGTCCATTGCTATGTTGATGACGTTCAGCTATTTATCAATAAAATCTAAACCAAGCATTTACCGTAGTATCAAGCTTTTCTCAATCAATGAAGCCCGGTAATATTTCACCTTTGATAGCAGACAAGACAGACGTATTTTTTCTAGATGAATTCTCTACCTAGACTTACAGGTATTCTGGATAGTATTACCATGTCTTTAAGCACTATTATGTTAAACCCTTGAGTACGATTTTTTATCATGAGTTGTCTGTTAATATTAGAAATTTACTAAAATCAGAAGCATTTTGTTTCAAAATCAAGATGAAAATTCAATCCACACCTTTATCATGTATAGCCATGTTTAGTTGGGGGTCCCAATAATTCCTTAAAAATTCTTCAATTGTTTTAAAATGCTGCAGTCAGATTAGTGAAAGTTACCACTAAGAGAGTACATGTCTCCTGTGTTAGCCGAAGCTAAATTATTTAATTTCTTACTTAATTTTAAATTAGAAGTTAAGACACATTCAAACCTTCTTATGACCTAGTTCTGTAAAGCTAATTTAGTTGCTAGTGTAAGCACTCTTTCAGTCAGATAAGGGAGTTTTGTTTTTGTTTTGGCATTTTGAAAAAGTACAAAGAACCTGGATGGATACATTTATACAGTATACTGGTGAGACTGTTTCAAATATAATTAAAATCATGTATACATTTCAACACTTATTCTAGGCAGTACATTATGTATCTTCACATGCATGCAACTTCACATGTATATATTAACCTCAAAATAAATGATCACAGTTTGGATGTTTATAGCAAGGCAGGGCAAGGCAAGGCAGTTTATTTGTATAGCACATTTCATGTACAGGACAATTTAAAGTGTTTTACATAAAACAAAGACATTACAGATTATAGCCTTACAGAAATAGTTAAAGGCAGCAACAAATAGCATAGCCACATGAAAAAAGAAAGGTTTTTAACCTGGATATAAAAATGTCTACATTTGGTGAAAGTTTAATCTCCACTGGCAGTTTGTTCCACTTGTTTGCAGCATAACAGCTAAAT
>JBAMHW010000001.1:4621152-4637771 GCA_037177495.1 Rhadinocentrus ornatus
GCATAACAGCTAAATGCTGCTTCTCCATGTTTAGTCTGGACTCTGGTCTGGACTAGTTGACCAGAGTCTTTGGATCTCAGAGCTCTGCTAGGTTTATATTCTCTGAAAAGACGTTAACAAGCAGTTAGCAGTTAACAAGCAAAAGGCAAAAGAGGCATTAGATATCATGACTCACCATGTCTACTTTTTCCATGGATACGTTTTTGATGCATCTCTATGGCCGGCAGAGAATTCCCGGCGGCATAAAGTGCAGAAAGCTTTAGTCGCGTCACCGCTAACAGTGCCTCCAACTGTTTATTATAGCTGCACGCTTTTCTTTTTCACAGGTTTATCCATATTTCTATTTCCAAAACATTCGCAAATCCACTCTACAAATCGACTTCACTCAAAGTTTTAAATGGACATTACTAGTTGATGTGATTGGATTGACACCTGTCAGTTATCTCGTGGAATTTGTAACCTGCAGAGTTCAACTACCAACTAGTGGTGTGTTACAGCAGCATAACATCCTTATATGCCAAAGGCAAAGAAAACGAGCAGCACTCAGCACATGGGACAAGAGACATCACATACGGGACAATCTGATTTAGATAAAAATCCGGGATTTCCAGGCTAATACGGGACATTTGGCAACCCTAAAGCACACCAACAGTTAGCATGTTAGCTAATGGACAGACGCACTCATTTACAATAGAACTTGCTACAAACAGTTCCTCTAAATACTTTTTTAGTACTTTTAGTACTCATTCTGTACTAATTTGTACCAATGTCTTATCATTAGAAAACTAGTACAGTTGGGCATAAACACCTACTGATTTGTATTAGGACATTAGTGGTTAATAGTGACACCACTATTAACCACTAATGTTGCTGATTTTGTCATTTTTATCCTCATAGCAGACCATACAAATCCACTTCTTCACAGACGCCAGAGTTTTCTTCTTGTAAAATAAAGAGTGTGGAAGGAAGACTTACCAACACCACCTGAGAAACGCACATACTATCCAGAACCCAGTGCTACAGTCTCTACTAGTTCTCTGCAACATAAGGCTTCAGTTCAGGATGTAAAATACCTTTCTATTTTTAGGACCAAGTAAAAAAATTTACCTATTTATAAAAAATTTTACTTAATCTATTAGCTTTTTTATTCTTTTGTATTTTAACTTTTGCTCTCATATTTTACTTTATATTTCAGTTTTTACAGATTGGTTTTATGAGTAATGATGATTATATTTTAATCGGTTTTAATTCTTCCTGATTGATTTTGTTATAAAACACATTGGGGTGCTTTAAAACTGCTTGAAAAGTGTGATATTAAAAAAGTTTAGTTGAGTATGATGCAATAGATTATTAGAATTGTACTTATCTGGGAACCTTTCCAGGGTGTACCCCAACTATTGCCTTATAGCAGCTGGAATAGGCTCCAGCGCCCCCGCCCCCCACATTCTCACCACATTGGTAGGTGGGACAGCAGCGATCGGTGGTGTTGCTGTCAACAGTCAGTACCTCGCCGTCCTGGCAAAGAGGAGCTGTCTCCGTACAGGATGAGCACACTGCAGGAAACACTGCATTAATGACACTGATGGTTAACTGACGGATCAATGTGCCACAGAAAAGAGGGTGAACTGACTGCAGATGTAGGCCAGACAGCAGGTACCGTCGGCTCTGGTCGCAATCAGAGTCTGGTCATCTCTACAGGTGGGAATGTCAGACTCACAAAGGTCAGGATCACATTCTATGAAAAAAAGAAAAAGTACTTTAAAATCATTGGCTATTAAATTAAAAGTACACGTCTTGCCGTAAGTGAGCTGAGAGAACTGATTCTGATCATGTGGTTGTACAATTAATATACACTTCAATAACAATCAATCTTCCCTCTTTGATCTGATCATATGGATTAATGTCTCAGTATTTGTGGACATGTCTTGGTCAGAAAGAGTGCAGAGTTCATTGGTAAGAAAGAAACTCACCACATATGTAGTCTGGACAACAGGAGTCCATTCTGTAGTACAACACCAGCTTCTCTCCATATTTACACTCAGGAGGGAGCTGGTCACACAGGCTCTGGTTACACACTGCAGAGGCAGACATTTACATCATCACATTATCTGTGTTTTTGTTTTTTTTAGTGTGTGTGTGTGGGGGGGGGGTCTTCAATACATGAAATTAGGGCTGGACAATAATTCAATGTCAATATATATCGCAAAATATACTTTTATTCAATAACAGTAATATGAGTTTTAAACAAATTTCCAATATTTCGATATACAGCAGCAGTTAAAAAAAAAGAAAAGAAAAAAAGCCCAGCAGCAGTTGGCTGTGCTCAGCGCGAGGTAGAAGGCTAGGCTAGGCTAAGCTCCAACGCTGCTAGTTTTAGCTACAAATTGAGTGCTCAAGTCTGTAATGCAAACGTAACTGAACAAGCTTCTACAAGCGTAGACAAAGCAGATAAAGTAGTTGATGACAGGAAACACTAACTCGGTGGTACGGAAGGGATTTGGCTCAGTGTCGCCAACTTAGTGACTTACTCCTGTTCGTTTTCACTCCCCTCCAGCGACTTTTTTTGTTGTTGTTTTTTTAAGCGACTAGCAACAGATTTAGCAACTTTTTCTGGTATTATTGGAGACTTTTGGCGTCCAAAAAGTCCCCGCCCTCTGCTGCTGGCTGATCCCTCGCTGGCTTACCTTCAGATATTAGTGTCTATTAATGAAGAGTGTGGATAAAAGTATTTAAAAAGTCTTGACATGTTCCAGACTTCTAATTAAAAAACAAATTACACCTAATAAAATCTAAATAAAAACAAAAAAAGAATTTAGTTTTATTTTATTATGTTTTGCTGATCAGGCAACAGTGCATCTGAAGCATTTCCACTCATAGAATGTGCTGAGTCAGAAGATGAAGCACCAATTGTTGCTCACTCTTTTTTCTGTTTTTTTGTAGCAATTCTGAGTACTTTTCTTTAAGCCTAGTTGAAGCACCTTTGTTTAAATCTATAAGAACATAATAAGCCTAAGATGTAGTTTAAAGTTGAAGCTATTATTATTGAGAAAGGTAAAAGTTTTATTTGACCTTTGATGGTGATTTCAAATTACTTTGTTTGAAGGCTGATTTAGTCTTGCTAAATACAAATAAAAGGTGAACATTAATTTATTATACAGTTTTTATATCTAAAAATTTTTACTGGAGGAGTTTCATAGACTTGGCAAAATAATTTTTAGCTTTGGCAGTTTTTCTTAGGCTTTTATTTTGTTTATATCAGTACCAGAATTATATCGTATCGACCAAAACTAAGAAATATATCGTGATACAAGTTTTAGCCATATCGTCCAGCCCTACATGAAATGAACCTAAGAACTGAGGAGGAGTTGAACACTGTGCTTTTGGACTCACCACAGACTTTATGTGGGCAGCAGCTGGTGTCGTCAGCCATGCTGATGATCATCTCGCCTGCCCGGTGGCACACTGGCTCCGGCATGCTGGAGCAGTTGTACTCCACAGAAATGATGGTGTCATTGTCGCAGCGGTACATGCAGCAGCCATCCTTTGAAGCTTTCCAGACCTCACCATGTGCACGAGGAGCACCGGAGCTGTCGGTGCATGCTGCAGACATTCACCCATGTGTCCCAGATGAAATAGTCTGAATGATCAGTGTTGTCAACTTAATGAGCAACTTGTTTTTTTTATTTTTAAAAGAGGGACAAATGCTAGCAGAGCCCGCCCTGGCTTATCATCAGATATTAATGTCTTTTAATGAAGAGTGTGAACAAAAACATTTAAAAAGTTAAAAGTACTGTAACATGTTGCAGACTGCTAATTGATAAACAACATACACTTAACTAAACTAAAAAACAGAAAATATGGACAGAATATTTTTTTTTATTAGCATTATTATTTCTTGCTATTCTAAAGTTGTCTTTTCATTAATTTTTGCCTCTCCCACAACATTTCTCTCCGCGGCAGCATCCATTACGAATGTATGTACTAGGTTTACTATGCAAATTAGACGATATGTCATTTAGAGACTTTTAGAACAGTCAATAGGTACTTTTCTCAAAGATGAGCTGGCAACAGAGTGAATGATACTGAACTTAGTGCTAAACACTGGTTCAAACTGGACAAAAAGTAGAGATATTTGTATTCTGATTTCAATTTAAATTTCAAGTATCTTGAAACAATCAGTAGAAGTGAGGACGTGAGCTGGCTTTAACTACACGTGTTGCACAAAGTATTTCTTCATTTTTTTCTGTTAAATGCACTTAGTGTGAAATTACCTGACATTACTCTCTGAAAGCATTCTTACTTGAAATTCAAAACATAAATGCTTGCACAAAATTAACCATTATCATTATAAGATTATAATCTAACGCAGTGAACATCAGTTTGAGGCTTCCTGCTCTGCTGTGCAGACCAATAAACTGGTGTCTTACCACATTTCTCAGGAGGGATGCAGAGTGCAGAGTATGGCCGGTGGAGGAGTGTTCCCTCTGGGCACACACAGCCCTCAGTCAGGCCTGAACAGTGGTCTGGGTCAGAGTCAAAGTCGTGGTTTGGACAGGACTGAGACGTACATGCTGGCAGACAGGCCTGATACCGTAGAGTGTCAGGACACGTGAATGCTGCAGAAGGAAACATAAATATGTCAATGCCTCAAAGTAACGACTGTAGAATCTATCAAAGACAGCCATGAGGTTAATAGTTTCTAAGTCAAGATGAATGGAAATACATGATGGGGTCACTTAGAAAAAAAGGGACTTAATCCAATTTTTTACATATAATTAAAAGCTCTGTTGTACTTTTGATACAGTCAAGCAGTACCTATTATTGGACAAAACACAAGTAGAGTTCCCCAAGGCTCTATTCTTGGGCCCCCTGTGTTCAACCTCTCCGTGCTACCACAAGTTCAAAATCTTTAAATAATTATGCAGATGACACACAGGTCTATGCAACAGTCTTAACATGGCTAAATTAAAAGGTGGATATGCCAAAGTTTTCTCCAGGCAAAAAAGAAAACATAAAACTTTTAAAACTTAACTGATCCAAAAGAAGAACAAGCAACACAAATCAAGGACCACAAACTAATGGAGAAATACTGATATAATTGTGGACTCACATCAATACAAAAATGACTATGAAATAATAATAAAATAAATTAAAATAGCTACGTTCCAACTCTCTTAGATGAAGTGCTGTGTGTTTAGAACCTCAAATCAACAAACCTTTCTTTTCATTGTACACTCAACACTGTGTACATCTGGATATATTAATCATGCCTGAATTAAAAAAATGTTTGATAATTGAAGACAGATCTCTTACGGCAGTAATCTGGGCTCCTCCACTTAATGCAAATATTGAATTTATGGCAAGACGCCACATATGCAGCCAGCGCCACACAGTGGTTGTTGACATACTCTGAGTCTCGCACCCAAATCTCACAAAATGTGCTGGGTGGCACCTGAACACAAAGAAGAGGAGGCAATAAGAACATCATGATAGAAGGACGTCATTGTCATTGTAGTCATTTAGAAAATAAATTGGGTATTGTACATAAAAAAGCATCATAAAAATGTTAAAGTACATTAAAACATACACCAGAATATAAATGGTCATATACAGACATGATTTCTAATAAAAGCCAACCTGTGTAAGTAAAAGAAAAACTTAACATACAAATGTGTGGCAGGGGGTGAAGGCGTGGTTCTCCAGCATGGCCAGGCAGCTGGAGCAGTCGCTGGTGGAGCAGTTATGTTCCCGCCGGCGGCTATGGCTGATGTAGCTGGTGGTGTTGGGAACCTGCCAACTGTCAATGAACAGTGCCGGATCTTCACTTTCACCCAGCTTGCTGCCATTGGCCAGTGTCAGGTCATTTGTTGGGTCTCCATCACAGAAGCCTGAGAGGAGTAATATGATCTTAAAATCAACTTCTGCTTCATCACACAGTGCAAGTTCCCATAATTGGGAAGAGTGTTTGTTACAGCCATTAGAGTAACTTTATCACATACTTTGTGGCCATCAATATCATTTTTATGGATCCTTGCTCGTCTGTTAATGAGGGCCAAATTTATATTAAGTTAAAAATTCTATGTTAAATGGATTTTTTGGGAAAGAAGCTTTGCTCTATCCAGTAGAGGGAACCTGTCACTCAGTTTTTTTTATTTAAAACAATTATCAGGAAATATAAAAAGCAGAGGATTTAAAATCAGAAATTAGAGAATCAATCATTGTAGATTACTACGCTAACAAAAAAAACAAAACAGACATAATTTGCTTTTCTCTCACCACAAAGGCCCATGGTGGGGAGCTTGTTTCTGGAGCTGTCAGTGTCAATCACCATCATGCCGGTGCTGTGGTACCACTGCAGCTTGAGACCAGCTGGGCTGCGGATTAGATACATGTTGCCCGTGTCGTAGATCTCAAAGCCATACTTTTTGAAACGGGGCTTAGCGTACCTCGAGTTGACATAGAGCTGACAGAAAAGACAAATGCAAGTGATCGGATATAGTTTGTTAAGGTAGGAAATAAAAAGCTTGATTTAACTTTGAGGGTAAAACGAGACGGCCTCTTACTCTTCTCTGCAGCCGGTTGATGATGACGTGGTTGGATTTGTGGGTAATGTTGAGTGACACCAGGCACAAGTTGGTGAAATTCCAGAGCAGCTTTAGGGAAAAAGAAAGTTTTAAGTTTTTGCATTTTAAAGAGCCTACTTAATGCTCATTTACAAGTTCATAATTCTGTCACCTTCTGTCTGAAATGCTTAGTTTTACTTCCTCTCTCTTTAAGGCTCACATCCTTAAAAGATTCAGTCTATTCTGATTGGTGAGAGGAGTGTGATGCAGCTGCTCATTCTTTGTTTAAACAGGTGTTATGCAACTGAGTAATGAGACCGTCACTCTGCACCATCATACTGAATTCTGTGTAACTGGAACCTGTTAAACATTTACACTGCCATTTGGTGGTGTCAGAAAAGAGTTTGTTTTTCAATTTAAAATTATATTTATATCCACATCATACATAATATGAATAATCCTAGAATATATAAAATCATAAATCGCAAAATTTATTTATTTGTTTCACCTAACCCCAAATGGCTGGTGTCTCAGGAGGTTATATAGTACCTCAGCGGGACAAAAGAAGTCCCTTTGGTTTGGGTTTTTGGCTTTGCAACTTTTCTGTTTTTGTTTACACTAAACCTGTACATGTAACACTGATCGTGAAGGAAAGCCCAAAACACATTGGATGAGTGAGTGTCACTCACTGGTGACTCCGAGTCAGCTGGGCACTCCTGAACCAGGACACTGAGAGTCTCATTGGGAAGCTGGGTTACTATATACGAGGCAGCTTTGTAGATGGCAACGCTGTTCCCATCAAACGTGATCACGTTCAGATCGGGAAACATAGAGCATCGACCTTTAGAGACAAGAAGAAAAAAAAACCTGAAGATTATAACTGTCACTCAGTCCAGCCAAATTTAGAAGGGTAAGATCTGAGATTTTCATTATTCACTGAATTTTTTTCACATATTCCCTTACATGGACAATCCCACTTAGGGCAGCACTTGTCTCCATTGACCAGAATTGCAAAACCAAGCAGGCCACAGTTTGGAGGCTCAGCTGTGAAGGGGCAGCTCTGGGACTTGTTGAAAAGGATAAGCTGGTTGTTGACACAGATGTACTTTGTGCATTCGTCAACAATCTCTGCATACGGAGGCTGGATGATAAGACAGTGAAACCCAGGAATCACAGAGCATAAATGAAGGCATAAACGGAAAAAGACAATTAAACAGAACTGTAAAAAATAAAATACTAAAGGTTCTCTTTCTTGGTTTTTGGATAAGATATGATAAAAAATATTCTTAGCCCTCTAAGCCCTGAGCCTTTTATAGACCTTTATAAAATTGCCTACCCATAATTAAATAAGAACACAAGGTCTATTTGTATACTCTGGAGTCAAAGTAAAATATTTGTTAATTTGTGCAATTAACTTTAATATGTGTCACTGGTGAAGAATAAATTAAAATGGCACAAATGAAAAAAAGTTTTAGGCTCACCTAAAATAAAAAAAACAACAACACACTTTTAGGATGAATATAAAAATCCTGTTGGAATGATGCAGCTGTAGCTCTATAGCTCTATCAAATCACTGTAAAGTTTAGAGAGATTTTAGTTCAGACAAATCAAAGAAAGTTTCCAAGATGGCCATATTGGTACAGTTTGACCCAAATTGTTTCACCCAAATAGTTTCACCCAAATATCCCAAATATGGGGCATTGGGTTTCAGAACGTTAATATAGGAGTGTGTTATCACTGAGAAATCACATATTTTAGATTAAATTACATATATGTTTTTAGTTCTTCATCGTTTAACCCCTTAAAGGTCACATAATAATAAAAAAAATGTTCCTTTGCATGTTTTCTTTTCATTTGTACAATAAGATGAAAAAAATGTCTTTTGAACAAATAGCTGAATGACAGTTAATATTATAGTAACAATAGGGAAATGTTCAAAATGTGAAACAGTAATGAGATTTGAAACATTTATTTTTGCCATTGCATACCCAAACCAAGGAGTAAAGATGGCTCAGGCAGGTTTCTTTTAATTTTTTGTAAAACTAACTGCAAAATTGGCTCTACCAAACAATATAGCAGGCTGTTAAAGTGTAAAGCGATGAAAACCCAAGAGGGGGATTTGACAGTATTTTGCATTAAAAGGACATAAATTCTGAATCAAGAGATTGTTGTGGGACAACCTAAATGAAGCTGTGAACTTACAATGCACATCCTGCTAGGTGACACGGTCATAGATGTTGTGCGCTCTGCTGTTGGGCTGCTTGTTTCCACTGGTGTGTGTAGGGTAGCTACACCTGGACTTGTCCGATTGATTGTGTCTGCTTCCGTTGTTTGGACCACGGTGGCTGATGATGATGAAGTTGAAGAGGGGATTGGCAGACCAGGTGGAGGAGTCACTGGTTGGGAGCTGGATGGTAACACAGCAGTTTCTTTGGTTGTTGTGGTTTTCTCAGATGTGGTTGACTCTGTGGTGGTTGCCGTGGGGGCGGCTGGAGAAGGTGAGGCTGATGTTCGTGTCGGGATGGGTGCCGGAGCTGGTAGGGTGGTCTGATGTGGGCCGGCTGCAGTTGTGTCGACACGTTTGGTAGTGATGGTTGTATATGTCGCTCCTAATGTGCTAGAAGTGCTGGAGGTAGCAGCAGCAGTTGGTGGGCTGTGAGTGGTTGATCTTGTGGTAATTGCTGATGGTCTTGTTGCTATGGTAACTCTTGCAGTGACCGGACTGCTGGTTGAGCTATCAGTTGATGTGAATCTTGGGGTAACGCTGGTGGTCAGGGGAACTCTAGGTGTTGTCCTGAACGTGGTTGTCTGTGTGACATTGGTAGACGTGGTAGGTGTAGCTCTTGATGTGGACACCAGCCTAGTGATGACTTTGTCCTCGACCGTGGTCACAATTGGAGCTGCTGCTGAGGTTGTCGTGTGAAACGGCAACGATGATGAAGGTGATAAGGTTGTAGCTGTGGTTGAATCCTGTCTGTCCACTCTGTCCGTTGGTGGCTGTGTCGTCTCTGTCATTAGCTGAATAGTGACAGGTCTGAGCGTGCTGGTAACAACAGTGGGTGGGGCTCTTGTGGAGACTGTGACGAGGTGAGTGTCAGGAGCACCAGGTTCAAATGGAGGTGGTGGTGTAACCAATTTCCTGGTTGTGGTAGCCCCACTTTCTGGAGTTGAAATTTCTGGGGTTGTAGTTTGGGTGGTGGTGGTTGCAGCAGCTGATGTTGCAGAAGTGAATGTTGCTTCTGGTGTGACCAGAAGATGAGAAACTTTAGTAGTTTTAGTTGATGTGACCACATGAAGGGCACTTTCTGAGGAGAGCGATGATGACGTCTCCGCTGTGGGTCTGTAGAAGGGGGTGGAGGATGTCTCTCGATGGGGAGGACGCCACGGCTCGGAGGTCCGATCAGTATAGACGGGACGGGTGGATCTCTCTGTTGGTGACAATGGTACAGCAGTGGTTTCTGTAAGAAACACAGATGGGACAGTCGGTTCTGCAGTGAACAGAGTGCCTGCAGACATGGTAGATGTCAGAGGAACCACTAAAGGTCGTGAAGTTGCCGCACTGGTGGTCGTTCTCCCTGTTACTGGGAAAGCTCCAGACCAGGAGGTTCTCTCAGTGTAGGCTGTAGAGGTGGACCCAGGAGATGTGTCTGTAATCTTTGGTGGAGGAGCAGTTGGTGTAGAAACTTCAGGGCTTGTTGATGCCGGTGACTCAGGTATAGTCACTTTCTTTGTTGTTGTTTGCCACACTGCAGCTGAGGTAGAGGGTGCAGGTGTAGTAGGTGCAGCATGGGTTATATTTGTAGCTAACTCAGAAAAAGGTGGAGCAAGTGATTGATCAGTAGCTGCTGGTGTGGTTTTGCTGGTGGTGAAAAGTGAATCTGGTGTGACTGATTCTGTTGTCTTTGCTGAAGTTACTATTGACAAAGATACAGTTCCTGTTCCCACAGGAGGTGAGGTTGGAGCAGGTGAAGCTGTTGTAGAACCTGTGCCTTGTAAACCAGTGGGGATGAGAGGTGGTGTTGTTATTTCCTCCATGACTGCAGCTTTTGTGCTGGTGCCTGTGTCGACAGTGGTAGTTGTACTGGAAACAATGGACCTGTCTGTAACTATGACCGTGACAGTATCTGAAACCAGAGCAGGAACCGGGCTGGAAGCAGACAGAGGCGTAGAAACTGCTGCCAAATGTGTGGTGGCATCTGTGGTCTCTTCTTCTGGGCGCACAGCAGCAGGAGTGCTGATGGTAGTTGTCACCTCAGCGGAGGATGTAGTTGGAGCAGTGGTGCTGAAGAGCGGCTGCAGTGAGTCAGTGGGTTTGGTGGAGGAAGTGAGCCAGAACAGAGGAGCGCTGCTGGTCCTGGACGTCATGGGACTGAAAGGGCTGATAGTAGAACTCCTGGACCCTGTCGTCAGTGTTGTCGTTTCTGTTACAGTCGTTTGTGGAGCCTCCGTCACCCTCACAGTTGACAGAGGCTCCTTCACCTCTGTTCTGACAACAGGGGGCGCTGTTGGAGTAAATGAAGGATCTACTGATGGTGAAGGTTCAGAAGTTGTAGAAGGAGTAACAAACACGTGTGGGGAGGGTGGAGCTATAGATGAGGTGGTCTGTGGGCTCACAGAAGTGGGACCTGTGTGTGGATGGGTTGAGGATGTGATGGAGATGGTAGCACTGAGAGGAGTACTGGAGGCTGTGGTGCTCGTGGTTGTTGTAGAGGTAACAGCTGCAGCAGATGATGTTGGCAGCACCGTAGATGGGAGCATAATACCTGAAAACACCATAAAAACTGTGTATTAGAGAGAAAAAAGCTCATGAAAAGAACTGGAAGAAAACATTGTAAATGTGTTGGTATTGAATTCTGGATTATATTTGTGGTTGTAACTGAGTTTGAGGAGACAAAGAGCCACATGATATGAGATGGTATGGCAGAATGTGAGCAGTATGATCATTAAATGAGGAAAATAACAGTATTACTTTCATAGAAATTGAAAAGCTTATAAATGTAAAATGTGAGTGATATTGTTGGCTGAAATTTAATGAGAATGCTCCTCTTTTTAATCATTATGGATTTATCTTTTGATTGTTTCTCTGGTGCATTAATTACATTAGTCTAGTTCATTGTTTATCAATCCCGGTCCTCTGAGACCACTGCCCTACATGTTTTAGAGGTGTCCATATGAATGGCTCATTAGCAGGCTTTCAACAAACTTGCTGAACAGTTCAGTTCATATGTATCAGATGTGCTGAAGTTGGAAATAACTAAAACATGTAGGGCAGTGGTCCCCGAGGACCAGGACTGAGAAACAGTTGGACCAGAAGCATTAATAATTGGTTAAAAATCAATGACCAAACAGAACAAACTTTAAAGATACAACAAATGATACAAGCCAAACATCTTCCATATCATTTTCTAACTAACAGAACACTATCTTTTTTTCTTACCACAATCGTCTAAATACGAATTTCTTTGTCTATTTAGTTTATCTGTTATCTGTGGGATTTGTTTTCTTTATTAACCTGAGAAAATGAGTAAGATTATGGCTGTTACTTTAGGAAAGGAGCAAAAGTGGCACTTTGAGCTGTTTACACCACCTTAAGTTAATAATGAATAAACAGTCAGTCAGAAATATGTTTATTATATTACACAAAACCCAGGTTAAATTATTTATGAGATACTTACAGTCTTCAACATAAACACAACGGCGTGTGATTTCATCCAGAACCATGTGTGGGGGGCAAACAGGAAGGCATCCTTCCACTCTGTACAGAAGAAAAAATTATTTCCATGAAATAAAACATTGAAATGATGAAACTTCAACATGAGGCCAATAGCAGAAAAACAAGAATGTTGGAGACTTCATCCTGTAAATAAAACTGAGGATTTACCATTTCAGTTCTGCTGCACAATCAGAAGAATTATTAAACCATCATAATGAAACCAGAAGCTGAAAATTATAGCTTTAAATCTTACTCCTAGTCAGTCTGACTTGATCATAGCTACAAAAAGTAAATAAATAAATTGATGAATTAAAATTTGGTCACAACAAATGCAACTTTATGACTGAGGAAGTATGGAAGATATTCCAGGGAAAGAAAGATAATAAAAACTAATAAAGTGCCAACAAAGTCTCACTGTGGGATGATGACGCAGGCCTCAGCCGACGAGTCGCTGCAGGTCTTGAAGCAGGGGCTGATGCAAGACTCGTATCTCCACTGACACCGAGGAGCTGGTGGGGTGTCCGGACCGAGTCCTGTAAAAATAGTAATAATGAACTGATATTAAATTGCAGTTGTCTTTGCCTCAGTCAAAAAAATAAAAATAAAAAATCTGTTCTCAAGGAACAAATCCAGCTTCTGTTCACACAGAAGCATCATAATGACAAAATATTTCTATATTAATATTTTAGGTTTGTTCATTCATTCATCATCACATTTTTTACATGTTTTCCAGTAGGCCCATGTGTGGCTGCAGCAGGTTCTAAAGCTGAACCCGATTATCCTAAAGGTAATATTCCTGTAGAATATATCTGCTGGTATAAATCACCTTGAATGTTTTTACAAACCAGAAGAGTGAAAAACTTACTGGGCTTCAGCTCTGTGAATGTGTTTGGCATTTACTGCTGTCAGCAAGAAATTCAATCTGCTGTTGGCAGCTGTCTTTTCCATTAAGAAAAGCAAATGCTGGTATATTTTTAGCCCCAGCAATTAGCCTGACTGCTCTGTGAGTGCAGCAGGATTGCTTTTAGCCACCCTGCGATGAAGGATTAATTCTCAACCCCAGAGACGGCTTGAAGTTCTACTGTCATAAAAAGCGGTGTTTATGTGGAAAATAAGGATAGAAAATAACAATTAAAAATAAAAATAAAAAGATAATAAATTTTACTAAAATTTTAAATAAGAAATTTCTTGTCTCTCCACTGAACATCCTTATTGCATTTGGAAAACATAAACAAATGACATCGCAGTACTATTCCCGAGTATTGTGTGAGTTTGTGCTGCTGACCTGTCAGTATGAACAGCGTCGCTTTGCGGAAGCTGTCGGTGTGTCTGTATTTGAGCAGGTGGAGGCGGGGCAGCATGGCATGCAAGAAGAACCCAGGCTTTGCGTGGGACTCAAGCGAGTCGTAGCCCTGGATCCAGGTGTTCCTGTGGCGGACGAAGGTGGCTCCGTCCCAGAACACTTCACTGTCCTCCCACTTGGCCAGTCTCACCTGGCCACTGGGGCTAGCGTGCAGGAAGTAGTTTGGTCTGTCAGCAGCCTCAAAGGAAACTCTCGATGTGTCTGCAAAAAAATAAATGAAATGGTTCAAGGAGCAAAAGTGACTCAGAAGTTCAGGAATCAGAGAGGAAAAGAAAAGGAAACATGATAACACTCACACATGTGCAAATACAGGTGGGTGGATAAGACAGCTGAGTATCTTATGGTTAAAGGGTTCAAACATACCTCGCATTTTATCTATAAATAGAACTGGATCGTCAAACCTGTTTATTCTCAGGTCCCTGAGATGACCTATGTTGTGAAATAGCAACAAATAAAAAAAACTGAATTGTTCAAACTAAATTTTATGTTACATCCCAACAATCACAAAATAATTAATAGCAATAATTTCTCTGAGCCCCCTTTAGAGAAATCCCCCTCCTGCCAAAATTAAAACCAGCTACTGTTGATGTGCAGGGTGCAAAACGAGGTTGAGCTTCTACTAAAAAGGATTTAGAGCGCAGCAGCAGTTCAGCTCATTTTCTTCTAACCGTGAAAGCAGCTTGTTTCAGTCTTGGCTTACTGTCCAGCCTGCTGCTCGTATTGCTCAGGTTAGCTTTTGCCAGTCTGATCTTTGGACACTTCTTCAATGAGTGCATCTACTCCATCAGTGTTTTCTAGCAGGGGAGCTCAAATCCTTCCAAACAAGGTTAAAAAGCAGGAGGTGAGCTTTGGCTGGTTTTCTGTTAAAGCAATGATGATGAAGAAATGAAGGACAGTCAGCCAGAAGACAATCTGTCCTACTCAGCTAGGCTAATGCAAACAATCTTTACAGACCTTAAAATATTCTTTAAAAATTAAGTTAAAAATTAACCATGTTTTACCATGAATATTATTAAAGTAACTTTAATATATTATTTTGCTGTGATAATTCAAACTAATCCATTTTGTGTTATTATAAGCGTGAGTAACTCTCACAGTTCTACTGTGTTAGCAGCAGTGGCGTAGTTTTGTTTTTGTTTTTTACCAAAATCTGTTATTTCCTACAGTGCATCTACTTCCCAGATGATTTGGTGTCATTATTGTCCTCTAAGCAGGGCTTTGCTCAGACATTTCCTACATTTTCTTAGTAAATTAACGAACATAACATAGCTTATTTTACTCAGAGGTTGCCTCAGTGTGGATACGATCAGACTATTAATAAAGTGCCTGCTGCTGGATCCCAAGTTCAACTACTTCTTTCACATTGATGCATTCATGGTCTCACACACATCAGGTTGTACATTCTGATTTAAATAGGTTCCTGACATTCCTTGTCCCCCACTTTTTCATAGATGTTTGAAATTTGGAGATATGCTCCTTATAACTTAATAACCAGTTTTTTTCAGCTCCATGGAATTTTTTTGCATCTGTCAGCTTGTGTGTTTCTTTGTTTTTCAGACCCAGCAGCACTAATTCCCTCCCTCCACCCACTCCACCCACACAACACTTAGTAAACAGTAAAAACCAGACTGCAGAGAGACAGTAGAGATTAAGTTCTTGCAGTAGTAAGAATGTTAAACCCTGCCGTTTTAACAGAATTAACTCACCGTGGGGTCGAGCTCTGCTGAGGCCCGGGGTCATCATAAACTGTGACAGGATGCCTGAAGCGGCGCTGATGTTGGAGCGCTGCAGGAACACAAAGCCGGTGGACCTGCTGGCTGCCAGCACAGTCGTTGGGTCTCTGAAGGTAAACAGCCTGAAAGGACCTTTACCCAGAACTGCACATGGGAGGACAAGTTAGTTCAGCACAACTCACAAAACTAAAACATGCAAATTATCTCATGAAATGCAAAGGAGAACCCTTTTAGAGCAGGGGTGTCAAACACCCGGCTGCAGTCCCGTAGGTTTTAAATCTTTCCCTGCTCCAACACACCTGGCTGACATTAATGAGCAGAATGTTAAATCCATTTGATTTTAATCAGGTGTGGAGGAGGGAAACAACAAAAACCTGCATGAGAGCAGCCCTTGAGGACTGTAGTTTGACATGCCTGTTTCAGAATATTCAGTTATTAAATGCATTACTGCTTCCTACAATCAGGGATAATTGTGTCACAAGCTTAATGTTAAACATTTTGTAGGTCTCCTCCAGCTCCACAAAGTTACCTGGTAAAAATCTGGATATGTATGGGTTTTTTTTTTTCTTCTTTTTAAGTTAGCTATTACTAGAATGAGCTGATAGTGTCTGTGGAAACCCCCTCCAGAAAATCCAACATCAAGTCACATGTCTTTGTAAACTTAGAATTCTGCCACATTTATAACACAAAGTTAACAAATACTGTGGGTGATTCATTATGAAAGTTTCAGTCTGAAACAAGATTAGGGTGTGCTGGACATCTATCTACACCAGTGGTCCCCAACTCTAGTCCTCGAGATCTACCATCCTGCAGGTTTTGATGGTAGATCTGGAGGACAGGAGATGGTGATTCAGCATTACATACACAGTCAGTGTGTGTGATGAATGAGTGAGGATGTAATATAGGTTGTAGCTCTGTGAACTGACGTTTGTACCTTTGTTGTAGAATTCACAGTCATACGCTGCAGAGAGAAGAAGAGTGACTTATCAAAAATAGGACACATAACGTAAAATGTTCTGCATTATATTATTTTTATATGATAAAGTTCTTCACAAACAATGAAATAGGCATCACTTTTAGTAGAGGAAACCCTGCTTTCCATACGTTACATATGGCAACTAAGGGCTTTGTTAACAGTTAATGATTTATTATCAACCACCATAAGCCATATATTCTATTCTATTCTATTCTATTCTATTCTATTCTATTCTATTCTATTCTATTCTACAGTCATTTGGCAGACGCTT
>JBAMHW010000001.1:4645729-4665481 GCA_037177495.1 Rhadinocentrus ornatus
CTCCCCCCCCCCCCCCCCCCCCCCCCCCCCCCCCCCCCCCCCTCCCCCCCCCCCCCTCCACTCAATACCACCTGTGGGATACTCTCGGTATTTGTGCTGTTGGTGGTGCTTTTGCTTTGCTCTGCGGTGGACAACACAGAATATAAATACCTGCTCTGTGACACGATAAAACTAAATGTCCTGTGCTTCTTAGTGATTTATGCAATACAGACGGGTGCCTCCATATAAAGATCCACTTCACAATGTTAAAAGTAGTTTGTCTTATGATCCTGCAAAGAGTGTTCAAGTATCCACATGAATTAATGGATGCAAAGATAACTTCTCACTAAAATAAGCTAATGTTAGATTTGCAACTAAAAATATAGGGGAAATTAGCGAGAAAAGCCATTCTAAAAGGACAAATGTGACAACACATAATTCAAGAAGCTATGTCTGGAAGTATGTTGGATTTTACTTCATAAATCGTACATTTACAATAATAAAACCTAATCAACTTTGTACAAAACAGTTGTTTTTCTCTACCTCAATGAAGCTGCGTTCTTTCCTACTCCTGCAGGGAGGCAGTGAAAGCACCACACATAAGCAAGTCAACATCAGCCGTTTATTATCGCCTGACTGTCTGATGATCAGCGCAGTCGGCAGCAACACAGGATAGCAAGACTTATGTGCAAGGACACATCAGTATTGTTTCACAGGAATTATGGAATTTATGAAGCCACAATAAGCTTCACATTTAGGTCCTGTGTAGAGTTTTTAGGGTGTATCTTTAAATTTATTATGCTTTTTTTTTCAGGAGGTAAAATTTTAAATTTGCACATATCTGGAATAATAACTGAAAAATTCTTTTCTTTTATTTAAAAAATAACTCAAATCTTTGCTCATATCTAATGGGCTCTTCTTGTATCCATGCTCCAGCTGTACAAAAAAGATTCACAAAAGCCTGCTGCATATGTAATATTATAGACAGAATAAAATGCACATTAAAATTATTATAACAAACTTTTTGTTAAGTGACAAATAACTATCGACTTGCCAGCATACCGAACACTGTCCAGTAGGAAAGATTACAAATGACCAACTTTGTCATCCACGTATCATGGGCCAGTTGGTGTGACTCTTTCTGTAGATCTGAGCTGTAAGGCCCATCAGAATAACAACATATTTGAATGGAAACCTAAATCATCTGATGACAGAACTGCATAGCTAAGTGCATTCTAATTTGAATCATTGTCCATAATTATGCAAGAACTGCAGGCTAACAACAGGCTATCATCAGTACAGGACCATTTGGAGCTCCTGAGTTCATCTTTAATCCAGATATGATCCTTTGCCAAAGAGAACGACAGAGGCAGAGCCAAAGCAGGTTGGCTTCCAGAGCAAGAGAGATGCCAGGAAATGAGAGGGAGTGGGTTTCAGGGGTGGGTGACTGTGGATGAAAAGCAGTAACACTCCCTTAGCTACATGAGAAAACCAGACAATTGGGATTCTCATAGATAGAGAGAGAAACCGTCTTTGTCTGTATCTCTTCATTTGCTTTCCACTCTGCAAGAGTGAAGCTGATAAGTATCTTGTAATATCCAGAGCTGAGCTACATCCACTGGCAAGGCAGCAGACAATGAAGCGACACTCTGAATGGTCCCGCCACAAACTTCAGGGGCATCTGAGTAGAGTTACCCCATAGATAAAACGGTGTTAACAGCTTCCTTTATCCACAAGCCAAGCTGCTGTATCAAGTACTCTGATCAAAGATCCTACAATCATTTATTGTCCTGATCTACATGCACATTATGAATAAATACTCATAAAAACAGGCCTCATTTTAAATTTTAACTCCATGAGATGATGTAAAAGTGAACGAGGAAGATGTTAAATGGTGTGATGACAGGCAGCCGAGAACAGGGAAAACTGAGTTCTGTCTACCATGCATCTAGTCTCACACCACGTTTTAAACACCCACTGAGAATGACAGGTACCTGTAGCATTAGTGATATTATGCTAGTTTTGGCTTAAATGACAATCTAAATTACAAAAAGATGAGCTCAATGACAAGTAAAGAAAGCTTGTGTGAGTTAGAAAACAATGTTTCACCCTAGCTGTTTTTCATTTTCTTTCATTTTTAATGAGCATGAAAAAAAACCTCATAATTCATATGGTTTTTATTGAATCCAAAGAGCTTCAGTGATTTTTTTTCCTTTAAAAAGCAAAAAAATTTACTTTCTAGTTGTTGTGAACCCCAATTCTGCAGAAAACCTTTCTTCTGTCCTGGTCTTCTTCCCTCTATAAGACTTCTTATTTTTTTAAAAAATTGCAATTACAGTACTAAAAATTTGGTTTCTGTTGTGTTTTCCACTATAGTCCAAGAAGGACAACACACACACACACACACACACACACACACATACACACAAACACACACTAAACACAACTGTCTGATTCTACCCAAAGCCAAGCCACAAGCCCTGAAAACACCTGTAAATGAATCTGTGACAGGTTTCACTGCAGATAAAAAGCGTCCGACGCCAACATGAACAAATCTGTCCTAAACAGACGAAGAACGATTTAAATCCCGGCTTCCAGTCTAATGGTGATAACTTCATCGCCTACTAAACTGTACCCTGTACTCTGTAGTTGCTTACAACACGTTCAAATCTCTCCAGAGAAATCCAACAGTGACAATGCAACAGATTTTTCTCCTTTGTGTTTATGCCAGTAAACTAATACCAAATTCCAGTGGGCTGCATGCTTCTGTGCTGCACCTGAAAGTCCAGGTTCAGTTGAGTTCAGCTGGGTTAATAGACACAGAGGGAATGAATGGAAATGAATGAATGGTCTACATTTTAATCATAAACAAAGTGTGCCATTGTAAATGAAACACAATGATTTTTACTGTCAGCACCTCTGCTTATTATTTCCCATTAGAGGTTTCCAAGTTCTGCTGGAGACTAATAACGTTTTACTTCGTTGTTGTTGTTTTATGATGGCTATTTACCCCCATGTGACTGTCTTACATGTTCTTTTGGCTTCATTTTCTTACAATTTATTCAAATAAAAACTAATACATAATCTGGCCAATTCTCTCACCCTTTAGTCACCAAAGAAAAACTACACCACTTCAAACAATCCATTAATTTTCCTCAAATTTTCCACATGCTAAATAGTCTGCATTTACTAAAACAATTGACGATTAAACCTCTCAAATGGTTTTTAAATTTCACATTTCTGGGTTCTTCAAGGTTTTAGGTCTGGATGGTCTGTGTACCAGCAGCACACTCTCATGTAACCTGGCAACACAGATTTGCATAAGCAAAGGAAAACATGAATTATGATCAAAGCATAACCTTAGATACATTGTAACATTTTCCTTATTAAACCACTTATCACTATTAATAAACAAAATGTTTACTGAATGTAATAATAATAATTAATAATAATACTTTATTGATCCTTTGCATTTCACCCATCTCTAGTTACACTAAAGCAAGAGTAGAGTAGAGAGCTGGAGTAACAGCACAGCTGTGAAAACCAGTCGTCACTTCAGGCGGATGTTTCATGTGAAGAAATCACCTGAAGAAACTTGAAATCGCAGACTTATCACTGAGCTTATTAAAATATCATAGGTCATCCATGAATGAGACATCTTTGTGTCCATATTTACCACCAAATCAGTTCACAACGTCTCAGGTGTCAGGGAGTTATTGCACACTCGTACCGTGACCAGCAGTCTGGATGTCAGACTTAGAGAATGCGGGGTTGGTGTCGCCAGAAAGGTCGTCTAGCTTTACATGACGAACGGGAACATGTGAATCACTGCAGTGAGGTCAGCAGGTCTGAGATTACAGTGAGGCATCTCTGACTTTCTCTGTCATTAAATCTCAGGACGCTACAGATGAGACGATGAGTAACAGGCAGAAAAACAAAAGAGGGGCTTTTTTTAGATACGCTCTGGTACGAGGAGTGGGGGCATCAATATTATGTTACTTAATGTATTTAAACACATTTACTAAGTGAATCATTGTTTTTATTACCTTAAATGAGCCTAAATATTTTGCAGTGGGACCTTCTACAATAGACAGCTGTCATAGTACGGCTGTTTAAGACACTTGATGGGGGTGTTTTATGTTGTTTATGTTGTTTTATGGTGTTTTATGAAAGGTTTGGGTGTTTACTATTGCAAGAGTGGGTAAACCTGATTAGAAATTTTTAAAAAAAGATGGAAAGTTAAAGCAAATCCGTGAGAAAGGAAACATGAATGAACATCAGTGTGGTTTTTCCCAGATGAAAGTTTCTGTTCAAGAACTCCGGACTAGAGGTACATCCACACCGAATCAATGATCACCGAGACCAGTGGACCAGTGGTTCCCAACCTGGGGTCAAGGACCCCCCAAGGGGGTCCCCCAAAGACCACAGGGGGTCCCTGAGGCTTTGAATATTAGAGCTATTGTGAATAATCTCCACAAATTGTCTCTATTTTAATGAATAAAAGTAAGGCTGTATGTTGTTCATTTAACTTTGGCTTTATCAAAAGACAGGAGTCAACCAGAATACATTATTCATGGTGGGAATCTCACTTTTGAAAGCCTAAAACCAGCATGGTTTCAACACAGGGTGGAGCAGGGGGTCCAGGGCATTTTAGTATATGCATGAAGGGGGTCCCCGAGGAAAAAAGGTTGGGAACCAATGAACTAGTTAATAGTATAGATCCAAACTGAAAACATGGTTACAGTAATCATTT
This sequence comes from Rhadinocentrus ornatus, assembly GCA_037177495.1. NCBI lineage: Eukaryota > Metazoa > Chordata > Actinopteri > Atheriniformes > Melanotaeniidae > Rhadinocentrus > Rhadinocentrus ornatus. The sequence continues at coordinate 4,650,462 of JBAMHW010000001.1, forward strand.
ATAAGATATATTTAACAAAGAACATGTTGAATTGTTTTCATTTGCTTTGTTCTTCCACCCAAAACCTTCATTGTAATTAAATGAGGAAAATGTTGATAAGCAAAGGTGTGGTGTTAAACTATAACGTCAGACTGTACTAACTTGGTTATTATAATGAAGTTTGAAAATATTTAATTTGAAACTTTAAATATGAATAACACTTAAAGAGATCTCTTTATTTTGCTGAGTTCATAATATATAAATGTTTATGTATTTGTACTGTATGTATGTTTTATAAGTATACTACCAGTCTAAAGTTGGGACACACTTATCCATTAAATTAAATGGGTAAGTGTCCCAACTTTAGACCGGTACTGTATGTACCTATATTTATATGATAATTGTAGCATGTCATCTTAACTTATTCTCTAAATACCATCTTTATTTTTCTTTGCAACTATGCTCTTGAAAGAAATTCAGCATTTTGCCTTATTGCTTGCAATACTCATTGTTTCACTATAATTACGCTTAAAACTTTCCCTTTATCACAGAATAAGGCAGCAGGAAACAAGGAAGTAGGACCCAAATGCAGACGCAGACCGATACAAACATCCGAGCAAATAAGATGACCTAAAGAAGCAGAGGCTAAGAGATTTAGACTCCCAAAGGACATTCTATGATACACTGAGCACTTCCCTCGATGCCCACCCTACATGTTCTAGAAGTCCTTCCTGGTAACAGGGAGATTTTCCTCTCTACTGTCGCCACCCACCACATGCATGGGTTACATCAGTTGGTTTCCTTAGCTTTGCAATGATATTTTAAGAATTGAACACAGTAATTATAAACCACATATTTTTATATAAATTGTAATGATCATGAATTCTGTGTTCTGATTTCACCCCTTTTCTTTGTCACATCTGGTTTCTTTTGCTGATTACTTTACTTAAGTATTCCTCCTTCTGGAAGTTCTGCTGTCACATGTGAAATAAAGTTACAGAAAAATTAGAGGCTGAGCGTGTATCAGAGACAGATTCCAGTTATCAGGTGTAGATCTGCCATCAATCAGCTAAACTGCATAATCTGTGCAAATGTGTCATTAGATAGGACATGTTTAAACCAACCCCTGTCTGTGCATATTGTTATCAGGATGACTCTTGGCTGATGTCACAGAATGAAACCACTTAACCCTCCTCTCAGGCTGACAGCCAGAGAGGATTAGAGGGATCAGGTGGCTGTAATCTACTCCATTATGTCTTTCCACATCATCTGCTGATTTTAAAGACTTTTGTCTCCAACAGATGATCTGGAGCAGCATCACAGAAATTTCAAAGGCTATGTATTTTTATCTGGAAAAAATCAGCAGAGATTGGGAAATGTTAAAGTTTTTTATGGACCATGTTCTTGTGCCTTTTCTTTTTCTTTTTCTTTTTTTTCAATCACGACTCAGTTAACTCAGAATCTAACGGAGAGGGAGGAATGTTCAGATGCATGTTCTGTTATTACCAAAATTTTCTGAAACTTTGAAGACAAAAATCTTTAATTAATTTGCTTGGATGCTTTGCTTCTTTTAGCTTTGTAGCATTTTACACCTCCTGCATGTAAACAGCTGGTAGTGTATCTTGTAAACAGACTTCTGACCCTGCCATTATGCCATAAATATGAAGATTGTGATGAAAAGTAGCTGGAACTGAAGGACATCCAACAGCAATTTGTACAAAGTAAATCTTAACATGCAGACATTCCCAAAGAAACATGGCTTTGTGATTCAGTCCAAAAGATATTAAAAATTTAAAAGACCTCCATCTATTTATCCATTTTGCAAACTGCTTGGGGAGCAAAGAGTCCTGGGCCTCCCTGTGTGCTGGATCCACAGCCAGCTGGCAGAAACACTGTGATCCTTCCTGTGAGCCCTGGATTACACTTTGTTTCACTTCCCACTTTCTAACAGATTTTTATCTTTCTTTTTTTCTTATTTTTCCATAAAAAGTTGTAATCTTCAAAAAGTTTTTCCCTTATGGAATTAATAAAGTATCACCCAATTCATTTCAAAGATCTGTACCACTGACTTATTGTCATGATATTCCTGTTAGCAGTCAGCACAAAGTCAGATTTTAGATCTTTTTTTTTCAACTGAGTAGAATGAGGAAAAGTTTCTGCATGTTAAACACGCTCCATATCTCAGTAACATCAGTTGCATCTGAAACTGTTGACTTTAAGTCCATTTAAGCGTTATTTAGTGTTTCTGTCATTTGAAATGATTCGGGTAAGAGATGCAGCGTTTTAGAAATAGTGGCTCCTGTCACAATGTCTGTTCGAGGTGGAAATGTTGGACCAGTCTCGAGCTGTTCTGCGTGTAATGTGGTGCACAGAGCTGGACCAAAGGGAATTTTTCATGACATATTTTATATACAAGTGAAGAAAGTCAAGAAGGAGAAACAAAGTCTTTGTGGGGAAAGCCAGGACGGTGGAAAAGACTAAATTAGACATCACACTTCTCAGTCCAGGACACCAGGATGTTAACTAAAAGCACAGAGTGGAACATGGAAGTGGACGTTTTTGGTTCTTTGGTAATCTGAATGAATCATTTCTTTTTAAATAAATATGACTAAGTTCCTCAAATAAATCGCTGTTGTATGTGCAGAAATGTCCTGGATAGGGTTTTATGAAATCCAAACTTTCCAGAGATCTGATGTTAAATGGACTTGCAAATGCATAAAAAACAAAACATTTAATGCAACAAACAACAAATTTACACATGTTGCTCAAAGATGTGTCAAATTAACTGAAGTGACCTCACTGGGAAACAGACTGACGTTAACCGCTGAGTGATGGATAAACAGCAACAAGCAGCCACATACCCAGGAGGGCAGGCACAACCAGCCACACAAGGCTCATGTGCAGAGCAGGTGATGTTCAGCAGGTAGGATTCACAGGTGCGCTCACAGCCAACGCCCCTTCCTAGCAGAAGGCCGTCCTCCTCCTCAGAGCAGTTCTGGTAGATTTGACCTGCCGGGCACAACCTGTCTGCAAGAAGAAATCACAGATCAGTGTAACAGAAACCTCCCATGAGTCTGGAGAGCACGGCACTGATCATCAAGCCTGAATTGGCAGCATGTTAAATAAGTGCTGACCTACCGGTCTCTGTAGTCTGGGACACCAGTTTACCATTCAGACACATCCTGCAGGTCAACAGAGAAAGCATTATTTAAGAGAATAACAACAGAAACTACATGACACAATGAATTTCATACAGATGGAATTAATCAAAATTAAATATCAATAATCAATAGATAAAATTATTAAATAAGTGGATAATTATAAAGAAAATACTAATTCTAGAAGGGAAACTATAACAATGTATTAATAATTATTTTTATTTTATGCATTACTATAAACTTATTTATCATTAATCTATAATTATTATTATTCTAGCCTATTTTATTATTACTATTATTATTAACATTATTATTATTATTTCTATTATTAATTATAATAATTTCCTTTACTTTTGCCTTTAATTTCCATCAATGTTATTATTATTATTATAATATAAAATAGCCTTAAAAATGTACAATACTTATACATAAATCAAGATTTATTATAAATAAATTATCATTTGTCAAAACATATGATCATTATAAATTCAATTGTTATACCTGTGTGTATAAGTGTGTTGGTTTATAGACTTTAATGTTTAAAAAAATCATATTGTACTGTTTCTGTAATTGTTGTCACCAGCTTCCTGAAATACTCTGCAAACATGCATATAATCCTTTACATACCACCATCAGGTCAGCTGTGCCAACACGTTTCACGCACAGGCACGTCATCAGTCTCTAGCAGGTTATAAAGATGCGAAGAAGCATAGCATAGCTTTTCCTTTTTTTAAAATGTTGTTTTCTGCTCCTTGTCTTTGTCAGGCTCATGTTTATATGACTTCACCCTCCTTAACTCCTCACTTCTACCTCCTCATGGTGGAAGCCCCAAAATTGCAAACAGCAAAATATTTTGAATGATGCTGGAGCTGGAGGAGAGATGAGGCTTGTCGGAGGAGGTATGAGTAAGGATGCATCACTGTACCCTTTGCTTAAGTGTCTTTTTGGAAGCCACAGGATCTGAAGGAGGCATGGAATTTTTAATATTACTCCATAAATCTAATTAACAGTAGATTTCCACTTTGTCACAGATTTAATGCTCATCTGACTTAAATGATTAGTGTTAGGTGTTAAGCTGCAGCTAAATGATGGTTATAAGACAAAGTAGTGAAGTTTAGGTTGCACAGATCTTACAGCATAGCAGAGGGTTAAATCATGACTTCCCTTTAAGGCTGCCATCTCATAAGGCACATCAGCTGATCAAATATTGTATAGTAGTTACTCCTCTTCTGCTAAAGATTTCGTTTAGCTTTCTTAATATCTTGAACTACCTATTTAGCAACTGAATCATTATCATTGAATTGGTTGTTGGATACATTTTTTAAGCAAAAATGAAATGATGTAACTTCTGGTAGACTTTTGACCCCATTGATCAGGATGCTGCAAACATTTAAAAGATAAAACTCTCAAGAAACAGCATGAAGACCTGAAGAGCCAAAAGATGAAAAACATCTTTGATCATAATCATCCGTAACTAAACTAGCACAGGAAAAAGTAAAAGTTGCTACATGTAATATTGTAACAACATAGAAGACAGCGAGTGGGAGGCGGAGCTTACTGAACACCTGCTGATGTCATGATCACATCTCCTGGTTCATAATCTGCTCCGAGGAAACTGCAGGGACACTCGCTCCTGATAAGACACAAGAGTAAACAAAAACAGCATCTAAACACATCTGAACTCAGATCAGATAACAATTCTGCATTTTAAACTTTGGTAAGACCACCAGAGGAGCTGTAGAGTGGGCAGAATATGTGCTGACCATGCATCTACTACAAGAACTCCTGCTTTCACGCGTTCTAGTCCTACAATTTATATGGAAGGCAGACAGTAGCTGGTACTCTCTTTTATGCATTTGAAGCTGCACTAAAAGGCAAAAGTAAAGGAAAATGTTTATGGATTAAACATGTAATAGATGCAGAGGATGCTTAATGGTGCGACATGTTCAGAAACACCCTGAGTCTAAAATTACTATCTTACTTAATGTGTTCAGAGCTAAACACAGAGTGAACAGGGGCCAGCATGAGATACTTGCAGTACAGAAGATCTTTGTACACGCTGGGAAGCAGCCATCCTAACATGTAGTACATCAAAATGACGGGAAAAAACTCAGCTCAAAGACTCTACCAAGGCTTACAATCCAACCACACCAAACACAAATTAGACCCCAAACAATTATATGTGAATGTAACTGAAACTTGAGAACAGCACTATCCACTTTAGGGCTCCTTCTAATTTCTCCACTTCAAGCAAACCACACAAGCAAGGTGTCAAATAAAAGCAGAGACTCTGCTCATTACAAAGACATCTGTCTCATCACTGCCTCTGTGAGCTAGCAGCCATTCTGTAGCAGACACAAAAAATCATAAATCCTGGCTTACTTTTACTGTTTTAAGGTCAAATGTTTTATTCACCCATAATAACAATTAAAAAAAAAAAAAAACACTGCTAATGTTGTCTCTTGTGACTGGTCCTGGTAGTTTCCATGGGGTTATAGTGAAGTATTCACTCTTCCTATGATACAATATCTTGGGGTTCACTTCTTTTTGGATCCTCATGGTGTTGTCATGGCTGCATTTTGGGGGCTAACTACACACAGCACACTCTATTCTCTTGACTCTGGCCATTGATCCTGAGATATTCACCTTTGTAACACCTCGATAAAAACATCTGGAAAACTGCTCAGGTTCAGGTTTTTAGCTTCTATCTATACACAGCTTCTCATCAGACATTACTTTACTCATTTCTAAACTAATTGTGCTGCTGTCTGGTTTCCACTGAAACTAATGAGGTTTTCATTTAGGAGGCGGAACCATTACATTTTTTTACTGTGTTCCAGGTGAATTTACTCTAACACAGTAACATATATCTTGATTCTGATACTATTGTAGTAATGTCACATGTCTCAGCTTTCTTTTTGAGACTGAGAATATACATACAGCCCTTGCAGTTATGAAGATATGCCTAATTTATTTTGGTATAATTTTAGACATTAGGCAAAAAAAAAAAAAAAGGTTAAAGTTGTTTAAGTCTGAAGTAAACCTCCTTCCCAAAATATAGAGTTTAGACCCAATTCTGATATTACAGTGGACATACGCTGTGTAAAACTGCGTTAAACTGGAGATAAAAGCCTTTGTACATATAGGCCAGGGCCTCACATCAGTCTCTGTACTACAAATTCTTTCTCACTGGTTATCAGATATCTGTGTCGTCCCCGGCCTGAGCGGGAATAAAAGGGGAGTTTCACGGTAAATTCCTAGATGTAACTCTATCACATGTTAAGTAAGGCACTGTGCTGCACTAAGATGTAGAAACCAGGGACATTTAGGAGGATTTAAGCTGCAAGTCTTCTAGGGGAGGAGCAGACTGAAAGGGAGAGCACAAGTAGCATGGTCCTCGAGCTCCATAACGTCTGCAAGAGAGTTACAAGGCTTTCCACTTAAAGGCTGACCCAAGCCTCTGAGCAGATCCAAATATCACTTTAAAAGGATCTGTTTGGTGGAGGGCCTCCAGCCAGTTTAATGAGCTTCACAACTGTCTGCAGCATAGCAGCAGCCAGAGCTGGAGCCCCTCTTATCCACCTGCCTGCTAAACGAGGGCGTGTATGTAGTTTGATCAGTTTTATGTTCTAAATATAAGCACAGGAGGAACAGTTTTATGTCCTCTTTTGTTTTTCAGTTTACTTCTGCTCCCTCACACCACAGGGTTACCTGTGCACACAGGTGTGTGTCCGGTGGTTGTAGAAGGACCCCTGAGGGCAGACACAGCCCTCCTCACACTCCTCCCCACAGCGCTGCGGGACGGAGAGGAAGGAGCAACGGCGCTGGCAGGAGGACACGCAGAAGCCATACTGCATGGTGGCAGGACAGGTGACCTCTGTGGGAGGAAGACGATGGTTAACACCGAGATGAAGATTTTCTGCAAAGGGCTGTCTCACAATCAGATTATTGCAGGATTATTGAGGCCAAAACTATCTACAATAACAAAACTTGTACAAACATATTCCAATGAACTAATCTACCTTTGTTTTTTTGTTTTGGTCTGAAAAATGTACAAATTATCAGCGATTTTATCAGCTGAGATCAAATGCGTAGTGTATCACAGGTGTAACATTAACACAATATTGATATTTGGTGCTTGATGACCCTCCAGGTCGATGGCCACACTTCCTAAGTCTGGTTCTGCTAGAGGTTTTTATTCTAAAAGGGAATTTTTCCCAGTGCATGCTCAGCATGGGAAAGTGAATTAAAATGACGGTTTGATGTGATTCAGTAGTTTCTTTAGCTAGGCTTTTTTATAAATTGGTTTAAATAAACATATTTATTATAACTTAAACTAATGTGGATCATATAATGGATTTGTTTTTATTGGACTATAAATGGACTGCATTGGATTGGAATGTTTCGACTTAAGATTGTTTAGTTGTGAATTGACGCTACACAGCATGCTGAACTGAACTTCTTTTTTAACATCTGGATTCACAAAACAGTTAAAAAAAAACTGTTTAATTATATTATTTATAAAATATTTTCATAATTATGTTTTCAATCAGTTGGCTACTCATGTAACCATTTATTTTTATTTAATGGAGCTACACACTCGAACAAAGTTGGCTTCATTTTTAGGGTGATGGGACCCTGATTGTTGCGTTCTTCAAAGAAAATAGAATTTCATTTATTTTTACACAAATCCACACTTTTGAAAACACAGACATTAATGTGATTTTGCATTTCTGCCAAAATAAAGCCCTTTTCATGCTAGAAATTATCAAAACCAAAAAATCAGTAAGTACATTTTTAGACATTAACTGGACCTGCAGACACAGCGTCTGAATGCTCACCACAATCGGATACGTGCGATCTGAAGTCGATGATGATGGAGAATCTGCGGCAGTGGCGAGCATAGTGGGCCAGCGCAGAGCAGAGGCAGGGGGTCCCGCACTTACAGGTGTCTGCCCGACACTGCTGATAAAAGGGTATCGGACTGAGGTACTCGTGGCAGGCGGAGAACAGATCCTGATTCATCACATCGCACATCTCCAAGGCGTAGGTCACTGAGTAACAGAGGGAGCAGGATGACATCAGGTCACACAGAATCATGCAAACAACATAAAACTATTAGCAAACACTGACTTTTATTCAGGTAGCAATGAGGAAAAAGAATGAGGAGATTCATATTTCCTTGTTTAGCTGATGATCTAATCCAAGGCAGCTTAGGACTAACATTTTAGCTTTAATATAATAAGAAACTGTAGTTTTAGCATTAAAAACTAAATCCACTATAAAGGAGATGGTTGTTCATAGAGCAGGGATGGGCAACCCTGACCTGAGGACCACTGTCCTGCAGGTTTTATATGCCCCCTGTTACAACACACCTGACTCAAATTAATGGATCATTGTGCAGAACTTGACAACAAGCTGTTGGATCCATTTAAGTAGAATCAGGTGTGTTGGAGCAGGTGATTTAATAGGTCTCAGAAACTGTATGTATAAAATGTGATCCATTTGCATACATCTGCTTAATTGGCGCCAACATTTACTACTAATATCAAAAATCAATCTGTCACAAATACTCAATATTTGAAATGTATAAAATTAACATGAATATAAAATGAAAAATACTGTATCTTTCTCCACTGTAATATAAGGAAGGAGGAAGAGGAACTGACCGGCCTGCTGGTGAGTGTCACAGGGGTCGAGCTGAGGCATACTCAGGCTGAGGGAACAGGCTGACGAGACCTTCCAGGCATTTCCAAACAGTTGAGGAGTGCTTTCTATCATTCCAGATGGAGACCTGCAGAAGTAACACAGCACAAAGCAACTACATTGAGGTAGGGAACAGTTCTCCAAGTTGGTTCTTCACACAGTTAAACTGAGATCAGGAATCGCCCACTGTACCTACATCAGGTTTTATTAGTTTTTTGCTTTCCTATGGAGATGCTTAGCGTGCATATGCAGAAGTTTTTAATACTGTAAGCAGACCAATAAAAATATGCAGATTAAATCCTGACTGACCAATGATCAGTTGTGGTATGACTTAGTGGAGGTTACACAGAACCAGAGTTACTTACAGTAACTATGACTGGGAATAGGCTACAATATGAAGGTGTGACATTGCTCTGTATCCCACATGATATTTATTTTATTTTGACTGGACCACAGATATTAGCCCACACAGCAGGACTATGAATGAGTTCCCAGCTGACTTGCAAACAGAGGCTCCCTGTCAGACCTTACAGTCAAATCAAATCAAATCAAATCAAGTTTAATTGTATTGCCCTATATCACAACAAAGTTGTCACAGAGGACTTTACAGAAAGAGGTGTAAATAAACAGTCAATAAACACGTGGTTGTGAAAACGAGACATGTACCCATTCTCGCAGCACCATTATGCAAGATTAGCATGTGCACCAAAGTATTGTGATCTAATCAATGCCGAACACAGCCAGAGTACATAAAAACCGTGACCACAGCTGAGTCCTTTCACGCAAGACTGAATGTTAATTTCACACATTTGCCAATGCAAAGAAAAGTCTGATGTTACTGGTGTTACTGTGTAATATATTTAAGAATTCTATCAAAAAATTACAACTCCATAAGTTTATTTATACAACTTAGATGTGAGTATTGGAAATGTGTATTTAAATTCTTAGCGCCCATTTTTCATTCTGCTAGTTATTTTTTGTATATATAAAAGGTTGAGTTGTATATGGACTCTGCATTAGTGTCTTGATGTCTTTATGGACTTGATGGTTTCTAATTCTTTGCACCTGAATGCTAAAAAGACTAAAGTTCTGCTTATTGCTCCTCATTACTTTACTGACAGCATCACACACCCACATCTCAGATCTCTAATAACCAACAAAAAGCCCACAGATAGATGTTTGAGATTATTTTTGATCAATACTTCAAGGCACTGGGAGCCAAATCTGTGTACCTCCAGTAACATGATGGTTGTTATATTCCTCCATCATTACTGATTATACATCCTCCTATTAGAGTATGATATGCTATAAAATGATGTTGTACTCTAATGCTATTCGATCTAGATTGTACATACATATTACATTACACTACTGCACTAGACTATATTATACTATAAAACTATCACTAACAGTGTTCACAGCTTTAATTCAGGCCTTTGATGTCTGATGCATGCATTAAGTGTTTCTTGCTGTGTTTTGTGAACATCCTGCCTATCTGGGTTGCTTTGTCCATTCCAGTGTAGCACTTTGTCACATCTGTTCAGATGCTATAGCACTGAAGTTTTCTCATTGTTACTAATTATTTATCACAGCTGTGCTACTTTCTGTGATCCCCCTCTGCAGTCTGAAACTGACCCAGAACAGAGCAGGATACAACTGACTGAAACAACAGGGTCCCACCTCCGCCTTCATTCATCACCCATTTCTCTTTGAAATAAGATTAGCAGAGTCAGGTGCTACCTGTGTGTCTGAAGTTGTGACTTCCTATCCAGTTTCTTTCGGATGCAAAACTGTTAAAGTAAACCTTGAAAACTTAAAAACATAAGAACTTGTACTTGACATCATTTTAACTACAATCTTTTAATGCAGTGTTTCCAGTCTTCCTTCTAACATTAAGCAGCCACTTCAGTCACCAGCAGCGATGTATATCCACTTACAGCTGTTAGACAACATCCGGCCTTTATAGACGGCCATTACGACACGGCACAGTGGAGCCCCTATTCCACTAACAGTAAATTCCTTGTTGAAGTGGTGTGTCCAGTTGGGCACTCATTGGCCCGCCTAAAAAAGCTGATCAGAGAGGGAGGCTTTTGATGCCGAGCCGCCGACCCGTGTGCATTACAGAGACGGAGAGCACTTCCCCATCTCCTCCCTCCCTGCATCTGAAACAGGAGCGCTCTCTCTATGTATATCATCGGAGAGGGAAGGGGTTAACGGAGGGCGCGGGAGGGGTCAAAGGTCGGCCTGCACACACTTACAGGAAGTCATCTTGAATGTTGCCGTTGAAGGTGCCACACAGTCCCACCGTGTCGTCCTTCCACAGCTCGTCAGCCTGCAGGTAGAGACGAAACTCCGTCCAGCTGTACTGCAGATGCAGGCCGAACGCCGTCCTCACCTGGAGGAACATGGAGGACAGCTCCTGGATGTGGAACATTTCTGTAGGGAAGCAGCACGAGGACTTTTAAGTTTGCAGAACCTGTTATTTTAAAATGTCAGATTTTGAAACCTGCATTGTTTACATCACACTTCTTCTTGTTATCTGCTTATTGCAGGTGCATCGCTCCATTTTTTGCCCATGACCACCACCTGTTGATCATTGTAGTGTCAGCAACCTATTTATTCACCCCCCGGCAGGTCCACCTTACTATTACCAGGTTGGACCCTCTTTTTCCTTCACAACAGCCTTAATTCTCGGTGGCATGTTGAAACATGACTCAGAAATTTTGCTCCATATTGAAAGAGATTCTCCGGTTCCACCATATCCCAAAGCTGCTCTATTGGATTGAGATCTGGTAACTATGGAGGCCATTGAAGTCCAGTGAGTCCAGAGCCGAGATTCGAGGCAGGATGGGTTAATTCTTTTATGCTTTTTACAATTTATTCTAACACTGTCATCTAAAATGTAAACTCATCAGACATGGGAACATTTTTACATCTTCTATTGTTCAGTTTTTAGTGAGCATGTGTGAATTGTAGCCTTAGTTTTCCTCAGATCCACCCATTCTTCTCAAACAACATTATTGTGGTTAGCATAGCTGCCTCCCAGGCAGTGGGTTATCAGCCAATCAAGTAGACTTGTTTACATTTAGCTGCATATTGTACATGTATAAAAGAGCACTCAACAAATAAACATCTTAAATCTCTATACACGGCAGCAGAATATAACTGACAAATATACATGATTTTCCTGTGTCTGCCTGCAATTCAAAACTCTTCAGTCTAGTGGAATACAGTAAAAATGTCAAATATCAGCGTGTTTCGTCCAAACGAAATGCTGGAAATGGATTATTTTAAACTGTAATGTCAGTAGGATTAAAAAGTCTGATCCTCGAGGGCCGGTGTCCCACGGGTATTGGATGTGGCTCTGCAGCAACACACCTGACTCAAATGAATGGGTCGTAAAATAAAATAAAGTCAATAAATGAATCAGATTATCAAGAGGAGCGTTATATCCAGAAACCTCCCCTTGGCAGAGCAGATTTTTTCGCACAACACAGCAACCATTGAGCTTGCTAAGTTGCTGGACAGGACAGGTTAAAAAAAAAAAAAGATGGGTTTTTTAACAGACTTGTGCAGAACTTGCCAACAAGCTGTTGGAGAGCCATTTTATTTTAATCAGGTGCTGCAATCCATCCAAGACATGCAGGACACCAGCCCTCGAGGAGCGGAGCTGGGGATCCCTGCCCTTCGTACAAATGCAGTTAAATTTATTTTGTTGCTAATCTTTGACATTTCCAAGACTAATCAACAACAAAGCCCACCTCCCTACTACCTATTATATAGGCATTTTATTTTTTTTAACATCAATAAATAATCAAAATATTCAAACAAACTGTGTTTTAAAGTAGTGTTTCTCAATCCAGGTCCTCAGGACTGCATGTCTACTCCGACACACCTGATACAGATTAATGAACTTGCTCACCTGTTAACAAGCTATTCATTTCATTCAGGTATGTTAAAGTGGGGTTACCTCTAAACATGCTGGGCAGTGGGTCCTGAGGACCACGATTAAAAACACTGATTAAAAGGATTAAAATCCTGAAAATGACTGAATATTAGATGGTTTTGAGGAATGTCTCAATTTTGTTTAAGTGATTTATGAAAAAAAGATGAAACATTAATGTATGATCATTTTATAGCAGTTTTCTTTTTGCCTTTAATGTAATCAGAGGAAAATATATTTGAGGAGGGCAAAAGAGATAAAGTGACATGTTGTCTCTTTTAACTGTTGAGATTTTAATTTAATTTATTTGTATTGATTAGTTTTCAAGTTAACCAATTTAAATTCTTAAATCCAAAATTGATATCTTCAAATCACAGGAACCAGATTGATAACTAAAAGTGCACCAAAGTAATAAACTGTCTAATTCTGTCAACAGCAGATTTAGATCTTTTAAGTTTAATTCATTTTTCTTCATAAATTATTGCCAACATTTTATTTTGGGGCTTGAAAACGACTGATTGATTAGATTATATGTTGACAGGAGGGGCTGTAACAAAACATAAAGTACAAGAGCTGTTCATGTTATTCATTGAGGAACCAAATATCAGATCATTCTCACAGCTTCACATGAAACACACAAAAGACTGTTGACGCGATCATGAAAAAACTGGCGTGTAACGAGAGCAATACTCAGAGGGGAAGCATTTTGTGCAGCACAATGTAAGCACTAACCCAGTAAAGTATTAGAATTTTTATGTTTTTGTTTGTTCAATAGCACAGCTGTTATTTAATCTGCCTTTTCCATGATCCCCAGAGAGCTGAAAGAAGTCAAGTTCTGGATGTGAACAATGCTGGAAGGTGATAAAAGATAAGGAGGTTACCGTCAGAATAGGGCAACGAGACGCGGTACTGTCCCGCCATGAAGACCTCTCCGACGTGACTCATTGTAATCTCCGTTCTTGGATCCTCGTCAATAACCAGGTTAACTGATTGGATGCATGCCCCGTCCAAATTCTGCAATTGAGAAAAGCTGAAATTTTTCCCAAACAGCAGCAATTCAGATACACAATGAATGCAAAATAAAGGGAACCTGAGACACAGATACACCAGTTTGGAGTCTTATCAGGCATTAATACACGGTGGTGTGGTGGTTTATAAAGCTATTTACTACATAGAAATCTACCAAGAATGTACACATACACAAATTTGTTGGTGATTAGTTCATTTTAAATACATTTAATTTTATTTAACTAGAAAATAATCTATTATATGACAGACCTCATTGCTATAGTCCCCCTTGCAAAAAAAAGTATACTGATCCTTTAATGAGTAAATCAGATGCAAAAGTCTGTGTGAAGTCTTTTTAAAAATTAAGGTGGATGTTTACATCTACAAGGCAGATTATTTCTCTGATCATAGAAATGTAAAAAAAAAAAAAAAAAAAGGTCATACTAGTGGCTTCTTGTGGATAAAATGTAAATAAAGATGTTAAAGGTCCCATATTGTGCAAAACTTACTTTCTAAAGATTTTCTCCTCCCCTTGCTTGCTTCACTTTTTAGGGAATGTGCTCTCAAACAGGCGAGTCTGAAATCTTTCCTTTTGTGACATCACAAAGGGAAATAACCACTCTCCCCAGTAGTGGATACTGCCATGGAGTGGGCGTGGACATGAACACTTAAATGTTCAGACACAGAAACAGCCTGTTCTCTTTCAGAAGGGCTGAAATTAAGAACCAAGGCTGAATTTGGGGTAATGCACTTTGAAAACAATGTTGTTGGACCTCTGAAACCCATATGAAACTGTTGAAAAAATGTATAATATGGACTTTTAATGCAACACTGATAATTCAACCTATATAGATGATGTGGCGAACTTATTAGCAGACTTTTAGCAATGTTAGCATTCCAAACATCTTATGTTGTCTTTTTAATTTAACTCAGCTTCTCAGGGAGGTATCAAGGCAAGGCAAATTTATTTTTTTTAGCAAATTTCATGTACAAGACAATTCAAAGTGCTTTAAACAAAACATAAAAACATTACAGCAAGGTGCAGAAAAAAATACACGTGTATTAGAAAACAAAGATTAAAAAAGATAGATCTGGACTCCTAGTAAGAACTATTGAAATGCAGCTGAAAACAGGTGGGTCTTCAAACTTGATCTAAATAAACAGTGTTTCAGCTGATCTGAGGCTTTCTGGGAGTTTGTTCCAGACATGTGGAGCATAGAAGCTGA
>JBAMHW010000001.1:4665581-4676805 GCA_037177495.1 Rhadinocentrus ornatus
TTCTCCATGTCTGGTTCTGACTCTGGGAACTGATAGGAAACATGATCCAGATGACCTGAAGATTCTGGTAGGATCATACTGGGTCAAAAGGTCACTAATGTATTTTGGTCCTAAACCATTCAGAGCTTTATAAAACCAGGAGCAGAACTTTAAAGTCTATCCTCTGGCGAACAGGCAGCCAGTGTAAACACTTAAGAGCTGGACTGATGAGATCCACTTCCTTCGAATCAGGCTCTGTTTTCTCATTTCTTGCTAACTTTATCTATGTTTTGTAAAAGAGCTGACAGTGGAGCTCGATGCTGAAACTAAAACCAACGTTATCCCGTGCAGCAGCTCAAGGCTAGCACCAGCGCTCCTTCAGCACTAGTGAAGCCTGTAAGAACTAAGAACTGGTTTGCTTTTACACAGCCGAGAGCCACAGCCAAGGCTTGGTACAAGAGTCTGATGCAAAGCTAGTTTTAGTTTGATCTCCAGCTCTCTCCAGAGCACGTCACTCCTTAGCTGATTATAGTTCACTAGCTGCACATGGTTGTCCAAATCAAAATCAAGTCACTATTGCTTCCCAACAGAGTGATTTCTCAATGAACCCAGTTATCTAAAGGCAACAAATAGGTTTTTACTTTCTTCTAAACCACTTAGCCTATTTCTCTTAGGACTGCTGTCTTCCTACACTGTCTCAGTCCAGGCTGGTCACATAGTGATGATAGAACAAGCTACCAAACTTTGTCAGAACAGAATCTTTCCTCTATTTTTATTTTTGTCATACTAAGCAGGAGCTTGAATGTTTTGCTTCAGTTGTAGGTCATTTTGAATAATCTAAACTAATGAATGTACAAATTTCTTGTCTCACTCACAATGAAAAGAGATTAAACAAAACACATTTATTCTTTCATTTTTCTATGTCACCTGAGACCACGTTGCAAATGCAAGTCACTGTTAGTGAATGTTGCATAAAAAACAGCTGATAGTGGACAATAATGTTGACAGTGAATGGACTTGGAGCACTTGGAGCTCTGCTGGGCTCCTCATATTAAGAGCCAAAACTCCTCATCCCAGCAAAAACACTGAAGCTGATTTCATTTGTATTTTTAGAAATGCAGACCGGACACAAAACTAACACTTTTTTTGGTTTGTTTAATGGTGATTAGTCCACACACAGCATGTAGCTCCAGCTTGTCATGTGTCTGGACTAGCAAAGAGCTGATGTCTGTCTGGAACCAGTAAGCTGGCTATGAAACATTTTAGTCATCTCAGGGCACAGATAACTGGTTCAAGATAAGATACTGGTTCTGATGACCTGAGACCACCTGGTCAAAAAGAAGTAAATGAAAACAGTAAAGTTGAACAGAAACATTAAAGAACTCCAGGAGTCAGTGATCACCCTTGACCATACAAGTAGCCACGTGGCCTACAACTGCTGTAAGGTGCTAAAACACTACTTGTAACCTGGTGCTTTTGCTTGTGTAAATTTAGAGGGATTTAAACCATATTAGGGGCAAATCAGAGAGTGAAGCTCTTTTTACACTGATGGCCAATGAGGCAAATCTGATGCACCTTCATAGCATCATTATCCTTTTTGTGAGGAACAGTGTCAGAAGTTAAGGATTATGGTGAGAATTCAGCAAAATACAGAGATTTAGACCATCAAAAAAATGGTTGTATTTTCAATCCATCCATTCGCCTACAGGGTCGCATGGAGCTTATCTCAGCTGATGTTAGGTGAGAGGCTGAGTACACCTGGGCTGGTTGCCAGTTAGGTTGCATTTCTATAGGTTTTATACTTTGCAAGAAAGTCATTTCCATCATGCAGAGAGCTTAGGAAAGGTTTCATTTTGTTCCACAGAGCATCATTTCTACACATGGTTAATGAGAGTCAGACCTGGTTTAAAGGACAGAATGTGTGAACCACTCTGACAAAGAAATCATCTTCAACATCAAAGCTGATGCACCTCTGATCCTCCAGCAGAGGTAGCCGCAACAATAGCGGCTTAATTAGCTCATTGTTTGTTTGTTGTTGTTTTTTGTGTGTGTGAAAATGGATTTTACTGATGAGACCTTTCAATAATCGTCAGATCTATTTTGGAGAAAAATGACAGAAGAAAACCCAGCATAAGCACCAGGATCTAATCCAGCCAACATATAAGACTGTTGTACTTCTCAGCCAGGAACAATAAAAAAAAATTCCTTCTAATTTCTCATTTTTAAACTTCGAATGTAAAACGTAGGGGTAAATCGCTTTCACTTCTCAGCTGCTCTGAGGGTTTCAAAGTATGGAAGTCTTCGCATCGCTGATAGCAAATAATCTGCCTCTATGAATCGTCTCTTTCATAAGTGGCTGAGCCCCACAGCCGAAAGGTTTTAGCACCCACCTCCACCCTCCCCTCCTCCTCCTTCTTTTCCCATCATTCACCTCTTATTTTCCTGCATAACCTTCTCTCTGTCCAGACCCCCCTCGCTGCCCCTTCCAGTGCCTCTCTTCATCTCTCCCTGTTCACTACAAAGCCATCCACAGCTCTGTCAGTCAGGCCAGATAAGGTAATCCTGTTCAGTTGGCTGTTAGAGGTCTCGGGCCTCTGCTCTGATGAGTGGGACATCTTATATCTCACCTCCTCCCACCCATTTGCTGGGAAACTGGAGGCTTGGGGAGAGGAGAGGAAGAAGCTCACAGTCTTTTGTCACTTTTTTGTTGTTGTTCATTATCTACCTGAGAAGTTGCAGCGGATCTCTCTAGCAAAAATGACCTCAACTCAACGGGGATTATTCAGCACTTAAGTTTTGATATGATCTACATGACAGACAAATTGCATTAACCTGTAATCTGAGCCAGCAGTTCCACTGCAGAGGATCAGGTAGAAAAATTGTGGCGTTTTCAGGATGAGAACAGAAATGGAATAAAGTGAAAGTTTAAAATAAAAAAAATAATAATACAGGTTAAAAGGTAACTCACAGCTCCACACGGGGCATTCTGGATGGTGACGCTGAACCTCCCCGAGCTGCGACTTTTGGCAAGGACGTATTGACATGTTGCGGGGAAAGTGTAGATCCGCCCATCAAAGGACTGAAAATACATATCACCTGTCACTGAGCACTCGCCTGAGGAGAAAACAGAACATTGTGTAATGATTTCTGTCACTCATCCAAAGAAAAACAACTTAAAACCACTGCGCACGTCATGTTCTTTTATTGGTTTAAAAACCTGTCAACATGATGGTATCATGAACATCTTTCCACCCTTTTTATTTCCCTAAATAAGAGAGATTTTCCTACTGGCTAGAAAGCATCTTCATACCTTGACACCACAAAGTGAACTACTTTTGTTTTTTCACTCTATATTTACTTATAGAAACAGTGTGCAGGGTTAAGTGACACCAAGCAGTCAAGTTGCAGATGCAGCCAACTGAATATCATCATCATCATCATCAGCCTTCTCCCTGGAGCTGCCTAATAAAAACATGCACACAGAAAAGGTCACTTATGCCCCTTTTCCACCGAGGGATGGGATGGTTTCAGCCTGTTTGGTCTCTGTTGCACTTCCACATTCAACCATGGCCTTACCTGGTAAGTTTCTTCTTGGCATGAAGCTTTAAACAGCAAAAAAAAACAGGGTATATTTAAACATGGCACTGTTGCCGCTTTGTTCTTATTACTGAACTGCAGGGTAAGAGATGATTCTTTTGACCAATCAAATGATTGCTGCATGCCAAGCTCCAACCTTTAGGGTCAGATTGTCAGTAAGACTAAAATTCCAATGGAACTGTCCCCAAAAAAAAGTAGGATTGCTGGGATCAAATATTTCCCCATTTTTGCCAGTGGAAATGAAAAAGTACCCATACAATCTTGTCCTGTACCCAGCGGGACCTCTTGGTAGAAACAGGGCTTTAGGTTAGCTTGTCTGGCATGTTTGTGTAGGTATAAATGTGCAACTGGCCTCTGATGTGCAACACAGAATTCTGGTTCGCCTAAAAAAGGTAGGTCTTGGCTCACTTCAAGTGAACCAAAAGCAGGAAGCTGCCTACAACTTATGAGGCATAAAGCAACAGATGAGCAAGTTTTCTCGTTCATTGTTTATCTCACTTTCTCCTTCAGTATCATGATGCAGCACCACCTCAAGCGAGGACAAAATGTTTTTCAAAAGGTTCTGTTTTTTTGAGTAAATCCAGTGTGAAAGCGAACTCAAACTGGCTGAATGTTACAACCATGGTCACGGGGAACTAAGGGAGGCTCTGTCTCCTGAAAACTAATCTGAGAAACGCAGGGGGAGATCTAAAACTAATCCACTTTCAGGTTATATTTAATTTAAATGCTTATAAGATTCCTGATGTTTCTTAATTAAAAAGAATACCATCAATTTGTCAGTGTTGTGTTTATTTATTTAATATATTTTCTAAACAAAGCAGGTGATAAATTGCATTTCTTCCAGCACCATGGACAACAGCAATGTTTGTTTGTTGTGAGCCGTCTAAGCAGAAACGCTTTCATTTGAGGCTTTTTGTGGTTGTTAAAATAATTAACGCCCCTAAATGAGATGTTTCTGAATGTATCAGCAACATACAGTATTAGAAGAATGTTTTTGGTAGTAATCCTGCTATTGTGCTGTGCACTTATGCATGCACGTAAATTAGGAAGTCTCAGTTCACGCCCGAAAATAAGGCTCTCAGAAAAGCCACTGTGTAATTCCAACCCTGGTTGCAACCCCCAGTTAAACAATTCCCCATCTGTGTTTGCTGGGTCGGGCTACAAAAGAAATGTGATTAACTGAGTGGACGTATCTACATCTTCTTGTAGACAAAAATAGTTTTTTTCTAAGCAAGCAGGGCTGTCCAAAGTCAGTCCTTAAGGGTCACTGTCTTGCAGGTTTATAATGTTTCCTTGCTCTGACTCACCTGACTCAAGTTAAATGGATCCAACAGCCTATTAAGTTCCGCACAATGACTCATTTATTTGAGTCAAGTGTGTTGGAGCAGGGAAACATAGAAAGCCTGCAGAATTGTGGCCCTCAAGGACCAGAGCTGGACAGCCTGCCTTAGAGCTTAAATGCTGCATTTTCCAGTTTAAATAGAAAAAGTATCTCTGAACAGAGTTGGAGGCTTCAGGTCTCACCTGTCCAGCTCTTAGGATGCAGCCTCGACTCTCCTCCCCAGCCAGTTTCTTAACAATTCACACTTTGGACCTTTTAACTAAAACTCACATGAGTTTACACCAATAATCAACGGTTAACCAATTACATGGTTAAATGTCTCCAGACATTTAATAGGTATAATAAGCGTCCTCTTTCATTTGTCCAATATTATGACGCTTTCTCCTTGCTTTTCTTCTTCCTTTCTAGGATCCCTATTTACCTCATTCCAAATCTTGTTTTTGTTCTAATATGTTTTCCAGAAATAAAAGTTTTCTTCCTCCTAAGCTACAAAGCTTTTATCTTCCTTTCTTTTTAGCAATTTCATCCCTTTTCTTTTTCAAACATTTCCACATTTGTTGCTTTCTAACATGAAAACTACCCATCACACTGTGTGTTTTTAGATCACATCAAGGGTCTTTTGACCTCCGTACTCCATTTCCTGGTTCCACACTCTTTTTCAACTTTCTGTTTTTTATCATTCTTGTTTAATTCTTCCTTATTTCTTCCCAACTAAAAGACATAAACTGATATATCAAGTTTGGATAAAAGCTGGTGAGCAGACAATAGGCTTCACGATTTCCCAGATACAAATCCAGCAAGACCAGCAAACGAGCAGGAAAGATTTGAAGCTGGTTCTAAGTGGATTTCGGGAGTTGTGTGTATCTGCACAATATTCACAAACCTTTCTCTCACTGAATACCAATCACGGTTCTTATTCTCTTTTGCTCCCCAATTAAAAACCAACATAATATGTCACATTTGTCCCCCGGAATGGTTGCAGTAAAAACATAACCACCCACAGAGGGAAGGCACAAACCTGGGCAGCTGTAGTCAGTGCAGTTCCACACTCCACCCACGCATGTGCTGAAAACAGAAAGCAGAGATGTCCACAGGTGGCTCTGGGAACATGAAAGACTGAGCTAATAGCAGGATCACTGACAGAAGCTGGACTCACTGAGCCCAGGTGGTCAGATCAGAGGAGATCAAAAGGACTGCATGGGGTCTGCAGGAAAATATCTTGTTTTGTTTTTTTTCTATAAATGACAATGACATGTCTTGCAATAAGGTCTCCCATAATTCTATCTATGGGGCAAAGTAGTTCTTTAAAGGAATAAAAGGTTTGTAAGATTAAGTCGGTGGGTTGAGTCTACAATTACATCCAAACAGTCCTAATATTTAATCATTTAGGGTAAAATATACAGTACTTGATCTGGTCAGTCAAAGCTGTTTAATGTTCAGAGTTCTGATCTAATGGCACACACAGCAGGGGAGGTTGAACTCACCAGTTGTTGCATTCCTCCTGCAGAGTCTGTCCAGAGGGATAAAACATGCCGTGGTATTCACAGGGACAGTCAGACGTTGTCACACAGCCGCCATTCTCATAGATAAGACCTGGAGACAGACACAAACACACACATGCTGCATTTTAGCCGACAGAAAACAATTTTTTATTTCATACCTGCCTTCTCATGCTGGAAATGACTTCCTGATTACCATTAGGATTAGACTGACATCTTGTTCTCACCAAACTAAACCAAACAGACCTGTTTGGTCAAAATGCTAAAAACTGGGTTTGCATTTAAGAACCAAAACAGTTTTGTGTTGCTTGAGAAGCCCCAGTAGAGGATTTTAGATAATCTGGAGTTCAAACCATCATAAAACAGAAAACATTAAGATGCTGGGTTTCCGTTTAGCTCACAAAAGATCAAAAGTTATCTGAGGATTTTAAATTATTAAAAAAAAAAAAAATATATATATATATATATTTAAAGCTGAAAATGAGAATTAGTACAATTTTTTGTTGTTTTTTATTTGATAACCTTAAAATATGTATTTGATGGCAGCAAAAAAGTTTCAACCTGGGATCCGGGACCCCCCAATGGGGTCCCCCAAAGAGCACAGGGGGTCTCTGAGGGTTTGAATATTAGATCCATTGTGATTAATGTCCACAAATTGCTCCTATTTTAATAAATAAAAGTAAGGCTGTATGTGTTCATTTAATTTTGGCTTTATCAAAGGACAGTACTCAACCAGAATACATTATTTATGGTAAGAATCTCACTTTTGTGAGCCTAAAACCAGCATGGTTTCAGCACAGGGTGGAGCAGGGGGTCCACGGCATTTTGCATGAAGGGGGTCCCCGAGGAAAAAAGGTTGGAAACCACTGGTCTAGATAGTAATAAGCAGTTTAAGGTCCTAAAACATAATAAGAACTGGAATAAAAAATGTATTTGTGGTGAATCTTTTCGAGAAACTCACCATCAGGACAGTAACATCCATCCAGGCAGGCCAGCTTGCTGTCGATGCAGGCTCGCTCCAGGTTGCAGGATGCTGGGCAGCAGCTGATGCATTCCCTGTACTGCAGCCCCAGAGGACACTGCTTCGCTGGTCACAAAAACAAAACACAACAAAGGCAAAAAAAAGGTATAAAATACATCAACTTTTATTAAAAAGGGAGATTAAATAAACGTGCAGCAAATAAATTTTTCATTTTGAAGTATGAAATGTGAGTGTAATTGTATTGTAGAAATACTCCTACTGCCTACTCCTTTTCAGACATTAAATGGGAAAATGTAAATATTGTAAATATTGAAAATGAAAGAAACATGTTTGAAATAAACTTTTGAAATTAAATAAAATTAAATAAATCTATAAATTCTGGAATCTAATAGCACAGGTAGAATTCCAACTTTAATAAACAGCCGAATCAGGGAGATATGATACTAATGCACTGACCAAATGAATGGAGATATTTTATGTGCAACCACCATTTAGTATCTATTACATGATCAAAGTTCACAAACTACAAAACAGTGTATTGTTTTAAGATATGTGCATCTTCAGACTTTTTGGGCTCCTGGTGGCACGCAGTTCAAAACACCTGGAGAAGCATACCACACTGAGGAATGTGCTGCCTCCAGTCATGCAGCGGGTGGTCAGCATGGGCACAGGCTCGGGCATACTCGCTGAACACCTGGCATACCACATCCCCGCTGGGACCCGACCTTCAGAAGAGTAAAGAATACAGAGAAGGACATTTTGAGTCAGCCATGAGAGGAGCGGTTACACAACCAGGTACACTGGAAGGTACTGACTTAAAGAACAGACCACCAGAGCAGCTCGAGTCTCGTCTCCTAAGAGGCTATAAAGGAAAAGCTACAGCTGGAAGAAATTAGTTTAAGTGTGGCTGTAGGATGTCTGTTCTATGAACTTGTATCAAAAAGGGAAAAAAAATTAAAAAAATTCTTATGTGGACAAAAATAAATTCTTTAGTTTCCAGAATTCAAAACACCCTCTGCTGTATGTTGTTAATAATCAGAGCATGTCTCAAATGTTTCAGAAAGTAGCTAAAGAACTGGTGATTTAAATGGTAAATGGTGTGTATTTATATAGCGCTTTTACTGTACCTGTAATGATACCCAAAGCGCTTTACAGTATACATCACATTCACCCATTCATGCACTGATGGAGGAAGATGCCATGCAAGGCGCTCAACCACGACCCATCAGGAGCAATTTGGGGTTCGGTGTCTTGCTCAGGGACACCTCAACATGAACTTGACAGGCTGAGGATTTAACCAGCAACCCTCAGGCTACAAGACAACCACTCTACCGACAGAGCCAAAGGCTTTCAGCACAATGTGAAGAGCGTTATGGTGACATTTAGGAGGATGTTTTTCAATCCAAGTTGTCAAAAAGTGGCAAGTGAGCAGAAAAGTTCATCAATTTAAACAAGAGGTGCTAAAAATAACCTCTCTCAGAGGTTTGGATCTGTGGCTTGGCCTTAGATGTTATAGTATCATTCACTCTGCTGTATTAAATGCTACTGATTCACTGCACAGAGTAGACAAAAAAACAGCCCCAGATCTTCAAGTTTCCCTCCAGCTTCCAGGATAAGATACTGGCACAAAGCCCAGAGATGGTGCAGCACTTCCACGTTTTCTGATTCAGATTTCCAGCTGAGTCATTGGAGAAAACACTGAAGGAAGGTAAGAAATGCACTCTTTCTTCATTAGGAATGAAAAAAAGCTTAATTAGGTTCAGGCAGAGTCATGAAATAAATCCTTCAGTTGCAGTTTCAGCTAGAATTTTACAAAACTTTTAGATTTTGATTTAACGTTTCGGTTTCAGCCTTGATTCAGGATCTCTTAAAGCTGCATCAAGAAGGTTGCATACTTTGGATACATGTGGTTTACAGCAAACAGCATCAACTTGTGTGGCTTTTTCCTGAGGACAAAACAAAGCAGTTTCCAGAGTCAGATCTTAATCAGCTGTTCTTACATGCAGAGGTCGTTGGAGCAGCTGGCCATGTAGGACAGCGGGCTTACAAAGTCATGGCAGCTCTGAAACGGCGGGTCGAGCAGCCTTGCACACACCTCCTCTGCTTTCTGCAGCCACAAAACACACAAAGATCATTTTCCTCATTTTAAAACCTGTTTTTATTTTCTTATAGTCCAGTTATTTGTGTTGCTGTTTGTGTTGATGCTTTTTTTTAACTTCTTACCTGGAGGATGAGAGCATCAAGGCCAGCACAAGGGGAAGTGAAACCAGAAGGTACCATCGGACATCTGTCCTGGTGTGGATCTGTCTCCACCCAGCTGTTTCCAAACATTTCTACATCATGAGTCAGCACACCTGAGACACAAAAAAACGGTCAATCTGACTGCCAGTAAGGGTATTTTTTTTTATTAGGCTTGTTTAATTTACTGCATGTACAACACTAAAACAGGAAGTTTCTGAAGCAAATGATCTCACCATAGCTCGTCTTCAGGTCGTCTTGGACATCGGCATTGAAATTGCCACACAGGCCGCAGGTTCTGCCCACAAACTGTGGGTTGAGTTTGATATAGACGGAGCCGCTGTGTCCATCCCAGGCCAGCGTAAAACCCTGCTGCTGCGTCACCAGCACATACTGGGAGATCTGCTCCAGTTGCAAGTCATGGATGTGATGAGGCAGCTGCAAACTAAACATAGACAGTAAATCCACAATTTTCTGATCTGTAAAGGGAAAACATATAGAGAGCGAGCGGGGTTATACAGCTGACCTTTGGCCCTTAAAGGTAATGTTGTTGGCATGCAGTCGGATCTCGCCCTCCCACGGGAGGAAGAGGCTGACGGATCGCTGGCAGGTGTAGGGGGCGGAGCTGCAGCCGGGGTCATTGTGGACCTGTAACAGCAGAATCCAAGATAGATAAAAGCCTGTCTGTTCATTGAATAAACACCATAATCTTTTGCATGGAGTGGCCGCTGCGGTACTGCTGCTACGTCAAGTATTTTTGAAGGTCACATTCTGGATGTTTACCCAGAACATTTTAGCTGGTAAAACACTTCCTGATCTTCCCTTTGGTTGCATTCAAGGTGAATCTGACATCAAAGTTATCATTAGCTGGTGAACAGTAACTTTTATGTGTAAGAAAGCTTTCATTTGGCTGTTAACTCATCCAATAATACTTAAATAAAGAAAAGTACTGAAATGCCACTTGTTAGAAACTTTTCTTTAACACAATTGGTCAGACACTATTAATCAAGCTTTTCTAGACTTTTAATATTAAATGGCGCCCACAGCTTTCATAAACCTCTCCTGGTCAGACTGTAGCATCACCTCAATGATAACAAACTGATTCTGGCAACAAACTTAAAGAATCAGCTTCTTATCTGAGGGTTTAATGAAGCATCTTCCATTCATTTTATAGAAAAATAAAAGATTTCTAATAATATTTAAAAATCAGTTTGATGATGTTAAAGATGCTTGTCAGCATCTAAATGATAATCATTTTAGATTAACATAATTTATTATCATTATATATTATTACACAACTAAATGGAGTTTGCAGCAGTCATTCACCTAGCAACATCACCAATATTACAATAAATAAGTAGCAGCATCAACTAATATAAGGATAAAAAGATTTTGTTATTAAAGTATTTTAAAGTATTATTAAAGTATTTTATTATTATTATCATCATCATTATTATTATTATATTATTATTATTACTATTATTATTATTATTATTATTATTATTATTATTATTATCCATCCATCCATCCATTATCTGCCGCTTATCCGGAGTCGGGTCGCGGGGGCAGCTGCCTAAGCAGGGAAAC
>JBAMHW010000001.1:4680771-4707716 GCA_037177495.1 Rhadinocentrus ornatus
CTGGAGCCTATCCCAGCAGTGTTTCAGGTGAAGGCAGGGTACACCCTGGACAGGTCACCAGTCCATCGCAGGGCGCTACCAAATCATGGTATAATATTAACTCTGCAAAGGCCAACTCTGGTAAAGTGAAGCAAAACAAAATTACAGATTTTATTTCAGATGAGGTCTTCTAAATGACTGTGTACTTTTGGGAATTTCAGATTTGTTCAGTATTTGGTTAAATGCTCATTTGTGTAAAATTTACATTTTATCTAATGACCAGACATGGCCAAAATAAAGTCAGACAAAAGAAAAAAATAAATCTGTTGACTGACACTGCAACCAAGCTTCAGACCTGAACCCAACAAAGATGTACATTTAAGTACAATACCAGTAATGAGAACTATATGCTAGCTCGGAAACCTCTCTGGTTTATCGTAGGATACTATTCAATTGTCTTATGTAAACTAGATCAAAACATTTTTCCCATCAGGCATTTTGGCATCATTATCATCAGTGATAATGAGTTTCAAAATAATTTTATAAATGAATATCAGACATAAAAACTTCAAGTATCACTGTCTGGTTCATCCCTCTTGTCAAAACAATTATGACTTCTGGTTCCAGAAAAAGGCCAAGAAAGCAAGAAAGCAATGGCAAAATACTGATCTTGATCATGGTTCAGCAGAGCAGTTCAAAATCCAATACAATTCCAACACAGTGGTTATGCCCACTTTTACAGAAAAATAACTGAACTACCCTCCTGACGTGTGACCTCATTCAGCATTTAGTGGTTTATGGTCCCGTTTATAGTGTAAAAGACTTAGCAGAGCATATTACTTAGTAGCAATGCATATGCTGTTCAGCTCCACCAGTTATTTGTATCTTCCTGTTTGAAAACATCAGTCAGTCAGCTAATGACTGAAAAGTCAGCAACAACCTAAATGGTGTGGTTTCAATACGAGTGCACAAACGAACGGAAAACATGAGAGTGGAAATGTTCAGGCATTGTATTCAGTCTTTGAGGGGAGCTCGTACTTCAGTGGTGTGGCATCAAACCATTCCAAAATAAAAGAGTGCTCAAAGTTGCAATTTAAGAAATATGAAAAAGAAAAAGTAATGTGTTGGAAACAATATTGAAACCATGACGGCAATGATTCTTTTTTTATATGTCTAGCCAATCAATTTCAAGAGGATAGATTGCTCTTAGCCACCACCGTTTCACGTGAAAATTAAAAAATAGTCTCAGAGGTGGATGGAAATGCACTGAAGGGGATACTAATACCACCTTGGCTCTATTCTGGGACAGAAAACTAACTGCGAGACTGTAGCTTTTACCAGCTGACTGGTTTTAAAGATGATTTAATTACAAAGAACCTTTTTACATCCATGAAGATCTGAGAAATGCTCTTAAAGGAGAGCTGAAATACCTACAGGAACCGCAATGAAATCCAGTTGTCTTCCCTCAGAAAAACAAGCTAGAACTTGTGATACATAGATCCTCTTTCTACATTTATTAATTTTTCCATCCATATAGTTTTCTTAACCTCCACACACCCACCTGAAATCCTGCGTTTAGATGACCTCAGGGCTTCCTTGGCCTGCCTGACATCCAGTGAAACGTCAACAGGACGCTCGTCTGATGAAACGGCTCCACTGACTGGGTTTCCTGATGACGTTGAACCAGACGTCATATGGTTTGATGGTAATGAGCGGTTCTGTGATTGGCCATTGGGTTCCAATTTCGATAGTGATTGGCCAGTATCTATTAAACTGTGTGATATGTGGTATGAGGCTTCAGAACTTGTCATTGGTTGATCAGCTGGTGTTGATGTGAGGGAAGATTGATTTGATGTGTTTAAGGCAGCTGTTGATTGGCTCAGTTGTGTTTGGCTGGATGGGACTTGGCTTGATTTTGGATCAGTGCCCGACGAAGGCTCGGCTTGAATCTCGGTTGGTGCTTTGCTGCTTGGTGATGGACTTTCAGACACTGGTGTTCTCTGTGATTGGCCAGATGTGGCTGTCCTAGTTGGGGATTGGCTCGTTAGTGATTTCTTTGCTGATGATTTTCTGGCTGGTGTTTTACTGGCTGGGGATTGCTTGGCGATCGTGGTAGTACCTACTTTTTTTCTGCCTAATGCTGTGCTTACTGGTGATTGGCTCAATGACTGAGTCGTGGTTAGTGACGGGCTCGGGACGTCTGTCTTTGTTGCTGATTGAACTGATGGTGCTATTCTGGCTGGTGATTGCGTGTCTGATTTAGTGGCTGTTGGTTCGGAGTTGGATGGTGATTGTCTTAGATCTGCTGTCTCAAGTGGTGTTTGAGTGGATGATGTTGTTCTTCCAGACGATTGGTGGGATATGATCGTAGAGGTTGGAGACTGGATAGATGGGGCTGAAGTTGACAGATATTGGGTAGTTTGTATTATTCTGTCCGATGACTGACTGGCTGATGTGCTGGTGAT
This sequence comes from Rhadinocentrus ornatus, assembly GCA_037177495.1. Taxonomy (NCBI): domain Eukaryota; kingdom Metazoa; phylum Chordata; class Actinopteri; order Atheriniformes; family Melanotaeniidae; genus Rhadinocentrus; species Rhadinocentrus ornatus. The sequence continues at coordinate 4,683,216 of JBAMHW010000001.1, forward strand.
TGGTGTCTGGCTGCCTGGTGTAGTTTGCCTTCTGGCACCTGTGGCATAGCTGGCTGATGCAACAGTGGTTGACGACAGGTCAGATGGTTCTATTGTTGTTGACTTTCTGGTTTGTGTTTTGATGCTTGTCGATTGTTTGGTTGATGCTGTGTTGGTTGGTGATTGGATGGATGGTGTTATGTTGCCTGCTGATTGGTTGGCTGGTTTTGTCCTGTTTGCTGGTTGGCTTTTTTCTGTCATGATGCCTGATGCATGAATGGCTGCTCCAACCTTGCTGGGTGATTGGCTGGATGGTTCTATGGTTGTTGCTGAATTACTTGTTTGTGTTGTGCGGGCAGATAATTGGCTGAAAGATGTGGTAGTTTTCAGTGGGTGGCTGGTTGGTGGTGGGCCGGTTTGTAAAGTCTTGGTTGATGGTTGATTCGATGTGTCACTTGGTGATTGAATGGTTTGTGTTGTGGCACCTTGTGATTTGCTGCCTGATGATTGGCTAATTGATGATGTGGCTTTCTGTGGTTGGATGGCTGATACTGGGGTGGTTTTTGATTGGCTGGACTCTGATGATTGACTGGACTGTGTTGTGCTGCCTGGTGATGCTTTGTTTTGTGTATTGCTGTGTAGTTGTTGGCTTTCTGTTATTGTTCTTGATGTTATTTGACTAGAAGGTGGTCTGACTGCAGAAGACTTGTCAGAGTTGAGGGTCCATGAGATGTTTGGCATCCTCTCTGTCCTGGAGGACGTCAGCTTGGATGCAGTGGTCTGGCTAACCAGAGAGTGACTGGAGGCAGATATGTTGGTTTCTACTGCAGCAGCTGCTGTCTGGAGGTCCTTCGGAAAGAGAAAAAATTAAATCAGCAGTGATTTCTTGCAACAGCTACAACCACTGTCCTAAAGCTATTAACAAATGTATAAAGTTTCAAAGCCTCCTACAACCAAATATATTAAATCTGATAATTTTTATATTGGACCCCAGAGAGCAGCGGGCTTCTTTCATGAAAAAAAAAGTCCTTGTAACACAGTCTGATTCATTTAATTAATTCTGTGGCTTTATTATAAAATCAAGCAAATCTGCAAAACAACCTCAGCTCTCAGGTGACGGATTAATAAAGACTTGATTAAAATGTAAGACTTTTACAAAAGTTCCTCTCTGAATCAGGTTGCTTGTTATCAAATCCTGACTTTAGATGGTGGAACAGAAGCAGATGGGGGGGGGGGGGGTACAGGTCTGAAAAGAAAAGATCTATGATCCACTATGACGTTCATCACATAACAACCCAAATTTCTCCCACAAATATCGGGAATTTTTTTGTTTTAGTTAATCTCGGACATTGAGCAGAAAAAACAAAGTAACAGCAGTTTAACAGCATTCATAAACCATCAGTCCATCCACGTTCCAACACTTTGAGCCTCCCTGGATACCTGAGCTCTGACATCGAGGCTTTCATCTCAAAGATCAGGATCAAAGCAGATGGCAAAGAGTAAGTGCATGGGGGTATGACGAGTGTGGGACCACAAATTATTAATCACCGATCAGAATCAGAGATCAGGTCAAACGCATCACAGTGATGAAGCATTTAAAAAAAACCTGTGTAAACAAATACCAGACATGTGATAGATGAGCTTATTACCTGTGACCTATGACCTGTGCAACTAATTGTTTTGTTTGTTTATGAGCGTCCATAGTTTGGAGCGGATTCTCATGCTTCCCTGTGACAAAGTAAAGCCAGACAAAAGGGCGACTGCATTCAGGCAGATAGCGGCTCGGATAGAGGAAGAGCGAGACAATAGAGCCGCTACTGAATATTCCTGCTGGGACTTAGTTACATGTCTGCTTCTGAGGAACAAATGTCACTGTGGAATAACTTTAGTTCCACACAATGAAACAGTGTATATTTTCAGTTTACAGTACGAAACTCTCATCTCATAGGAAATGTGTCCATTTTTTATCTCTATACCCACTTTTAAAAACACTTGATTTGTATTTTCTATTGATTAAAAGATATGTGGGAAATTAGGATTCATCTTTGCGGTAAAGGAAATTAAAAAAAAGTTTCACATTTAAACCACAAAAATACTTAATCAGTGTCTGAAAACATGATGAATAACAAGTGTAAAACTAAACAACCCAAAATGTGTGCTTTGGTTTTGTATAAAGAGACATCCTAGCATGTAAGTACATTAACTCTACATCTACAAATAGATTTTAAAGTGAATACTGGAATGCTGATTAAAAGCTATTCAGTTGATGGGAGCGTTGCTGATTTTGCGGTGATCTCTGGCTACGTGTTTGCCGCCTGAAGCAGCTCCATCAGCATCAATGATCAATGCAGCTGCCTACCTGCCCTCTCTGGGAAGCGGTGTCCCATTTCTGCTGCTTTATTCCACTGCTCTCGCTGCTGGGACAGAGAGAACAAGGACAGGTTTGTTCCTGCTGCTGCTCTCCCCCTGACACCACAAACCCACCACCACCCAGACCATCAAACAAACAAAAAAACAAACAAAACAAATAACAAACACCTGTGTTTAAAAACCAATTATCAATCACAACATCAGCATATAGTGATAAATGTGACCTGCAGATATTTTAGCTTTCAAGTTTACATCTTAAATTTTTTTTTTCACAAGACCAACAAATTAAAAAATAGTCATAACACAACCAGTGAAGCCAAACAAACATCTAAACATTTCATAGTCACAAACAGATAAATAAATGGTACCGTGCAAAAGTTTTGAGCCACTCATCATTTCTAAAGATCTTTCAAAGTTTTTCTACTTTTTCCACTAATTTTCAGTCCAGTCTTCGTACCTCACCGTCTTCAGAGAAATGTGTTTTGACCTATGAATCATTCAAGGAACCCAAACTCAAGAAACAAACCAGGTGAGGACCAAGTTTAAACTTTTGTTGTTCTTCATGTGTATTCTGTCACAAATAAAATAAATTTTTTTCATTTCTTTAGTTGTATCTAAGTAAAATTGATTAAATAACAGTTTGGCAGACTTTAGCAGCAACAAGCTGTTAGCTGAAAACGGGGCATATCTCAGCATGGTGTGTAGTGTGTCCTTTGAGGAAAAAGAGGAGCATAAAAAGAAAACATGTCACGTCTAAAAGTCTAACTACAGCACATGAACAGAATCTGAATGTCCTCAGGAATCAGGAACAAATCCAGCAAAGACCGGACACAGGACCTGAGAAATGACACAAGAACTGGGCTAAAAATCAGTGGCAGCAGGTCTGATGGAGGATGAATCCTCCCCAGAGCCCAGACCTCAACATTACTAAAGCAGTGTGGGATCATCTGGACAAAGAACAAAACAAAAAGGCAAAAATATCCAAAGAAGATCTTTGAAAAGTCTTTCAAGAATCTGAAGAATTCCTGAAAACTAATTTAAATTAGAGAAAATTATAGAAAATTTGTCTAAGAGGGTTCAAGCTGTGTTGATGATGAATGAAGCGTCATGATATATATGTGAATGTGAACTTCCATAAATAGCTACTGCCTTAAACAGGAGGTTTCTGTCTCTGTCTTCACGTTTCAATACATTTCTGTACCTCTATCCAATATATAGAGAAACGAGGTGGCTTAAAACTTTTTTACTTTATATTTTCCATTTAAAAAATTCATGTCAACGACAATTTTTAAGTAATAATGAAAACGAAACTCACTTATTTAATTCATCCCAGTTTGAAACGTTTACTCTCTCATCACCCCAGGAAAGATGCGCTGAAAACAATCAAAAACGCCCACAGTAATTAAAACAGGTAGCTAAAAATCGATTTAATAAATAAATAAACATAAAAAAATAGTTAGGAGGAGTGATGACAGTCAAAACTGTAGAACAAAAAAGGAGCTGCGCTTTATAGCACTTGTGGAATTTATTCCAAGACTCAGGGAATTAATTCCAACATTTCCCACTTCCATCATCGCAGCGGATCAGACTCCCACCTGGAGGGGACTCACCTTGATAAATTAGGATAAAATACAAAGTTAATAAGTGAAAAAGCCTTTTCCAGCTACGTCTTAAAAAGGGATCCATTCGTGATCCGCAGTCAGTCGGGTTTGGACAGCATCACCTGGTAAAAACCCTCCGGCTGGACACCCGCTGCTCCCTGCGCTGCTCCATCCGGCTCATCCGCGAGCGGCCCGCTGCGCGCCTCAAAAACCGCTGCACCTGCTCATTTGCATAAAATATGCGCAGATGGGCGAGCTGGGAGGGAGCCTGTAGAATGCAGTCACCATCGGAGAACAGGAATACCGTTCACCGGGAGATGAGTTGGTAAAATGACTGCTTCTGTGTTCATCAGTGTCATTTTATATGAACACTGGAGAATTTGGTTTAAATGTGTGTGTAAACCCAAACATGAGCCACAAAAACAGCACCCCCTTGAGTCCTCAGTGATGCTGAGTCCTCAAAACAGCAGGAGGAGGCAGTGGAGGTAAAAGTAGCTTAGATTCGCTTTAAAGAGCCTAACAATATGTTGTTTTGGAAGTTCTGATGGTCCAGGAGTTTCCACTTTATTAGGTTCATCTGTTCAATTGCTTGTAAACACAAATATCTAATCAGCCAATCACATGGAAGAAACTCAGTACATTTAGTCATGTACATAGTCAGGGAGACTTACTTAGGGTAAAACAACGCATCAAAATAGGAAAAAGGGCATTTAAGTGACTTTGAACGTGGCATGGTTGTTGGTCTTTTCTGTGTTTCAGAAACTGCTGATCTCCTGGGATTTTCACACACAGTCATCTCTAGGGTTTACAGAGAACGGTCTCATAAAGCAGAAATTATCCAGTGAGCTGTAAGAACAGGAAACTGAGGCTACAATTCACACAGACTCACCAACACTGTACAATAGAAGATGGAAAATGTTGTTGATCTGACGAGTCTCCATTTTAGCATCACATTCAGATGGTAGGCTCAGAATCTGGTGGAAACATCATGAAAACATGGATCTATCCTGCCTTGGATCAATGCTTCAGACTACTGCTGGTGTAATGGTATGGAGGACATTTTCACTTTGGGCCCATTAGTACCAACATGGCCTGGTTGAACCACCACAGTCTACCTGAGTATTGTTGCTGACCATGTCCATCCTTTTATGATCACAGTGTAGCATCCGGATGCTACTTCCTGCAGAATAATGTAGCATGTCACAAAGCTCAGATTATGCTAATGCTTTTTTGACTTCCTGCTTCTTTTGTCTCATCTCCAACCAGTCTGTCCATTCTCCTCTGACATTACCAAGACAATCTGGTCCAGACAACTGCTGCTCATTGGATATTTTATCTTCTTCAGACCATTCTCTGTAAACCCTAGAGATGGTTCTGTGTAAAAAATCCCAGAAGATCAGCCGTTTCTGAAACACTCAGACCAACAACCATGCCACGTTTAATATCACTTAAGTTACTTTCTGTTAAATGTAATCAATTATGTTCAGACACAATCAGCCACTTTATTAGGCCCACCTGTTCAGTTCTTTGTTAACACAAACAGTTATTCAGCCAATCACGACAGCAACAAAGTGCATATAGTCATGTAGACATGGTCAAGACAAACTTGCAGAAGTTTATAGTAATGCAATCTGCATCCCATCAGAAAACAAGTAGCTAAATTTAAAGAATATGAAAGATAGGACCAAAAGAAAAAGGTGCTTTAGGCGTTAACTAAAGGTTAAACTTTCCACTGATCTGCAGAAAACATTTCAGTGACATTTGTGCAACATTTATGAATTATTTAAGTGAGCTGTATTTTCTAAAATTACAAAAAAGAGCATTTCAAAGTAAAGGCTTCTCTGGTTTCTTTTTTCAGATAGCTTCTCTTCTGGGTGCTGTTGGGACCACGACCTCCCTACCTGAACCTAAACACGTGACCTTTAATAGCCGACAGGAAACACAACCCTCAGGAGTGAAGCTTGTGATATTGTTGATGTGACCTCAGTGTCACCCGCTGCGCAGACCTGCATTTGCATGTGAAAGTCTGGTTTAACCAGAGGAAACGTTTCCTGCATTCGTCTGTCTGTCCGTCTGCTGTCTGGCTAAAAAGGCCTTTGACTGACCGAAGCCTTGTGGGACCCCGGTGGGCTTTGTGTGGCCCAAACAGGAGGTGTCTGCTTTCATAAATGGAAACAGGACCTGAGGAGGAGCCTGGGGGGTAAAATCGGAGGGAAGCTTGAAAAGGGAACACAAAGAAGTGACTTAACTTTGATTTGTAAGTGATTAGACTTTTAATAGACTTAGAGCCTGTTTTAAGAGTTCTGTTTTTACAGAAATGAAAACTGAAGCATACAAAGCGTTGAGTTCATCTCACACACTGCAGCCAAAGTATGGCGCCTGCTTTGTCCGCTGCAGACGGATCATTGAAGGTCCCCCGACGTGACTGCTTCTGCATGAAACAGACAGAAAGGTGTCTGGAGTTATTCCACTTCCATAATGCTTAACTTTTACCTTTCAATTTAAGATTAAAAACTCCTCTGAAAGAGATATCAGGAACATTTCTATTTCATTTGTTTCTATTTGTATTTTCAAGTAAAAGGAAACCCGGGTAGTTGATTCGATTCTCAGTATGAAAACTGAGATACAGGATTACTTTACTTCGATTTCAGGGTCCATTAATTACAAATATGTAACATTTGGGGGGAAAGTTCTTTTATTTTCTGACTAATTGCTAATTTTAGTCTACAATTCTCAACTGTGAAAATATATGGTTGTTAGATCCCAGGTTGGTTTTACAGGTTTAAAGACAGTCAGTGGTCTCGCTGGCTGCTATTTATGACTGAACAGTGTTTTGGACACGTTATTATATAAAGCTGTTCAGTTCCTTGTTAACGCAAACAGCTAATCAGCCAATCACAACAGCAACACAGTGCATGCAGTCACGTAGCCATGGCCAAGACAACTTGCTGAAGTTCAAACTGAGCATCAGAATGAAGAAATGAGATTTGAGTGATATTAAATGTAACATGGTTGTTGGTCTGAGTGTTTCAGAAACTGCTGATCTACTGAACCATCTGTAGGGTTTACAGAGAATGGTCTGAAGAAGAGAAAATATCTATTGAGCAGCAGTTGTCTGGACTAAAATGTCTTGTAGATGTCAGAGGAAAATGGCAGACTGGTTGGAAATGAGACCAAAAAAAGCAGGAAGTCAAATTAGCAGTGGTTCCAACCAAGGTCTGCAGGATAGCATCTCTGAACAGACAGAACGGTAAACTGAGGCTACAATTCACAGAGACTCACCAAAACCGGACAATAAAAGATGGAAAAATGTTGCTGGTCTGATGAGTCTCCATTTTAGCTCCACATTCAGATGCTAGGCTGAGACTTTGGTAGAAACATCATGAAAACATGAATTGCCTTGGATCAATGCTTCAGGCTGCTGGTGGTGTAATGATGTGGGGGATATTTTCTTGGCCCACTTTGGGCCCCCAAGTACCAGCATGGCCTGGTTTAACCATCACAGCCTACCTGAGTATTGCTGCTGACCATGTCCATCCCTTTATGACCACAGTGTAGCATCATCTGACTGCTGCTTCTAAAAACAACTAGAAATCCTTTACAGCTTTTACAAAACTCAGCTGCTCCTCTGCTGACGAAGACCAGAAAGAGTCCATATTACACCAATCTTAAAATCTCTGCATTGGCTTACTTTGTATTTCCCAATTGATTTTAAATTACTTTCATTAGGGCTAAAACATTTTAGAGGTTTAAAAACTAAGCCTTTATCGAACTTTCTTTTAGTTTTGCCATTGGGGGCGGGGACTAAATCATATGATGCATCTTTTCGGCCCTTGCCTGTGGAACAGCTTCCAGACGACCTTAGTGTTGATATTTTAATTAAAAAAACTCAACTTACCTTTTTAGTAAAGCTTTTAAATAAATATATTTTTTTATATTCATAATTGTTGTTTTATTAGTGAAACAGGAGATTCTCAACATGGATGCAGCCAACAAATTTGCAGCAACTGTGTGATGCTGTCATGTCAATATGGAGCAAAGTCTCCGAGGAATGTTTCCAACACCTTGTTCAATCTATTACACAAGAGAATTAAGGCAGGAATGAAAGAAAAAGGGGGTCCAAACCTGGTACTAGCAAGGTGATAATGTGTCAAAACGAGCTAATTTGTACTTCGTCAGTTTTCTTTTAAAATAAAAAAAAAACATCAGATTCTGAAGGGATTGCTTCAGTTTTTTCTTCTTCTTTTTTGAGGAAAAAAAACTTAAAATAAACTTAAAAACAACTTAATATTTAATTAGCTGATAATGCTTTATAGAAAGTTTGGAGATCAATAGTTACCTGAATCGGTCCTAAACGGGACATGAATATCAGCGGTGCAGCTGATAGGCAGAAAGTAGAAACAAAGCCCCTTTCAACCAAAAGATGACCTCGATTTCTTACTTTTGGACAACTTCGGCACATAAGAAATAAATATATCTGTTGTGTGTGTAGCCAAAAGCACCTCTGATTGCAACTACCCAGTAAACCTGTTGGTATGTGGGTTTTAATTCAGCTCATTTGTTAACCGATGCGAGCACCCATATTTCTGCAGAAGTGTGTTAATCATGAAGGCAAAACACTTGAAATATCTGCTGATCATTATACTAAGCTCATATATGCAACAATACACCTTTTACCTCAGACTCGTGCGTATAAAATAAGTCACGTCTTGTAAACGTTGCTCTGAAGTTACTGAAATACACAAAAATCTTTATAGTCATTAGCAAAGGCAAAAATGGCCATAAAAGGTGTTAACACGAGCATTCAGCAAACGCTACATTCGTGGTGTGAAGCTGTTCTAACCTCCAAGAAGACTTGTTTCTGCAGGTCTGTTGTAATCAGCGCTTTTATTTCAAGAGCATCGCTCAAGTCAAATTCAGTTCTTTCTTTTATTTTATTTTCAGCAACAAGAAAATAAGAGAAACAAAATGACATCCCATCTGATTAAACAACGCAGATTTCAATCAAACTGTACAAGTAGATCAAAATAAAATCAGGTGCGAAGAAAAGTAGCCTAAAGCTTTAAGGATATCCGACATATTCGACTCATTCAGAGTACAGCGCTCATCTACAAACAAAACATAAAAAGGCAATTTGAAAGTGAACATTCAGAGATCACTGATCATCACCTCTACCTGCTTATTTTTACTTGTGTTTGTGTACACATAAAAAAAGGACAATCTGTCAGCTGATCTATCAGGAAGCTTTGAGCTTAATGGATGCTGATTTTCTTCTTCAGGGTCTGTTCACCTCCAGGAAGATGCATTCCAATCACAAGCAAGCATCATCCGATTTATTTTGTGATGACTAAAATTTTTAATCCATATGTCCTCCAGAGATCGTGTAGCCGCGACCTGGAGGTAATCGAGTTAAAACATACATAAATACCAGTCATGTTCAAGTTAAAGGCAAGTTTTGTTCAGACTAAAGATGGTGGTTCACAACTTGAAAAAAGTTCTAATATCTACACATCAAGTTATTGAAAAATGCAAATTACAGTATTTACACAAAGATTTTAAGCGGTAAATCCACATTTCGACAACTTTTACACATCTGACAGAGAAAGCTGTCAGAGCGGACGACCTCGAGGTGTGAGGGCTGTGAAGAGCGTTGCCATTTTAGCTCCTGAAAGCTAAACTGGGCCGGACATGACTAAATAATCTCTCATGTTTGGTCCTCCAAAAACGTTCTCTGCTTTTATTTCTTTTAGACTAGATATGGTGGATTACCTCTGTGGTGAAACAGCATGTTAACACTTATTCACTGTGTGTGTTTGTGCGTGTGTGGTAAACTGTGGGATCTTTGGATAGAGTCCAGTAACTTTGCTGAGCATGCAGCATTATCTGGGCCGGTGGTTAGCCAAAAGGAAGTCCTTGTCTTTGCAGGTGAGGCAGAGTTTGAGGTTCCTGAGAGAGCCGCCAGCGGTGTAAAATGCCCAGATGCCCATTATGAACAAGATGATGTAGGTAGGAACCAGGCTGCCGATGTAATTTGGGTTCTGGAACGTCTGCAAGAGAAGAAGATGAGATTTTTCTCAAAGACTGCTTCAGATTTGAAAGGAATGAAGAATGGAGATAGTTTATTTGTTCTTCTTGTAGAAGTAATTCAAAACATAACAAACAAAATTATAAAATAGGACAAAAAAAGATACGCTTCAGCCTATAGGGTAAAATTAAACCAGATATTTTACACGGAAGATAAAACCATTTAAACCAAAGACCTTTATATAACCTCTCGAGGTGTCTTAAGCATCATCGTAAAAAGCAGTCTATTACTATACATCTCCTTGAAAGAGTCACACAATTAAATATTTTTAGGATTATTTTTCCAAGGTTTTACACCCGTTACAGAAACACGGTGACATTTATTGTTGGTTCTATCAGTATTTGTAAGTACACGAAAAACGGATTATTTGTTTTACTTTATTATATAATATTCCACTTAGTTTTATAAGTTTTTTTCCCAAAACCTCAACACAGTGCATCATATATGACAGGATTAGTGAATGTTATAATACAAAGTTTTCTGTCTTTAGTTTTATAAGCAATTCAACAGATTTTATTGTTGACATAGTTCATGTGTCTTTTCTGTTTAGTTTATCAAGAATGTTTTTTTAAGAATTTGGCTCCAAGAACTGCGTCTATCTCAACGTCATTAATCTGGACTTTGCCATGATCATTTTTGTACAATTTCCAAATATTATGCATTTAGTTTTTCCAAGATCAAGAGATACAACACCTTCAACAACCCCAACTCATAAAAACTGATAGCTGTTATCTAAAGAGCTGCTAAGCAATTTGTGAGCAAGTCCTCTCGTACCATACTTGTATATATGGCTTCAACTAATGACTATTCTGATAGTCAATTAGTCATCAACTATTAAAAAGATTAGTCGACTAATCAAATAGCTCTTATTTCACTTTCAGCTTTTAAATCTTGCATGAGGTAGTTATGCAAGTCCGACGTGCAATGTTCGAGCATTGCAGATGTACTTCCGTGGTACGCAAGGTCCGCTTTACAAATCTCACATGCATTTATTATTTTTCTAAGTTTACGTGAAGTTATCTCAGACTTTTGACGTCCTGCTGCTGTTTTGTTCCCTGGTCGGCTGCCATATTTCTCCCCTGGCGGACTTTATTGTGCATGTGCAACTCTCAGCAGAGATAGAAAAAGAAGACAATGCCTCACTCTGTAGGTATATATATATATATTTATTTTTTTTTCTGTGCCAGCAATAGTCGACGTGTAAATTTGTTGTCGACTAATCGTTGCAGCCCTATTTCTCCTAAATAAATAATTTATAGAAGTTTGATATATTTTTTATTTAGGAGATAGGAGATCAAGTGTTAAATGCTTTTTTTAAAATGTAATATTATTGCAATGTAAAGTTCCTTTTCTCATTAGCATCAGTGGTTTGTTGGATAAAACCCATCAGTGCCCGGGAAGTGAACCTATATTGTTGGTTACTAGGAATATCATGCTTATCAATAAAATTATTAATTCAAACAACAAATATTTTTCTAATATTAAATTATATGAAATGCATGCATGTTGTGATTGTGGTCTTTATTTAGTTTGTTTTTAACTGATAACTGACTCACCAGGCAGGCCACTATGAGATGGTTGATGATGACGGCAGCCAGCGACCACCAACGTTGGTTCTCACAGGCATCGAAGAAGATGACTCCCCAGAACATGTGAAGCAGGATGATGGCCATGGTCATGAAGGCTTGAAGAGGGTACAAACAAAATAAAGGATTGTTTAAGAACTCATAGATGCATGTTTCATGTGGTTTTTTCTCTGTTCTGAAAAGGACTTGATGCAGATTGGTGGGAGCTGAAACAAACCAGAAAATCAAATCCGATCTGAATAAAAATGACGACACACAGTTTAACCTTTACCTTTTATAACTGGTTTAATTTAGACTTAAGACTCTTTATTTTATCTCATCTCCATTTCTTCTCAGTCAGATTTCACTAATAAAAAAAAATTAAAAAAAAGTAAAAAGCATTTCCCTTAAAACCAACATTAAACATGGTGAGATTTTTACATTAGAATACTCTCAGGATGCCTTTTGAAGCGATACTAAGTTACCCTTCAGGAAAATGTCAGATAAACTCCACTTGCAATTTCAATTTGAATAATTTATGTCACATGTGCTGGTAAAAAAAATTACATTTAATCTATAATAATACATTTTAATTCAATATCTGAAGTAATCTGAGTTGGCTTCAATTTAGTACAACTCAAATTTCAATCAGTAAATGGTACAAATTACATTTGTTATTTGATGAGTGGTACCACTTTCTTGACTTTAATTTCTTTGGTTTTAAAATTATATAAATTTTTGAGTTTACTAAATGCACCACAAATTGATTTCTTATACTTCACTCTCTGACCCAGGTGTGCTCTTAGGAACTAAAATGAACAGTTAATTTGACATGAATGAGTTTAAAATAATAATAATAATAATAAAAAAAAGCCTCATCAACATGCTGCCTTAAAACAAAAGTGTTGGAAGTGCCTAAAAACTAGAAACTTGTAGGAAGGAATCAAAGCTTAAATGAATTGGTACCTGACGACAGGAAGTAGTGCTGAGAGTCTCCATGGATACCCACTGTGCCTGGCCCCACTGAATCAGCCAGAATGTTCACCACAGAAAACGCTCCACTCATGAAGCCAAAGCCAAGACCAGACACTGCAGTAAACAACAAAACAGTGTTTATTTCCACATGTAGACTTTTCAATTAAAATCTAGCTAAGACCAAGGAGAGTCCAAAGTTGGTTCTCAAGACTCGCCGTCTTTGGATGTTTCCTGCTGCAGCACATCTGAATCCGATTATTGGGTCAACAGGTTTGGGCAGAACTTGACAAGAAACTGTTCAGGAGAGACAATTAGCTTTAAATCCGGTGTGTTGGAGCAGGGAAACATCTAAAACCTACAGGATTGCGAATCCTTGAAGTCTGGAGCTGGACATCCATGAAACATGAGCACACCTGTATTGTTTCTTTTATATTTTAACTTATTGTGACAAATTTCAGACAAGCAAAAAAAAAAAAAAGTTAAGATTTACAAAACCAGGAAAATTTGCTTTTTTCCCCCCACCAGGCCATAAAATGTTATTCTGCAAGTGTGAACTGTTTGTACAGTTTTCAAAATTTTATTGACGCAACATGTATATTTGATTAACTTTGCTATTTATTATATTTCTCACATTGAAGCACAAATTGACAAAACCTTATATACATCAATAACATCTTCCTCAGACTACAAAAACAGTTGTAAAATGTGTTTTGTGATTTTAGTGGAACTTTTTTAAGACTGAGTAATAAAACCTAAAAGAAGAGAATTTGAGGTGTTCAAAAATCCATAGACACGCTTTAAAAACACACTATGGAGCTTTGGCATATTTTCTCAGTTACTCTAAAGGCGGATTTATGCTTGTGTGGCGTCTGGAAGAAAATGAATAAATTATTCGACAAGCCTCTCATCAACTTGATCCACTGGTTATTGCTTTTAGAAACGGTGGTTACCACACAAATTCAGCCACAAGATCCAGATTGGGAACTTCCGCGTCAACCGTTTGCGTAGCAGGGGTGCAGGTCAGGTCTGGAAGAGGTGCGTGTCAAGCCTCTGCAAAGCTATGCAGAGCCTACAGCGGTGACGCGGACACAGATGACGCGCATGCATAAATTTGACTTAACGATGGCGAATTCTGGATGCATCTTGCATCCAGAATCTACTGTGAGCTCTTTCCAACCAGTAAAAGACAGTCCGACGTTGACTCTTGTCTCATCTATTACTCTCTCTCTTTCTTTTCCTATCTTCCTCTAATAATGTCTTCTTTTGTTTCTTTGCTGTCACAATGCATGTTCAAAATGGCCAGTATGTTTATACCCGCTTGCTAGCATGTAACGCAGTGTGTGAAACAAAACTTAGCTGTAACGTCACACTGCAGCCTGGCAAAAAGGTTTCTCTGCCTCGTGATGATGCTGGGCAGCGACGGCTCCAGAATTGAACATAATGTCACTTTCCTACTGAGTTTTAATGTCCGAAAGTTACATAGTGCATCTTTAAGCAACACTAACCCAAACACATATTAAATAATCAGTATAACAATGTGAGTTATGTCATAGAGCTTGTTGTTTTATGACTGAATCTTTGAATACACGTGAGGGACGGTGATGTAAAGTGCAGCCCAACAGTACTAACCATAGGCCAGCTGTCGTATAGAGATCGGCATGGTTTCCTCCTGACTTAGAGTGAGGAGGCCTTCATTAGCTTTCCTAAAGGAAAACACAAACAGCAAAGTCTCAGTTTCTAGTTTCACTGTGTGCTGTAAACAATAACATAAACAAATGTATGTGAGCCAGTGGAAGATGATCCGAGCTTTAATAATAAACCTTTAACAGTTTAGAATAAAAGGTGGGGAACTGGGACATCCATCTACTGTACATTAACATGCTGGGCAAATACTAGGCATGTTGAAGTCATCATCATTAAAGAGTGCCCTATTTATTAAATTTTTTATTTGATGTGTTTGCAATCTAAATGTGTCTTCAGTCATGTGAAGGGAAATGGTAAGAGCCAAGACCTGACTTACTTCAAAAGCTTGTAGTAAGCAAAGCGGAAGGTTTCCTGCAACAGGACTGACAGCACCACGCCAAAGATGAGCAGAGCTTTCTGCTGCACAGCGCTGTCCTTATTACTGATCTGGACCGAGATGAACCACACCAAGGAGGACAGCAGTAGTGACACCAGCCAGAAAAACGCTCTGAAAGCATTTAGAAAGGAAAAGGGATGGGTTATTTGTTTGATTCCAATCTGATATTGCTGTAAATCCTGTGAATACATCTTTAAGTTCTATTAAGAGAGTAGAGCAGAAGTCAAACTGCAACTTCAAAATACACAGCTTTCACAGGATAATCACCTATTTCCAGTTAATAGGAAAAACTGCCCTGAGGATGTCCTTCAGGAGTTACTGTGTAAGAAGTTACTTTTTTGTTCATTCCATTAAAACTGCATTGTGATTTTCACTTGAACACTTTTCCAAAATTAAATCTATAAGAAAAAATCAGAGAAACCTCACCAACCCAGTTTTAAATGGTAAGTGTAAGAACTCCTTGTGTATTGTGACTTGCCAACTTAAAAATTTCAACCCACGTGCATTGCCATCTCCCACCTACAAGGTTAAAGGTGAATCAAATAATTAATATAACTTTTCAGCTAATAACATCAATAACAAGTCTGTCAAAAGTTGCTTTATTTATCTCAGAGATTAACATAAAATACACATCTGAAACAATAAACAAGACTCAATCAGGATTATTTACATTTCAAAGTGTGATTTGCTTATGAAAAACGTCAAAGTGTCGAACAAAGTTAAAGAAATAATTCAATCGTTTAAAATAGTAGTAGCTATTCAACCAGTTGGATAGACCAGATTCAACCAGAATGGAAAGACGCAATCTGAGTTCCCCTCCACCTTGTTCCATAATCGGACAAAATTACAAGCAATCAGCTTGCCATTCTAAGAATTGGTATTTCCTTAAGATTTATTTGCCCTTTCTCCAAATGTAAGTTTCAGGCATAACCAACAAAAAAACAATTTAAACTATTTTGAATCAGTATTTGCTTACTAACCAGTCGCTAACAGTTCGTAATGCTAATGCCATGCAATATTAGGACTCTAAAGAAGAATATGCCATATGTGAGAGTATATATTGGAGGCTGAAGTGTACTAATTATATTGGTGTATGAATATAAAGATAAAGTATGGAGAAAAAAGATAGTGATGGAAAATAGCATCTAACATTAGCAGCCGAACCAAGCTAAGGAAGCGAGAAGCTAACTAGCTAGTTAGCAAGCTAGCTCTGGTTTCTTGTGTTTTTACAACCGCTAAACCTACAGCAACATATGTGTTCTCCTTCTATCTTGGAAACTAATCACCTGCTACAAAAGCAAATAAAGTCAATAAAAATATCTTCTCACCCTGCTATGAGGAAAATGACCCTCAGGGGCTCCCGGGCGATGGTAAACAGGAACAGAGCAATGGCCGGGCCGAAGGCGATGAAAGTGCAGCCGAAAAAAACTGCTGCCGTCATTTTGGCTCTTCAGGTGGAAACAGCTACTCCAATTATTATAATTTTCCTTTAAAAATGTATTTACAAACGTTTGCCTCAAACTTCAACAAATCTCAGCCTCCTGTTGCTGTTGTTGGTGATTTCCTTGTACCACCAGTGTATCACAGGGTTTTCGTGACGTCACGTGATCTCACGTGACTCTTGAGGGGAAGGCGGTCGTGGAGGGACGGAGGCAAACAAATAAATAAATAATTCTGGAAATAAAAGGTTTACACTAGAAAAAAAATAAAAATAATTTAAAAGGTCAAATTAACAATAAACCACATAATAAGTTAAAGTGAATTCAGGTATTTATAATGTGAATTTATGTTTCAATTATTGCATGTATGCAAAGTTGGACATATTTATAAGGACTCATTAATAAGTGGATGCACGTTTTGAAGCCTCCAGTTCAACACTGGATGGATATTCTTCTACTCCTTCAGGTTTGGCTGCATCTATGAAAAATTCTGCCATCTTTCGTTCTGTATTATCTAGGTGGTTCTTCATTGGCTAGATCAGGGATGTCCAAAGTTGGTCCTCCAGGGCCGCAGTCCTGCCGTTTTTCAGTGATTTCCTGCTTCAACATACCTGACTGAGTTTATTTTTTCTCTTTTTTCATTTATTTAAACACTCTGCATTATTTACCTTTTTTATTTTAATAATTTTTTTTTTTTAACCCAGCATACAGATTGAAAACAATGTGGATTCACAGCACAAACAAATGTAATCATGGTCAACAACAGCAAAACACAAAAACATTTAAGCTTCTGTCTCGAACATCTTCTTCCTTCCATCCATCCCAGCCTTGTCTTCAACGTTCTTCCTCCAGTCTCCCGTCTGCTTTTCCTGAGACAAACCAATGCAGAGAAAAACAGCACATTGGTTCAGAAAACTAACAAATAAGTCGATGAGACAAGTTTTTCTTGCACAATTTTTAACTGCAATACAGCATGAAGTTTCTGACATTGCTAACAAACATAACTATACAGATTCTAGTGAAACTTAGCTAGCTGTCCACTCTAAAATAACATTTGAGGCACTCACCTCCTCTTTCACCTCCTTTTTGACCTGCTTCAGGTTGGCTCTGAGGTCCAAGGACACTTTATGTTTGGAGCCCAGCAAGGCAGCCAGCATGGCATCAGCTGACATCCGCACCCTCTTTAGGGCTGGTTTTTTAAACTTTCCATTCAGATCTTGAACCTTCAACTTCAAGTCATCAATCTGACAGAAAATACAGTAACCTGTTTTCATTTGGTGTGTTTAAATAGTGCTGATAGTCACTGATAGTTGAGTTTAAATGATGTAATCTGTTATTTTTTATTTTGTTTTTGTCGAATTTAAATAATAATACATAAATTAAAATTAGCAATCCACAGTCCAAGGCTAAATGAACATAAGAAAATAAACACAAGAAATGCATATAACAAAACCAGGATTCTAAAATGCTTACCTCCTTGTTGGATTTTTTAACTTTTATCTCCATGTCATATCGCTCCTCATCGACCAAGTCAATCTGCTTGTGAAGCTGCCGACACAGGTCCTGTTGTTAGAGAGGAATGACCAGAACCCAGAATGTTAGGAGAAATTTAACGCCCAGATTAAGGGATCATATTTCATTTTTACATTTTCTTACACCCATTTTCATTTACTTTCAATTATGAATGTTTAATGAACTTGTCTGCAAAAAACTGTTCATGACTGTACAGCTGATGATCATTTCCTCCTGTCATTCAGTGTTAAGCTCAGTCTCTACCTAACCAAGAATCCATGTGTCATTTCTTTCTGGAATATCAAGGACGTCAACCTGGATCAACAGTTGGTAGTTGAATTAAAGGAGTCTTAAAAGAATAAAAGGAACCACTTATTCTGAGCATGCGCAAACGGTCATCAAGGTGGCGGAGGATTACCTGAAGCTCCTGCATGGAGTCTGGGATGGAAAAGGAGGGACAGTTCTGTTCCATGTACTTCTTTTTCTCCTTCTCAGCCTCCAGTGCCTCCTCCTCCAGAATTGACTTTCCGATCTGCAGCAGTAAGCTCTGAAAGGGGAGAGAGATGGCTCATCATGAAGAAACTGAATTAAAAATTTGTTTTTAACTATAAATAGATATTGAGTAGCCACAGGATTATTGACATGTAGTTTTCTTTTAAGCATTTTCAGTGTTTAGAAGTATGGCAGCTGGTCAGACTATGAGGGTAAGGATAGTTTTGGTTCTTGTACTCTACCTTAAGATGATTTTTCCGGCTCAAGGACATCTTTTTCCTTTAATTAAAAACAACAAAGAAGGCAAAAAAGTAATTTAGCTGTTTTTGTGAGTTTTGTAAATTCAGAAAGTCATTCTTGAATTAGGACCTACTCAGCCATGTTGCTGCGAATAATTCCTGCCTGTTGGTGGAAGATGAAGCAGAGATGAATGAAAAATAGAACAACTTTCTGGTGTCTGTATAGACGTTAGAGAGAGAGAGAGAGAAAGAGAGAGAGAGAGAGAGAGAGAGAGAGAGAGAGAGAGAGAGAGAGAGAGAGAGGTGGAGCAACAGTTGTTTTTTGAGTCTGAAGGGTCGACAGCAGCAGCAGCTGAACCTGAAAAAATCCCTTTAGGAATTCTTCTGTAAGTTTCTCCGCACAATTTGGGATTACAACAAGGACTCAGCATTTTTAGTTCAGTTTATGCCTCCTTAAAATAATCTGGTTTAAATAATCTGATAAAAGTCTGGTGAGAAAATTCTGAGTTGCATACAGTTTTGACTTATGATTAAATGATTTATATTCCTGCTGATGATAAAACAAGTGAACACATCTCATGGTCTAAGTCACCTGATTAAATGTTCTGTGGGAAACATTCACTTATTACAATGATGTTCAGAGTTAAGCTGAACCAGCTAGCGGTTCATGACTTTACAGCTGATAAACTTACAATTACTGACTGCTACCTCCTGTCATTCAGTGTAAACTCAGTCTCAGAGAAAATCAGCCCCCCAACAATGAAAGATTTAAACCATAACTCTGTTCCCCAGAAACAAAATCTCAGCTTTTGAGAAAACTGTCTGTAGTTTTCTTGGAAAAAAATAATTAAACCAGACAGCATTAAATCTTTAATCACTATAACTCAAGCCCATTTTCTTAACTGTAGTGAGCTTTATGTGCCGTCCTTTGTTTCCTCCAAGTCTGCAGCTGACCGCTCCCTTCATTCCTGACATTTCCCTTGCAATGATGGAGTTGTAATGGAGATTGTTTATGGCAAAACAAACACATCTTGTTGGATAGTTGCGTTTAGTAAAAGGTAAGTCCGTCATTAGGAGATGAACGCATAGAGTATAAAACCAGTAAGCTATGGCCTGTTTGGGTTTATTACAGTGACTAACCCAAGCACTGTGAGCACTGCACTAAGACAGGTGAAATGAAAACATTGATCATCTCATTACAATGGCACCTAGAGGAGGTAGAGACTATATATTCTGCAGCAAGATGAGCCCTGCAGTTGAAAGGGTTTGAGCAAGGTTTAAAAGGGTTAAACTGTGGCAGCTAGACACTGCAGCTTCTTGTGTGATGTGATGAAAACCAGAGAACTGGTGAGGGTGAAGAAGGTGTCTTTTAAATATAAATTAAGGGATCTTAATAATTGGCTAAAAGATGTAGAGTTTTTTTAGATTGTTAATTGGACACAGCCGATCAGAAATTAACACAGGAGGACCATGCAGAGCCTGATAAATAATGTATTATATTATAACAAATCTAAAACAAATGTTTTCATCCTGATGACAAACTATTGCAAATTTAACATAAAAATGGGAAAAATACCATGCTAATGGATTCAAAATAAAAAGCTGAAACCAACAATGAGAGCAGACGTTTGTGGCTGACGTGTGGCGAACCACATAAAGTCTCCCAGCAGCTGTCAGCTCTAAACTGGGAGGATTTATTTTTCTTCCTGCTTCCCAGAATATTCAGCTGCTCAAGCAACCTGGGAGGGAGAAGAGGAGGACCACACATTCACAAACAGTCATGTTCACATTGTCTTTCCTGCCTCAGCATCCAAACAAATGTTTGGACTTGCACCGGCAACCATAAATGAGGTTTCACAGTGACATTGCTCACTGCTTTCCTAGACATCCAAAGTCAACAACTAAAATGACCTCATTTGGATCTTTTTACCTGCACAGATTTAATGAAGATGATGAAGAAAGAAATATTCTTAAGACAAATTAAGCAACTAAGTTTATGTTGTATGATTGATGTATATACGTGTTATTTCTCCTTCATGAGCCATGATCAACTCTGCAGCTTGAAAAGAAGACAACTGGGCAGCAGCTTTAACTGACTGGTAGGAATTCTTGACCCACCAGAGGTTAAATACTTGGGAATCTCTACCAGTCAGTTGTCTTACTTACTTACTAACTAAAACTACAGAAGATTTTTACATTATATGTTTTGCCCCATTAAGTTCTGATTGTTTCTTTTTTTTTTTAAATTAATCTGAAACACATATTTAATTATTTAATTTCTTATTTCTGGATTCGTTAATTGAGCGTGTTGGATTCAACTCATGTTTGATCAGATCTATATCTGCAGCATTGGCAGCAAAGAAAACAAAAAAATACAAAAAGGACAAATAACCAAAAGAGAAAAGTTATTTTCTAGCATGGATCTACATTTAGGATCCCATATCTGCAGATATATGAAAGACTTTCATGAAAGCTTCTTGCAGCCAAAGATGGTCAAAGTTTAATTTTAGCTAGAAGAGCGCTCTTTTTACCTTCTTTCAGCCAAACTGTTAGAGACACAAAAAGCTTTGATATATTTTGCCCTTACCTAGCTCTGGCTTCATTTTAGAGTTAAATAGATAAAACTAGTTTTCAGTGCATCTGATTTGAGTTTTGGAGCTGCTTAGATCTGATAAATCTCAGGGAACCCTGACTAGTAGAAGAATATGACTGAATATTTGAGAACTTGACCAAATGGATGACCTAAAGTCTAAAGGGGCATTTCTGATTTTAGTGCAACGTCATAGGTCAAGCATGTAAACATGGAAGATCACCGATGCCATCGGTGTCTGAAAGTCAGGGGCAGGTCACAGAGGTTCCTCGCCTACATCAGAAGCACCTTGGAAAAGTGAGGAGTCTCTGTGCGCCTGTTATGTCTAAAGAATATCCGTGTTTGGGTTGTTTTCTTGCCGATTCCTATTTTTAAAAAAATAATTAAAAAAATTAACTCTCTAATGCGTGGTTTAGTAAAAAAAACAACATCACACTTCTCACATACAATATTTTGCTTATACAGACATATACTATGATGCTTTCCTTTATTTTTGCTGTGGTAGAGCTAGTTAATTTATTTTAATCTTTTCTATAAAATTTTAAAAAATACTGTTGTCATATTTATATGATGTAAATATTCTATAAAAATATAGTCTTGCAAGAGTTAGGACGTTTTCTCCATCAGAGACGAATGCTTCGCCATCATTCTCCTCTCTGTTTCCACCTCCACCAGATCGAGGGGGCATCCCAGGACAGTACTGGCCTTCTCAACCAGTTTGTTCAGTCTCTTCTTGTCAGCAGTCGAGATGCTGCTGCCCCAGAAAACCACACCATAATAGATGGCTGATGCCACCACAGAGTCAAAAAAGGATCTCAGCAGTGTCCCCTGCACTCCAAAAGACCTGAGTCTCCTGAGGAGAAACAGCCTACTCTGTCCTTACTTGTACAGGGCGTTAGTGTTGTCTGTCCAGTCCAGTTTGTTGTTCAAGAAACAACCAGGTGCTTTTAAGATGTCATCCTCTCAACGTCCATTCCCTGGATGTTTACCGGTGCCGGAGGGGAGTGTTTACACCTGTGGAAGTCCACCGCCAGTTTTTTGGTTTTCCCTGCGTTGATCTGGAGGCAGTTCAGCTGACACCAGCACAAAAATCCTGGATCAGTTCTCTGTACTCCCCGTCGTCTCTGTTTGTGATGAGGCTGACGACTGCAGAGTCATCTGAGAACTTTTGTAGGTGGCAGTTTGCTAAATTGTCTGTGAAGTCTGAAGTGTAGATGGTGAAGAGGAAGGGAGCCAGAACTGTTCCCTGTGGGGTCCCCGGGCTGCAGACAACCCTGTCGGACTCAAAGTCTCGTGTCCTCACGTGCTGTGGTCGGCTGGTGAGGTAGTCCAGGATCCATGTTGTGAGATGCAAGTCTACCACTGTGATTTCCAACTTGTCTCTAAGAAGTGTGGGCTGTACGGTGTTGAAGGCCCTACAAAAATAATAAAAAAAACATGATTCTCTGAGTGCTCCCAGCCTTTTCCGGGTGAGAGAGGGATCTCTGTAGAAGGTAGATGACAGGCTGGTAGGCAAACTGTAGCGGGTCCATTGATGGGCTCACTAGAGGCCGGAGATGTGCAAGAACCAGCCTCTCCAAAGACTTCATCAGATGGGATGTCAGTGCCACCGGCTGTTGGGGTCCTTTGGGTTTGGGGTCTTTTGACCTGGTACCACGCAGGATGTATTTTCCTAATAACTAAAGTGATGTTATTTAATCTGCCATATGTATTATGGAAAGATGTAAAGGTAAGCAGCACCAAAGCAGAAGTAGGGCCACTGTGTTCCGGGTTGTTTTGTTAGGAGCACTTCCACCCACCTCTCAGGTGTGTCCCAATTCTGGGTCTGCACACTTTAAAGTGTAAAGGCTACATAGGCTATAGAGTGTCCCACTAGTCTGCCCACTTGAAGGGTTGGTGCACCCAAAAGTGAGTTTCGTGAGTTGTAAAAAACACAGTATATAAGATAGTCATTATTTTTGCTGTCCTCTTGCGTGCTGCTACTAGCCGAATTAATTTTGCACCTGCACACCACACAAGCAGATAATCCACCTAAATAATTGTGTGTTTCACCTGTTGACGGTGTCTTGTTAAACCTCAATCGATTGCACATCAAGCCAATGCAAAAAAACATTGCATAGATTTCATGCCAACAAGATCGAGGTAAACCCTTCTGAGTAGCTACTGACAGGAGGACATCATTATTCTAAGGAAGGTGACCTAGTGAACAAATGTACAATACAAAATATTTAAATAGTAAGTCCACTCTTACAACTGTCTCAACATAAAAGAGAGAACTCAAACCAGAGGCCTCATTTATAAAGCTGGGCCTATGTACAAAAACTGGCGTATGCCCATTATAGTCAACTTATGGGATTTATAAAAAAACAACCAAACATGGCTGGCTGATGTCCATACCTTCTCGGCAACTCTAACCCTGGCATACACACAAAATAATAAAAATTAAAAACGAAAAAAAAAAAAGGTTCAACTTTACCCCTGTGAGTTATATTTTTGTGTTAAATCAAAGGTCCCATATTATGCAAAACTCACTTTCCAAAGGTTTCCTAACGAGGCAAGGCAAATTTCTTTGTATAGCACATTTCATGTACAAGACAATTCCAAGTGCTTTAAAAAATAGATTAAAAGACCTCAAATCAAATAGATAAAAATCACAAAATAAAGTTGCGATGTGGATAATTTAACACTTGTTCTGATAAAAGATAAAACTTTCAGATAGAAAAGTTTTTAACCCTGATTTAAAACTGCTGAGAGTTTCAGCAGATCTGCATTTTTCTGGGAGTTTGTTCCACATGTGAGGAGCATAAAAGCTGAACGCTGCCTCTCCATGTTTAGTTCTGACTCTGGGAACAGAAAGTAGACCCGACCCTGATTACCTGAGGAATCTGGATGGTTCATAACAAACCAGTAGATCCTGAATGTAATTTGGTCTTAAACCATTCAGGTCTTTGTAAACTAACAGCATTATTTTTAAGTCAATTTTTTGACAGACAGGACGCCAGTGTAAAGATACTAACTGCAGCTGTCTGATGGACTTTTTAGGGAGACCTGTGAGGACAGCATTACAATAGTCCAGTCTACTAAAGATAAATGGTTGGACAAGTTTTTCTAAATCCTGCCGAGTCATCAGTCGTTTAATCCTCGATATGTTCTTTACGTGATAACAGGCTGACTTCAAAATTGTCTTAATATAACTGCTAAAATTCAAGTCCGAGTCCAGGACGACTCCCAGATTTCTAGCTTGGTTAATAGTTTTTAACTTTGCTGTTTGAAGCAGAAAACTGACTTTTAATCTTTCTTTCTTGGCTCCAAAAACTATCATTTCAGTTTTGTCTTCATTTAACTGAAGGAAGTTCTGGCACATTCAATCTTTAATTTGATCGATGCAGTTGATCAGAGTTTGGATTGGACTGTAGTCCACTGGTGAGATGGTTATGTAGATTTGTGTCATCAGCATAACTGTGGTTACATATTTAGTTGTTTTTTACAATTTGAGTGAGTGGCAGCATGTAGATGTTGAACAGCAGTGGCCCCAGGATGGAGCCTTGGGGAACTCCACAGGTTATTTTGGTTC
>JBAMHW010000001.1:4765269-4780707 GCA_037177495.1 Rhadinocentrus ornatus
TTAAGGCTGACTAAAATAACTTGTTACCCGGCAGTGACGAATTTATGTAATTTATGGTGTTAAAATTTTTACGATTTTTAATTTATTGCTTTTGGTTATTTTTTATTGTTATTCCCTGTTTTTACTGTTTTGGGGTTTTTTTGTTGTTGTTTTTTTTTCTTTTGTTATCTTGACTTAAGTTGCTGTGTGTTGTATGGTTGTCCTGTTTTCAGAGCCAAAGACAAATGTCCATTTCAAGTAAATGAACAATCAAGCAGTCTGAGTTAATCATGGCCCCCAGTTAATGAACTGTAATGGTTTTGTGTTCTTGACTTTTTATCTAATTATACTGGCAGGTCAGGTTCAATGTGCCACAATTATGTCTGAAAGCATCCTAAAGTCTTTATGATTCTTCTGTGAGTGAATACCATCAACAACTCCACATTCATTCTGATATGCTAAGTCCTAATATTAGTAATAAAATCATCATTTAACCTTTACAGTCCATTCACATAACATATAAGAATAAGCTTTACATTGGTTAATGTGAAAAATAATCGACAGAATAAATAATTTAAAAAAAAGAAAGAACAGGAAACTTTAAATTTAAATAATTTTATTCCTGAAATTTTTACCTTCATTACAGCATATGTGGTAGATTTACAGGGTTGTCTGGATGGGAAATCAACAAAGTGGTAAGATGGTCCCACATCATTAGGTGCATAGTTTTAGATGACAAGAATCTGCTGAGTGGCATAGAGTGTTGTTAGAGCCGTGTGTTCTGCTGTGATGGCTCAGAAACAAAACAAAACAAAAAAAATGTGATGATTAAGCTCAGTAATTTAACAGTAAATTATTTCAAAGGGGATTCAAATGTTATGTCTGGGTTTTTTCTGGTAAAACATAGTCAATTAAAGCAGATGAACTTGCTTTCTTTGTCACTGGCTGCACTGACAGCAGCAACCGGGTCGGCTCCGGGCTGAGCCAGGCCCAACGCCGACTACTGTGTTTTTAGCTGCCGAGTCGGCTCCGGGCTATGCCCGGCCGGACATCGGCAGCAACCAGTGACCAGTGACATTTTACCGATACACCCCATCTCACAGCTTTAAAACACATAATGATGTTGGTTCTTTCAGTGTTGTTCTTGTCATCATCATGCAAGATTAGTGGAGGTCTCTGTGGGTGGTTCTCTCATCTCCAGAGGTACATGGATGAGGATCTTGTGTAACTGTCCATCAGGAGACAAAGAAATGTCTCTCCACTTTTTATCTCCTACTGGCAAGGTGTATCTTGCTCATCTGGTTAGTGTCTTTTCTTTGGTCTTCTATAATCATTTAAGGCAAAAAAAGGAGTTCTGTTGTCTAACATGGCAACATCTGGTGTTGTTTGTGTTGCCAAGTAACCATTTAACCTTCTGGTAGACATTTCTCACATTTCTGTTAAAGGAGTCAGCATGGGGTGATACAAAATGTTCCTCTGTACATGTGTAGACCTTTAGCCTGTATCCCATCCAGTTTCTTGATCAGCTTATCTATATGCCATACAGCCGTAAGCAATACACATATTAATGATCTCTTTCACAACTGAGTCTGTTTTTCATTCTGTCATCTTGCCTCCTTCCAAGAAATTTAACTTGGTCATCATAGGCAATCGAGAACTCATTTAACTACATTCAGTTTGTTTGTTTTTCACATTTCAATTTCTAGAGTTCAAAACACATTTCAAAGGTACTTCCCAAATTTCTTCAGGATTAAAACAATGATTGAGAAGTTTTCTGGCTATGGCAAATGTGCAGAAGATGAAGGATGTTTTTCTCCTCTTTTCCTGAATCTTCATCTTTTGCACGCCTACTCACAATTAAGGTATGAGTAAGAATACAACGACAACTCCCAGAAAACCCACAACTAGCTCCATACTTTTGATCACATCTTTCCACAATGGGCTTTTAGATTTCTGCTTTGTGAACCGGTCTGAGAGTTCTGTTATGTGGGCTGTCATAGACTGGACGATGGCATTTTCCACACTTGGTTCCTCTAATACCAAGAGTGACTGCACAACCCGCATAGTAAAAAACTTTTCCTCCAGCTCCTTCAAAATCTTCTTGCAGATTTTGCGGCTCTTTTTCAAGTCTGGGGAAAAGTTTGTAGGAACAGAAAGTTCCTCCATCGTCTGATTGATGATTCTCTTGGTGTGGCTGATAATCTCCTGCTGGTTCCGGTTCTGGAAAACTTTACACTTCTTCATAATTCTCAATGTGAGAGCAGTGACGAATACATAGAGCTGATCTTTGATTTCTGTCTTGATCTCTGCACCTTCATCAGTGAAGGTAGATTTGCCACACACATCAGTAGTCAATGAATTTTCAGGCAAAATTGTGCTTCTCCCTTCTGTTTCTTCACACACACAACCTGCTGTTGGATCAGTCATGGCCAATGAAGCCTGGCTTTTTTTTAGAAGATGGAAATATTTGACTTCTATCTCTGCCTCTGGGGAAGCAGATCTTTCAGAAGGATCCATTACTGATGGATTTTCAGACAAAATTATGCCTTCCTCTTCTGATTCTTCCCACACACAACCTGCAGGTGGTTCGGTCAGGGTGATTGAAGCCTGGCTTCCTTTGGCAAGAGACAGAGCTTTGATCTCTGTCTTTGTCTCTATGGAAGCAGGTCGATCAGAAAGATCCATTTTTAATGGATTTTCTATCAAAATAACAAATCTGTCTTCAGTTTCTTCGCACACACTAGTGGCTGGTATGGTAAACGAAATTCTGGCTTTCTCTTTCGAGTACAAGAGTTTCTTGGATCAAAGGTCGCTTAGTGGCTGTAGAACATTCTAATTAAGGTGTAGAATATGCAACATAGTCATCGCCATTCGATCTGGCGTGATTTGTGATCGTTCTCGCGAGATAACGGCACTGCTTGCTAGCCAAACATCCACAGTAGTTTGGTACACAGTTTTTCTACTTGAGGCAAGAGTGTGATGGGTGGAAAATACCTTAAAAATGTATTTATTCTATATTTAGTCCCAATTCTCTAGTTGGTCTGAAATTATGTCAAAATGTTTATAACAGCATTCAAAAGATTAAACGAAACTATAAACGACGCTGAAGTTGGCTTCCGATGCGTTATTAATAAAGGACTATTCAACTGATTTTTGAGGAAATTTATCATAGATCAGTTTAAAAACTTTGGGATCATATTAAAAAATGACTTAGGATGTTCGAATCTCTTCTGAATTATTTTAGAGAATTATAGATTAATTACCGCACAGTTTCTGGTGCTTGTATGTTTATTTTAGTTGTCAAAATACAAATATGGGTCTTTTCTTTCTCTCTCCTTTCTTTTGGCATCTAGACGACATTAAACCGGATCCTGGTCAAAAACTACAATAAATCTCAAATATGGTGTAAATTATTCTACACAGAATGTTGAGGCAGGGGCACTGACTGGGAAAAGGATGTTAAATACCACCATTCATTACCATTAACGGTGAGTAGTAAACTACTTTGGGCGGAAAGTGGGTTAGTTAGAGTTTGTGTAGACATTATACTGAAATTTAACACAAAACATTATTTACATTTTGTACATATGCAATGCCAAGTTATCTGATCCATCATTTCTATTTTTTCCTTTTTTCTTGCTTACTCAAACACACACATTAGGAGGAATGCTGCTGTAAGATAAATTGTTTAAGTGGATTGCATATTTTATTAATAAATTACACTTTTGGGAAGTATTTGATGCGTCTACTCCAATTCCTGCGAACACATTACATGGCTTTACTGGTTTTAAGGAGTTACCAGTTGATAGACACATTCAGGAGAGATGGGTGGTTGTATGACAGTATGCATTGGGCTCTTTCGGGTTTAGATAAATAGGACAGAGAAGAAGTCATGAGGAGTTATTACACCCGCACATTTAATATTACTTATTGGGTTGTTCTGCTCAAGTCCTTCCTGAAGAGGCCTCTGTGTGAACAAACTGTTTTGTAGTGCAGTGTTCTCCATTATAATTAGTAGCTTGTGCAACATTCTCCTTCTCATGGTTAGCTCTTTAGGGCTCCAGAACCACATCCCAGAGCCAGATTTCTTTATCAGTTTCTTCTGATTCTTTTAAATACTCTGTGATCCTGCTGTATCAACACATAGCTGGAAAGAAAACTACAAACTAACCACAGACATGACAAAGATTTGCAGTATCTTTCTATAAGTGGTGAAGGACATGGGCATTTTCAAGACGCAGAGACAGCTTCTTGTGGACAGCCAGAGTTGAGTCTCATCTCCAGCTTACTGTCCGGGTGAACATCCAGACACATTATCACATCTACGTGTACAGGCCCTTATTAAACTTACCTGAACCTTTAAATCAAGTCTAAATCTTCATAGTCATTTGAAGTTGTACAGATCAGCACAATTATTTAAAAAGGTTTACAAAAAAAGATAATTATAAACCAAATGCTGAATATTTTCCTTGGTGGAGAGAATAAACAAATTTCAGCTCCACAATAATAATAAAAAAAAAATCAACTTATCTTCCACTAATGCAGATTGGTGTTTTTTTTGGTTTTTTTGGCTCAAAAACATTTGTAGTAAAACATGTCCTCATGAACAAGGTTTAAAAGTCAAATGTATTTCATCTGTTTCTGAACTCCTTGAAATGAATTTGACTTGACGCTAAACGAATACGTATGCTAAAAACTTCCAGTGTACAAAACAACATGCAGAAATTATTATTTAACTTGTTGAAATAAACAATATCTATATCTGATTTGCAAAAACAGACTGAAAAAGTTCAATTATAAGAAAAAAATACAAGGTTTTCATTTTTCCAAAATTTCTTACTGGGAAAATTAATTTAAGTCAGAACACATTAGTGGCAAACATTGCCAACAACAACAATCAGATTTATATATTAACTTTTACTTTGAGTATACTGATTAATTTTTAAAGCTCAATACCAACTTAAAAAAAAGAAGCTTAGTTTACAAGATTGAAAACAAAATAGCAGCGACTTATTTCCTCCAGCAGAGGGCGGTGTGACAACTAATAAACTGTAAAAACCTGATTTAATGAATAAAAGTTTTTGAGTAATAAAAGATAACCTTTTAAAACTGCTCAATTAATTTTGTTTAAGGGAATATTTTATATAGTACTGCACTAATTGCACTGCACTTTCATATGCATTCACATTTCTAGATTAAAGAGTGTATGATACAGGAATTAGGGCATAAAAAAAAGAAAAAAATCCCAAACTCCAAATGCAAAAAGCTCTTTATTTTTGCATCCCTCTTTACATCCCATATGTTACATTTGAAAAAAGAAAAATAATTAATGAGCTGGGCATTAACTTTACATTTTCTTATTAAATGACGGTGAAGATTAGATGTCATCAGATCAGCATGTCAGAGGAAGTTCCTCACAGACAGATTCCTAAGTTGGAGAAAGGAACAAAACAAAACAGAAAGAAAAAGAAAAACAGGCAGACAAAAGTTTTTAACGTATTTTAAGAGACTGAGGTGCATGTCTCACGTCTCATTAGACAAAAACTGCTCCCACAGGTTTGGACCCATCAGTCCAAAATTACTTTTCTGGCCAAGATCAGGTGTAGGATTACTAAACTAGGAGGAAAAATAATAGTTTAAGCTGGAAGAAAGCTAATCTTAAAAAAAATTATATTAACAGATAGCAACAGTTTTCACTGTCGAGACTCAGGATTAGTTAATAAAACAAATATCTATCACATAAAAATGGGGGAAAAAAGTTAAGAATCAACATCACATCTAAAGGAAAGAGAAAAAAATCTAAAAAAACCAGAAGCACACAGTTGTCAAGCTCAACTGGTTAGAAATGTGAAAGCCAGTTAATGTCCAGGTAGCAGAAGATCTACTGGTTTCCACTGGATTCATGCTGGTGGTTATCAGCAAGTCATTACCCAGAATTCAGCTGCAATTCCTGCCAGACATCAGGAGAGCACTTCACATTTTTGGTCTGCAATTCTTCGGCCAGAAAGCAGGACGGCGTAGCACATTTTTAGCCTCATCAGTTAAGGCACGGACAGTCTGTCATTGAGCTTTTCATCTCTAAATCACATAGCAGCAGAGCAGCCACCTCCACTGAGCAAGGAAACTGTGAACCTGCAGATCCTCTATTGGCCATGGGGTTACTTGATCAGGAATTAAAGTTAGACTCGATAACATGAGGGATGCAGGTTTAAAGTTTGGTAAATGGCCATTCATGTGGTCTTGAACAAAATTAGAATCAAAGCTTAATACTTTTCAAATATGTCATAAAGTTATCGCTAGCAGCTGATTAGCTTAGCATAAATACAGGAAATCTGACATGCTGTCATGCTCAGCAAAGCGGCCGCTAGCCTCAGCGTCAGAAGAAATGGAAGAATTGTACCGGTATTTTTATCTAACTTTATAAGACATCCTTCAAAGAGTCAAACTAGCTGTTTAAGAAGAAGAAAACAAAAACATGAATAAAAAATATTTAAAAAAGGATATTTTGGGATGCCTGATAGACTTGGCAGCCAGTCAGAGTCAATCACTGTTTCCCGTCACAACTTCCTACAACTCCACCAGGTCTACTGTGATTAAATATTTTCTGATTATTCTAAAGAAAATTATGGCAGCGAATAGAAACCAAAAATCCAGTGTTTGAATAAATGTCTCTCTTTAGAAATCAGTTAGTGCTGTGACAGAATACGTCCGTGTTTTTCTAGTCTGCTGTGTGTACTGGCAGTCTATGGATTAGTCTTCTTTTAGCTTCTCTCTGTCAAACAAATGTGTTACTGGAGGCTGTGTAAACAGCCTTTCAGAGAGAAAGAGAAATTGTGCTCTGGTTGGTTTTCAAAATGTCTCTCAAATAGAAGTAACAAAAATGCTGAAGAGCTTTACAGTCTGTAACCCAAAAACCGTCTGGTTTTGCAGAGTCTTCAACTCCAGGTCAGCACGGACTGAAAGATCCTGACACGTTGAGTGAAGTTTTGTCATTGGCTGGGTGAGCAGAGAGGGGCGGCGC
Organism: Rhadinocentrus ornatus; assembly: GCA_037177495.1. Classification (NCBI taxonomy): domain Eukaryota; kingdom Metazoa; phylum Chordata; class Actinopteri; order Atheriniformes; family Melanotaeniidae; genus Rhadinocentrus; species Rhadinocentrus ornatus. Next base: position 4,772,270 of record JBAMHW010000001.1, read on the forward strand.
ATCAGGAAGCGATGATCTGGACGTAGTTGGCGGGATAGAGACCGACCTGGCCGCTGTTCAGCTGTCCTCTACACCAGCCCTGCTCGTCCTCCTCCCCGAGCTTCAGCAGCTCCTCACCTGCAGCAAACAGGATAAAAAAAATGTGTTTCTTTTCCACAAGTGTGCACAATCTGGCGGTGCTTAAATCTTAAACTTTTGTCCTCATTAAAACTCAGCAATCTGATGAGCCCTTTGCTTTTACATAAAACACCACTTTTAGTAAACTTGAGTGTTTTAGATTAGATTTAGACATTTTAGTGTAGCTCTCCACATTTACATTCCTGACTATATTGCAGCTGGTTTCCTCTTAAACACCTCTGTGCTGCCTGATTTCCCTTGACAAGAGCCTGCTTGCCTGCGTCCAGACTGAAGCCCAGAGGGAACAGACACTTTCCATCTTGAATAACCTGTTTGAGTCTTTATCTACTTTTGAAACATTAGTCTCCACCTTATATACTAAGTGGGGGAAAAGGAGCAAATATAACCCTTACAACGGAAGCATGGTTAAACATGTAGAATACAATCTATTACCACCAGTTCTCGCCAGAGGGGAAGATTTTCATGGGAGAACATCATGAGGTTTTTCATTGCTCCAAGTAGAAAATATCAGCATAATAGGACACAATTGGCTGGGTACTGTTGGAGTTATCCTATAATTCATCCCTATTGGCTAAAGACTACTGATATTCAGCAGTTAATTATTTCTGTTAAATGTTTCGTACCCCACTAATTTAACACCTGACCTGAGTGTTGGAGGAAATTTCTTCTACATATAGTACTACTGAACTTTAGCCAGCTTTTGTACTTTGGCCCCCCTTAATGAAGACTAATTTGTCATCTGTAATGCATCCTGTCCCTTCCTTGAGCGCTCTCTTGATGGTAAATGTCAGTTCAATGTTGACTCATGTCTTATCTCTTGCTCACGTTCTACCTTTTTTTCCTTGCTTCAGTTAATACTGCCCTCTTGCTTTTCTTTACTGAGTCAACTATGGTGTGTGTTCAGAATGGCCAAGGTGTCGATAGCCAGTTGCTGATGTGCGACACTGTGCACAAAGCAGGCCCGACACCAAAGCAAAACATAGGTGAAACGTGATGCTCTGGGCTGGAAAAAGAAGTTGTGAAGTGTGGTTTCTCAGCTTCGGGGCACTACAGAGCAACAACAGGTCTGACCTTAAAACTCATTTTCATGACACACTGACATTTATTATGTACATTCCTGGATCTGTCATCACCCTGCAGTGTTTCAAGGCTAAGACGCTGCACTTCACAACTTTTTTTCTTCAGACTGAAACATCACGTAACAGGCACTGCCATAATTTAAAAAAAATTTTTTTTTAAAAACATGTGGAACCAGATGATTTCAGTTGGAGAGAATTAAGACATTTTTCCTACATTGCCATAAACTTTAATCTCATGTTCAAATACACCGTGTAAAACATTTAGGATTCTCCTTGTGTTTTAGATGTTTTACATATTGTCATGCACCAGAAAAGGGATCTGGTTTTGGTTCCGGCTGAGCTGGGCTGAGCCGGGCTGGGCTAAGCTTTTCCAAACTAAGGCGTGTCCCTCTGTGGACCCATCAGGTCCTATTAGCCGGTGTTCCTCTGACTCTCTGTGACACCCGACCATCGGCACAAGACAAACAAAAACCCAGCCGCTGAGCTACATCCGGGTAATACAATAAAACAGAGGGAACCAGGGAAGACGACTGGAAATGAGTTGGCAACCAGAGCACCAAAACCTGATGTTAAAAGAAAAGCAAACCTTAACATAGACTACAATGACTATTTAAGTTAATCATGAGCTTTTTTTTGTTCTACTCATTTTTTTCCTTTTAAGCAGCTGACATGACTTGACTTACCTGACTGATAGTTTATTGTCAGATTATTCAATGACACTAAAGTATGACAGTCCAGTCCAGGCAGCTTCTGGGTGTTAAAACATGCAGCAGATCAGCCGTTCTGGATGGATTTATTTACATAAAACCATGCCCAGTCATTATGTATTACTTAAATTATTAAAAATAATAAAGCTCACTTGAAAAGCAGAAAAAATTTGTTGTTTCTTTAATTCTGTGTGGCATCCACAGACTGAATACAAGATATAAGTCATCCAGAACAAGCAGTGCAGAAGGCAACACCAATAAATTCTAGTCATTATTAAATATCACTGCTTTTGATCAGTACCAGTGAATTTAAAAAAAGAAGAAAGAAATAGACATAAAGCTACATAAATCAGTGTTTGTATGTGAAAAGCTTGTTGGTCCTTTTTATCTTTAAAATATTGTGATTTTGGGGAAGTATTTGAATAGTCTGTCGCTTAGGAAGGTCTGTAACTAAGCAAACTTTTCCAAAAGTACCTAAAAGGTGAAAAAAGCTGGTCAAGTTCGCTGAACATTCACATTTGCTCCTTTAATGCTTCCTTTATATGGATACTTTCAACATACGTAAAATTTGAGCATCCTTTATAAGAGGAAAGGAAATGTAATTTTCTCCTACAATTCCTTACAGCCTCAAAGCAACACATGATTATTTTCATATAGTCGTACTTTGAATTAGATCCATGTAGAGAAAGATGAGGTTGAGACAATGTGTGGACAAGATTGTGATTCAGATGCTGCTTGCTCACACTCTCGCCACCATCCTCATATTTATCCACATGAATCATAATTAATACAAATGAATAAACATGACCAATGGTCATCTTTAAAGTTGTAGCCACAAGGATTTATAGGATGAAATCAACTTTCTTTTATAGATAATGGTTTGGTGCACTCTTTGCTAACGAAGATAATAAAAGAAACATTGGAGCTCATTTCCTTTGTATATGGAGGATTCAAACAGCCCTTATCATGGCTACCACTTAGATACTTTAAGTTTATGTCACCCAGTTAGGAAGGTTCCTAAGTAAAATAGTCTATTTCACCTTCCTCTTAATATGAAGAACATCATCAACAACAATAATGTCAAGCCCCCCCCATCCCACTACCACATGCATCCCTGTGCTTACAAAGAAACGTATGAAGAAATGTGCCATGAAAAACTGCAGTTCTGATTTGAAACACCAGGTGGCAATGCTACTAATTTTGCCTTTAACTATAGTTAAAACGTGTGGCAGAAGGAATTAATTCTTCTACTACGGTGAGAGACGTTTTAAACCAAGTAACTCTGCAAACTATATTATGTGAGTTGAGCTTTTGAGACAGGTGCTGCTTTAGTTAAACAACTCTTCTATATGAGATAGTTAAGTAGTTTACTTCTAAAGTACTTTTATCTTTGTGTCGGGATGAAAAGTCCCCAAGTGGTGTTATAACTTGTTTGGCTTCGTACTGTCAGATGCTGATACTTTTAGACACACAACACACTGTTTGTCCATCTTTTGCTTGCAGTGCAAATACTAGAGATTTCATAACTGTCATAATTCTGGGCCCGCCCACCCAGTTTGGGAACCACTGGTTTAGTAGAAGTGCATTCAGATGCCCTCTAACATCTTTCCTTGGGCGCATGACATTTTATTAAGTTAAGAAATAAAATTAATTTAAGAAAAGACAAGTTTTTCTTTTTTTAATTTAACCATTCGTGTTACTCTACAAAGACCAGTTTTATCAAACCATTAGTCCTCAAACCAGTTGGAGGCATTACAATGTTTATGTATATCTTTTATATTCAGACTATGGATCTTTCTGAGCTAGATTTTAAAATAAAAGTTACCAGGGCTGTAATTTAATTAGCGCCCCCCCCCCCCGCTAACCAGCAGGTCGAGAATATGTCAAACAGATGTTGCACATCTGTCTGCAAATCTTGATTTCCAGTTTATTGCGAATAAATGTTTACAATTTAAAGTCAAAAGGTAATTTTTTATTTACAAATAAGGATGTATATCATTTGAAAAATGACATTAAAAAATCCTCATGTTAGGGTTTAGAGAGGCTCTGGTTTCACAGGTTGTTTAGAGTTGTTGGGCTACACACAAGCTGCAGTGAAGCTGCAGAGTTTCTCCAAGCTCAACTTCCACTCATCGTCTACAGCTACAGAAACCAAATTGTTTCTGTAACAGATCCATTCATGCGGAGCTGAAATGCAGTTTGAGGTAAAAATGCACTTTGCATTGTAGCCTTACTGCATTTCATCAACACTCATGTCTGAAACAACATGATTGACATGAGCTTGTGTAAATTTTTAAACGAGGCATCACAGCTGGAAAAGACATCATGCATAATATAACTTTGCATCAGATGCAAAGTTATAACAAAGTCAATGGAAATTACTCCTCTGTGATGCCTCCCTACAATAAAAGCATTAGTGTGGGTTAATACCTGCTTTAAAGCTGAGCTCATCGGCTTCCTGGCCCGTGTAATCATACAGCGCCCGGACCGGCAACCCCACTACCTGCTCCTCGTCTTCTGCCTCCCCCACGCCGTTCACAGCCAACGCCTTCTTTGGACTCTCCTCATCTGACCAGTCTGATGAGGAATCTTTCATCCTGAAAGTGGAGAGAGGAAGGTCAGACAAACAAACATACAGCCCAAATTCCCAACACCAAATGCATCCAACACACACACAAAGAAAAAGACAAACAGGAGTATTTTTAGCACCTGTTCTAAAAGTGGAAAATCCCATTAAGAATTTCAGGCTAAATCTTGTCTTTAAAAGAAATTACACAAACATTCCCAGATGTCTCCAACCATGAATGTTGCTCCTTCTTAGCTTTAACTTCTACATGCTAATTTACATCAGTGCTCCACTGATCTGTTGTAAATAAACCACCGGAGGCTTTGTAGCTACGCCACGCATCTCCTAGCAACCGCCGTCAGCTGGAAAACAGACGGTGTGAAAACATCAAGGCGGAGGAGGTTCAGTCTGAGATTCTGACTGTAGAAACCAAATTCAGCACAGCCTGTAGCAGTAACGCCTGGGAGGAATAGACGGAAAAGCAGAAATGAATAATAATGTGCTGTAAACCACCCATCATTTTAAATCTATTGTTTAGAGTAACCCGTAATTTCTTTTTCTTCTCTTTTATGCTGGAGTAATCATGATATTCTAGCCACACTGTAAAGTTTGAGCATAAAAAGCAGTCTTTTATTTCACATTTTACCCTGACCAAGATGGTAAAACACACCACTACAATAACCCACAGCACTCTGATTTATGGTGACTGACTTTATAGCCAAATCTATCTGAGCAATAAAAAAAGGAAGCAAAAGATGATTATTTTACATTAAGTTTAATGTTTAAGTGCCTTCTGTTTGCAAAAAAAAATTAACCAATGGAGTGCAATGAAATATCAAAAGCAGCTAGCTCAATACAAGGAAGAAAAGGGAATGTAAATAGTTAAAATCTAACATTTAACTAGTCCTCAAGTCAATACGGTAATCAAGAGACAAAAAAAGAGGGCTGCAACACACAGGTTTCATTCTCAGCCTTTAATTATGTAGAAGACACTAAAGTTTTAACACTATGGTGTCTTAGTAAGCGAGTGTGGAAGTTTTTTGTCCTGAGTACACCTGATTCAGCTGCATCCTGCTGGGTGACGCTCAGAAAGCTCTGCTTGGAGCCCAGAGATGGTGCTTTGTCTCTGGAGCTGACATGAGGGATTAAATGGAGAGGTAAAGCTGGTGATTACAGCTGCCAGGATTATTTAGACACTGGAAAGTAGATAAATCACCGGATTTTAAAGTGTTTGAAGCAGTGACTTTTTGCTTTAGAAAGTCAGAGACAGACTGTGGCCACTCACAGATTTAAGCTGTAAACAATAATAAAATACATCTTTTCTACTGTGGTTACGTTCTAACCTGCACATCTCACCTGCACAACTCACCTTGCAGGCATAGAAAACCACGCCCACCAACACATATGAAGGGATGTGAGCTGATGTCTGTCAATAACTTCTGCCTGTGTATCCCGTCCTGCCCACTGTCCGTTCCCTGATCACCCCACACCCCTCCCCAACCTTGCAGTTGCAGGTATGTTTTCTAATTCGGCAGTGGGTGGAGGTCAGCTTGTATATTTTGCAAGTGTGTAACACATAGCAAGGATCAGACTTCTGTTTCGCAGATGCCATCGGTGCAAAATAAGTAAATTAATAAACAAAAGCATTTGTGTTTTTCTTCCAAAGGTCCAACAGCTGGTCTCCTTAGTTCCCAGATGTTTACAGGCTGTTAAAGAAGAGGGGATCAATTAGTGTGTTTATGTCTTCTATTGTAAATGAAATATTGGCTTATGAGATTTGCACAGTACTTAATTCTGCTTTTATTTACAATTTTACAGAGGTCCAATGTTTCAGAAAATTATGCTGAACATACACACACACAGCTTTCTAGTGACTAATTAGAGTGTGTTATGTTCAGGATGTCACCTCCTCAGGGAGACTACAAGCTAACAAGTGAACTACATGCTGCCTACGTTTCCATCTCTAACGCACACACAAACACACACACACACACACACACACACAGAAGGAAGTAGACACACATAATTGTCTTGTGTTTAGTCTGGACTAAACAGCCCACAGATACATGCCGTTTTAAAGCTTTACAAACACAACAACCACAGCCTGCTCTTAAATTGAGGACTGCATGTGTTTGTAAAACATGTTGTGTGTGTCTCTCTGTGTTTGCATGCACAGGAAAGACAAGCCCTTTAAAATGAAGTGGAAAACTCTATAAACCTTCTGTAGTCTCACTTTGGCTCCGTTTCAACTGTCTGTAGCTGGATGGAACCCAGATGGGATCTACAACAATTTCATTCGCTGCCATGCAATAACTTTACTTATTCAATCTCATTAAGGAATGCTGAAGGAAATTTAGGGAGTGGATATTTCCACAGTCTGCTCACTGACATCTTGCAGTTGTATAAGGGAAAAAGACAACAGGGCCAAAACTAGATGGTAAATCCAGTCCTGAACCAAAACAGTAATGATGACTTCTATAGCCAAAAGGGATGCTTCCTCCTACCTGCTGGTATCCGTGGTGATGGGACTGGGTGGGATGTTGCCTCCACCTGAAGAGATGATGTTTGTTAGGGTGACCACATTTTCCTCTGAGTTTCCTCTGAGTTCCTTCCTGCTGATGGAGCGGCTTGCTTCTGGAGACCACTCCTGCACACACAAAGTCATGTTTTTGTCCATTAAGGCAGAAGAAGAATGCAGCCAGAAATCTATCAGTTCTGCACATTAGTTAGCAACTCTGCTTTAAAAAAACATTGTTTTTTAGATCTGACAGTGACATACATTAAAGCTGAAATAAGTTCATTTTATTAATGGAATATTCTATGATATATAGATCTATACTAATAAATTTTGTCTTTTTTCAGATCAAATATCATTGGCACAGAACAGAGTTCTACACTTGTTAATTCTTCTAAGGAAGCAAAGTGCCATTAGGTAACATTAACAAATACAGTTTAATGCAGAGTTCTGCTATTAATCAGGATGGAAATAACAAAAAAACATCTGTTTATATCTTTCAATGCTCTACCAATCTTTCTAAATATCAGAAATTCCTGCTTTTCATAGGTTAACATCTGTATTAGGATCTGTCTCGGGAGTTTATTACCGTAACTTTGAATCTATGTAGCAAAACATTGGAAATCAAAAAAATTTTATCCAGAAATTTTACAGCACCTACAGCATAAGACATCACCTGTCCTCGGGCCCTTAAATATGATCCAGGAAAACTCTGGCAGAAACTATGTAATGTGGAAAAAAGCATCAGCTCCCTCTTCTAGACCAGTACAGAGAAGTAACTGATTAGCTACAGTATTCTGGCAGCTCTCAAAATGGTTAAAACACTCTCTTACAACAGGAAACACTCGACAGTTTGAGCTGAAATCACACAAGTGATTATGGACAATATGTTTCTGCATTCTGGAGTATTACATTTCAGCTCCTTTGTATGATGTGAAACTAGAGGAAGCAGGTTTAAAAGGACAAAAACTCACAGAGTTCTAAATGTTAACCAAACAAAGTGGAGGGTATGAGGTAAGAATCCAGGTGATTATATCTCTAACAATCAGCCCATTTTTTCACATAGAAAGTAGGACAATACAAAACGATTCACTGACTGTAACTCAGGAAGAAAGAATGAAGAGGGTGTGTAAATTCACAATGTGGTAAAGAGATGAAAGAAGTAATTGTACTTTTGATTTTAAAGCTGGAATATGAGAACTTCTTATGAGCAAAACTAAGAGATTTAAACCCTTTTCTGAGTTGTATATGCTCCCTTTGGGTCAAATATTACAAAACTTCAGCATTAATTATCAAAGTTATGCAGATGATACACAACTTTGTGTCTTTGTCACCAGACGACTGCAGCCCAATAAAGTCAGTGTCTGGAGCAAATAAACACCTGGATGAGGGAGAATTTTCTACAGTTAAATGAAGACAAAACTGAGATTATT
>JBAMHW010000001.1:4780807-4796346 GCA_037177495.1 Rhadinocentrus ornatus
AGTCCAGACCAGAGTCCAGACTAAACATGGAGAAGCAGCATTTAGCTGTTATGCTGCAAACAAGTGGAACAAACTTCCAGAGGAGATTAAACTTTCTCCAAATGTAGACATTTTAAATCCAGGTTAAAAAACATTTCTTTTCTCATGCACCTATGAATGAAACCTGCACGGTAACTTTTTAACTTCTCTTTTTAATAATTTTTATGTAATTTATGATTTTATTGTGATTCTTGCTGTTTTTTGCTGCCTTTCACTATTTCTTAAAAACTAATTCTTTAGTTTTATGTAAAGCCCTTTGAATTGTCCTGTACATGAAATGTGCTATACAAATAAACTGCCTTGCCTAATTTTTTTAGCATTTCAATATGAGCAGCACACTTGAAAACAAATCAACATATCAGGAAACTTTTTTGGCTTTTAGTTGTGAAAACTTAATTATAAAACAAATACCTGCACAAGTCTAAATATGCAAATGAGTTTGCAGGTAAAAGAGCGTGCCTACAGAATGTAGCAAGCTCTGGTTAATTGGTAGGAAACAAGGCCCATTAAAAGATAATTGTCAAGAGAAATAGTCTCCTTCAAGAAGGTAAATCAACTCAGTGTTTTTCCTTTTTATAGATGCAAAAGCCAGAACATGCATAGATAACACAGAAATCCCAAAGAGTACAAGTGTGGGGGTTTCATTCTTTCTTGTATGTCTACATTTCTACAGTCTTGCTAGTCATTCGGCTGTCTTTCCTGTGGTTCTATCGCTGTTCCACTTTGAACTAAGTACATTTTTTCAATTTTTCTTCAAGTGGAGCTTTCTGCTGTCGCAGCCTGGGCATTTACTTTTCCATTATTTAGATTCCTTCCGTAATCTGCATCCACTGATCTTGAGTATGAGAATCCTGTTTCCCCATTTTTTGTTCTGGCTTTTCTAAAAAACAAAAGTGTCTTGACCAAAAATCGGTCTTTTGATTTTACATTTCCTTCACACAAGTTAGACAGATACAGTTCTTGTACCAAGCAAAGTATTTTCAGTAATGAATCACTAATAATAAATAAAATGATGCATCGAGCCACAAAACAAATCACTTTAAAACTCTGTTCTGGAAAGGCCGATCAGCTCAATGATGTCGTCAGCAAACAGTTCAAATTTCAATCTGATCAAAAACTGATAGCAGAAAATAACAAAAAGATCTGTGACGAGGCTCCACACAAAAAGGCTGGAACCTGATTAACAAAGACAAGTGAAATATTCAAGCCATCACTAACACGAGAGGAGCTTAAACAAACCACTGACTTTTTTTTTTACTTCATCAGGGGAAAAAAATAATAATAAAACTATTGAATAAGTTTTGCATATGTTATAAAGTCTGTTATAATTTTAATAAACTGGTTAAATGAACATCCTTTTACTGTCATAGTGCTACAATTTTGTTGAAACTGCAACTAACTGGCTCAGATTGGTATAAATGTCAGAGTTTCTGTCTGAAATCTTCTGAGAGGCGACTTGTTGGGAGGAAACGGGAAAGCATATTGGACAGTGAGAGTCAAGGGAGCTGTCCATGGATAAGTGGCGCAATATTAAACAGCTAAATAAATAAGTAAATAAATTTAATAAAAATGTCAAGAGTAGGGACACCTGCTGTACTGAAAGTCGGAGTAAATAAATCATTGTCAGCAGTCTCTCTTCGAGTTCGTAGGCATTTGCAAAAGATTAGAGAGATTTGTGAGAAAACATAGAATTGGAATATGATTGAATTTCTTACTTTATGTCACAATTGCTGGAAATCTTTCGCTATAAAATCATGAATTCTGGCAGAAATATCACATGATGTCTCTGAGCAGTGAAAAGACTTATCTGTCCTTACAATCTGTAAATATTTATTTGTCCTGAGCGATCTGCAGAGCTGAGGTGAAAGCTGTAGATTTCCACAAGCAAATGAATAATCCTGAGTGTGTGTGTGAGTCAGTGCTCGACATTCCTCACCCCACTCAGGGCTCTCAGCTATAGAACGAAGCATTCACTGGAAACCTCTTTAATATTCTGTGTGTTACTCCAATACACACACACACACAGAGCCAAGTCTCCGTCTCTTCAGAGGACACTGAGCTGACTTGCATTCTTTTCCTCGAGCCTTACAGAACAAACCAACCCAGAACTGCTACTGTCTCTACATTTAAACCAAGACCACAAACTAAACGTTAATGATTTACATGGTCAGGACTGATTCATTTCACAACAACAAAGTCCCCAAAATGTGACTGTGTGAACAGATGCAGCAGCACACACGCAAACCTTCCTTCTGATGTCTGCACAGGAGTGCACACTTGTTTTCATCACGTAGACCCAAAAAATAATTGGAATTAATCAACAACTCCTAGCAAGAGTTGATACAGCGAGCAGCGTGTGTGTGTGTGTGTATGTTCACACCTCAAACTGAGGCCAGTTCATGCTCATGCCTGGTCCGTGGGTGTTTCTCCACCATCTGAGGTCTTCAGTGTCGTTGGCTGCTCGGATGGTCTGACCCAGGTCCCGGAACAAGTCTTTGAAGCTAACAAACAAAGACAACATCAGTCATCACATCTGGATCATTGCTTTCTTTACAATGCAAATCATCTTTTTTTTTTAATAATAATGATAATATATAGCACCTTTATATTTATGTAGCACTCTTCAAGGCACCAAAGAATTTACACAGAATCTATTATCCATTCATAAACTGGAGGTGGGACGCTACAGCTGCCCTGGGGCAGACTGACGGAAATGTGACTGCAAATTAGCACCAATGAGTTGGGATGAAGCGAGGTTTGAATCATCCACCCTTCAAGTATCGAAACACTCAACTACCTGAGCCACTGCTGTCACCAGTGGTTAAAAAGTAAATATACTGGACTAAATAGTGTTCTTCATCTTTGTTAGCTTATAGCAGGGGTCACCAACTCCAGACCCTGTGGGCTAGTAACCTGCAGGTTTCAGATGTTTCCCTGCTGCAACACATCTGACATGAAGTTGTGGCTGCCGAAGCACAAGTTCTAATTGTTCCCATTTCGAAGAGTAGATTCTTTGAAATAGTATAAGATACTAAACTTACAAACTATTAATAGTGCCAGTAGCTAGAAATAGTTTTTCTTTTAAAACAGCCATCACTACTTTAACATGGTGTTGATATTGTGGGTGGAAATTTAAAATCAGACCTTTGGGCTTAATGTGTTTTCTTGAAATTTGTGGTCCAGAGACTCATGTCCGTATCGGTCTACCTGTTTATCTGTCTCTAATTTCTGGCTAATTTCTGTAGTTCTGATTTGTCCAAATCTGAAGCCATTTATTGAAACCTAATGGAACTTTAAAGTGCTCTACAACATTGGTCTAGAAGCTTGAACAAAGACTCAAAAAACAGCTTCATTAATCCCCAAAGGGAAATTCCAATCATAAAAACAACATGAAACATGTCCACAGTTTCATTTTGCTGCTTCTTCTCACAGAACTGGTTAGACTGAGGTCTTTGGGTTGGCCGTGGCTCACGCATAGGCAATGAGTCATTGTCAAATAAGGGCTGCGGGCATGTGTGTATTTGTGTGTGTATGTGTACAGTAATTGACTTCAGGTCAATGACGGGCTTTGTTAGGCAGAGTCTGCACTTTAGTTAAGGAGAGGTGACTGGTGGAGGACAGGTGGTCTGTCATTAGATGGGCTGGGAAGCTTCATCATCTCTCTGCACCATCAGCTTCACCCAATCACAAGGAAGCAGAATAAAAAAAAATATTTGTAACTACAGTAAAAAAATCTGATCTGATTTGATCTGAGCAGCTACTTAAAGGTCACTTTGATCAACTTCACCATGGTAACAGCGGCTTGTTTAAATAAAATGAAAGGGTCAAACGTTAATGGACAACAGCACAAGTTTTCTATTAACCCTGTGTACATACACATGTTCCCACACACATCTGATCCATGAGGGCTCTGCATGCCTGTGCTCTGAGTCATGGAGCACATACCATCTACACCGCAAAAGTGTGAGCATTCTGTGTTTGTATTACCCTTCTTTGGCAGACAGGTCAAGGTGGACGTGAATGTCCAACAGGACGTCTTTGAAGAAGCGCAGCCTCTTGCGTTCAGCCTCCTGGGTGAGGTCAAACACCTGCTCCATGTCCTCCATGTAGCGAGGGTTGCAACGGTTCAGCTCCTCCAGAGCCTTTATGTAACGCTCCTTTACCTGCCACACAAACAGAGCACCAACTTATCCCCACATGCTCAATCTAAACATTTCACAAATTATAAACAATGACATTCTACAAATTATAATCCAAACTTCAGCATATTTTCATCTGTTGATATGAAATTAAATGGATGATAAGGTAAGATAAGGACAGGCAGCGTTCCTGCTGGATAAGACACATGAAAAAGGCCATACTTTGATTGGATCACTGGCCACGTTATTGGAAACACCTGATCAGCCAATCACATGACAGCAACTCAATGTATGTAGTCATGTAGACATGGTGAAGAAGACTTGCTGAAGTTCAAACTGAGCATCAAGATGAGGAAGAAAGGGGATTTAAGTGACTTTGAATGTGGCATGGTTGATTTTCACACACAACCATCTCTAGAGTTTACAGAGAACGGTCTGAAGAAGAGACCAACCAAGGTCTGCAGAACAGCATCTCTGAGCACACAAAACGCCTAACCTTGAAGCAGATGGGCTACAGCAGCAGAAGACCACACCGGGTGCCTCCCGTCAGCTAGGAACAGGAAACTGAGGCTACAATTCACACAGACTCACCAATACTGGACAATAGAAGATGGAGAAACGTTGCTGGTAGGATGAGTCTCCATTTTAGCTCCACATTCAGATGGTAGGCTTAGACTGCTGGTGGTGTAATGATGTGGGGGGTGATGGGTCACAAAGCCCAGATCATCTCCAACTGCTTTCTACAACATGACAATGAGTTCACTGAACTCCCATGGCCTCCAATGACCATACCATCTGAATGTGGAGACTCATCAGACCAGGAAATGTTTTTCCATCTTCTTATGTCCAGTTTTGGTGAACCTGTTTCTGTTCCACGTATCCAGAAATGAATATTAAAGTGAAGAGACACTGCTCAGGTTTTAAGATGCTAATTTAAATTCTCATCATCATGGGTTCAGAGGCTCTGGGTTGGGATTTCCATAATGTGTCGGGTTGCAACAAACTCCAGATTTCATTACACAAACAGTCTGAAAAGCTTTGGTTTGAGTAAGTGTTGGTTACTTGGCTGCAGGTTTGGTTTACACAAACTGCAGCTTAAACCTGATCAATGCGGCCGCCTTCTCTTGCCTCACATTTACAAAACATGTTGCCTGTATTGAATGATGCAGGAAAAGCACGTGAATCCAGAACGGCTGTGACAAATGCGGTCTGAAGGCTGTTTTTCCAGGTAGCGTTTTCCTGCGAACTATCTGAATGACTCATGATACTGTATTTAGATCAGCATTGTTTAAGACTGTGTTGACTGATCCTAAACCAGTCCCAGGATTTCCCTGTTTTTGGCCGATCGTTTCCCTCGTCAGCGTCTTCTCTGCTGTCGGGTTTGTACACAGTGGGAAGAGAAGACAAGCCAAGTCATGTTTTAATGGACTCACTGACACACCCAGACGGGTACGGAAGAGCTGCTCATGGTATTCTGTGTGTGTTAGTGTGTGTGTGGAGGCTTTGTACTTTCTCGGCCTCCTGGCTGCAGCGCTCCACCCGGGCCGTGTATTTCCTGACTTCCTCCTGAGACTTGGACGGGTCGGCCTTGGCGTGGGTTTCCCTGGTAACTGCTGTCCATTCCTCCTTCCTGGTCTGATGGTAACTCTTCTTACAGGACTCCACCTTCACACACAATTATTATAGCAGTATTTTCTGGTCAACACATCTGATGCCACGAAATTAATAGAAAATGCTCTCATCAAGCCATAATGACCAATATTAAATTTGGCCTAATTGTTACCTTTAAAGCAAAATAAAAGGTAAACAAAACCATACAATCCATACAATAAAATCCTCCTAAAATCTAACAAATGTTGATTTTGTTATGACTTTCCAGGAACTTCAAGAGTCAGAAATACGCACAGAATTTACTTTTATTAAAAACAGTGGAAAACAACAAGGTTTGCAGGTTTAAGTTTCTGAAAAGGGAAGATGGCGTTTCTTCTGTTTGCTTAAACAAAAGAACAGAAGTGAAGATATGAAGTCACGTCAGCCCAGCAGTATGTGTGGGTGTAGATCACAATGGCTTCCACCGATATCGCATTGATTACAGATCACAGCATGACTGAAAATCAATACTCAACAGCAACGTTCAGTGTGCTTTTAGTCTGCTCCCACAGATTTCTGTGTTTCTTGTGATAATTTGATCTGTTTTTTAAATAAACTAAAACACAGCTTATAAAGCAATAATCCTTTTAATTTAATGAAATCACAAACTCAATACACAATACAATTTTAATTTGATTAGATTCAGGAGCCAGTGCTTGATTTGCTGAGGCATGGGTCTATCAAAATTACAAAAGCAACTAAAACATCAAAATACGATTTTATTTCTGAGCTCAGATACTTAGATAAAATGTTATTTTAACAAAAATAGAAACTACATTTAATTAACTTTAAGATATTCACATCATTAAAAGAAAACTGAAGGAGTAAATTTCTGTTTGTAGACATTAAAGCAGGTTATATTGTAAACCTTCCTCCTATTTAGAGTCTGAAACCAAATATTTGTTGAGCTTGGTTATAATAACCAAGGTAGTATAGCCTAATTACTTCCCTCCACTTTTTTCTCTTTAATTTTTTTTTCCATGTATTAACAAATTAAATTATGCCTGGATTAGAGTTTTAGTGCTTGTTGACCCCTGTTTCTTGTCTCCTCTCCACTCTGGTCAACTGGTCTCGGCAGATGGCCGTCCTTCCTGGTTTTGGTTATGCTGGAGGTTTTCCTTCCTGTTAAAAAGAGGCTTTTCCTCTCCACTGTCACCCTGTGCAGCTCAGGATGGGGAATCAATGAAAGATAAGATTCAATGCAATCCGCTGCTTAACTTAAGGCAATTATTTATTAATATCTGGTTCTTTAAATTGGATAATAAGTGGACTACAATTAACTGAATTTGACTGTGAGTAAAAGTGCTTTGAGATGACTGTCGTGAATTTGTGATACAAATAAAGTTTAATTGAACTGAATTGAAACTGAACAACAGTTTCTACAGCTCATATTTATATACCAATTATATTCACATCATAACAGACTACAGATTAATATCATTGCACTCTAAGTTATAACTTTATATAACTATATATATATAAATATCATCATAGTCATATTGTTCACTATTATTATTCCTAATCGTGTTATATAAGGTTATAGTTATATTGCATGTACTCTACAACAACAGCTTTGTGCTATAACTTATTATTTGGCACTTTGTTTCATTGCTGATTAACTGTATAAATGTCGTTTTGGTGTGCTTAATAATATGCTGTTAAATATGGAGCTGCTAAACTGCTTGTCAATAAAGTTCTAACCTGAACTAAACCTTTTAAATAAACATCATTGTATAATAAACAAATGACTGTTCGTCAAACAAGTGGTTGAACTGACAGTTGACTGCGGTTTAAAGGTGAGACTGATCCTTCACAAAGTTCCCCGTCTCAAGCTGGTGTATTTTGTGCAGAAGAAGCATCAAATGATGCATAAAATGTCCCCTTTTTAATGACTCTGACATTAATACCATTGTTGCGGCAAAACGGTAAGTTGACTGAGGGCCGCTGTGGGCTAAACTCGGGGCTCTCTGCCAGACGCGCGTTCCAAAGTATTCCAGAGCACTTCTGTGTCAGCAGTGATACGTTCATTATTTCCGTACATAATTCCAAAACAAATCCAATTAACGTATAAACGATATTCTAACTGACAACAGACTTAGACTACAAATTATATAATACATGGTCAACAGAAAATGTGACCACCACCGAGCTCACCCCACTTTCTCATTCATTCCATTCCAAACACCGGTGAGTTGGTACCTTTCAAACTTCATGACACACACACTCACAGCAACAAACCTACCAACCAGATGCCGATGTTGCGTGTCACCTGTGCCACCTCATAAATATGCAAACATACTAATATGGCTCCTACAACCATATTTCCCTTGTTGACATCAACATTAACAGCATCAGTATTTAAAAGTTGTGTTTAAAACCATTACTTTAACACTCATTTTTAGACATCCACACAGTGGTTATCTGCGCATAGACACACCATTTCCACATTTTTTGAAAGGCACGTCACAGACCAACACCAGAAGCTCCTCAGCTGAATCTCACCTCTTTCAGTTTGCGGACCCAGGGTTTCTGAGCTTTGCGGAAGCCATCATCTGCATCCTTGGTCTCCCTGAAGCCTCCCATCATCTGCTTGTGGAAGGCATCCTTCTGCCAGTTTCGAACCTTCTCGCTGTCTTCGTCCGCCAGCCGCTCTCGCAGCTCCATGTGCAGCTCGCTCAGGCGGTCGGCCGCCTGCATGAAAGCGTGCCACGCCTTCTCCAGGGTGCCATACTGAGGCCCTGAGGATCAAACAAGAGGAAGGAGCTATATTTAAACCATCCAGGTTAGTGGAGAAAACATTTTCTATTAAAATTTTTTTTTGTAGATAAACAAACCAACTTACACACAAAAATGTAACAAACCTTTTTCCACTACTCCCCGCCACCTCTTGGCCCAGTCACTCAGCTGAAGAGCGTAACTTTTTTCTATTTTGGCTCTCTCCTGGAAGCAGCTGACGAGCTCGTTACACAGTCGGTGGCCTTCGTCGATGCGCTTCACTGTCCTTTTATAATTCCCCGGCTGCAGAGACACATATGTCTTTAGTGAAGAAGCAGACTGAAGTCTAAATAATTACTATCACCAGTTTGCTGCTGGTTCAGCCAATATTAATAAACTAACAGGATGTTTAAAATTGCATCAAAATGCAGCAATGGTGAGCAATGATTGAGAGGTAAAATAAAAGCAGGCGTGAAAGAGGACATAAAGCCAGTGAAAGTTCCGGATGCAAGGCTGTGAAGCCAGCAGTCAGTCAGCAGGGACTCATTACGAGTCTTTGTCTGCATCTAAACACAGCAGACCAACACACTACCTGATCCCACTGCTTCTGTTTAGTCAGAACAATCCCTAACAAATATGTCAGGTTTCAGAAACACTACCTGATGCAGTCTTGCAATAAACATTGAAGGTGCATTATAACAGTGATTCTGTATTTGCTTCAGTGAAGTCTGGAGAAAAACAGATTAAAAAAAAGTGGACAATACACAGCATTGTTTTTGCAGGCAGTTAAAATAGATTTTTAGATCATAATGTTGCTTGATCATTAAAACTGTGATTCTGAGCAATGAGCAGGTCTTTTGCTTGTATTTTAAATCAAAATTCTTAAAATACACCCTGACCATGAAGGGAGGAATTATTAAAAGAAATTTTTTCATGTTTAAAGCTTCTGTAATATAACGTCTTGGTACTGTACCTCCCAGAAGCTGTCAGAGCTCCCGAGATCGCTGAGGTCTCCATTAGAAGACATGTTGGG
Source organism: Rhadinocentrus ornatus (assembly GCA_037177495.1). Classification (NCBI taxonomy): domain Eukaryota; kingdom Metazoa; phylum Chordata; class Actinopteri; order Atheriniformes; family Melanotaeniidae; genus Rhadinocentrus; species Rhadinocentrus ornatus. Next base: position 4,790,384 of record JBAMHW010000001.1, read on the forward strand.
GTCAGCCTTACAGCACGGAATGATGGCGGCTGCAGAAGAGACTGCACACAGCAAGACAGAAAATACAAAACAATTAATACAAATACAGAGCAAACAAAAAAAGTAGCATTTAAAGAACATCCCTCCTACCACATTACAGTCATCGACTTCAGATCATGTGAGTGTGAACGCCTGGAGTTCATGCAGGAGCATCTTTAAGAATTCTAACTACTAAATATATATAACACGAACAATTATTATGACAATAAAGAACTGATTAAAAAACCCACAATCAACAGGAATAAATTATGGATTGATCTCGGAGGTACATATCTTTTATGGCCTTGCTGCACATGCACACTTTAATATTTTGTTGGACCGCCTTTATATTTGATTACTGCGGGATTCAATGTGACATTGTTCCAATAAGCAAGATTTTTTTCCATCCACAGCTGCATTTATTTTTCACCAGGATGATGAAAGAGTCTGAACATTGAGCAAAGCTTTCTCCAGCACAACCAAAAATTTCTCAACGGGGTTCAGGTCTGAACTCTGTGGTGGCCAGTCCATGTGTGAAAGTGATGGCTCCTGTTCCCTGAACCACTCTTTTCCAATCTGAGCCCCATGAATCCTGGCATTGTCATCTTGAAAAAATGGCCATTGCAACAGGGAAGCTGGAATAACCTGCTCATTCATTAAGATTCCTTGAAATCCTTCCATGCTGTACATGTGGAAATGTTCTTACATTCACTATTAAACACAGGCCTGTGTTCTGCTGTTCGTTTATTATTTAAATTTCACCCAACATTAAGGTGATCACAGATTATGATCATAATGCTTTTCCAACCACATTTCTTCCTGGAGGATGATGGTTTCCCATTTTAGTAACATGCTGGACAGTTCGCTACCCAATTTTGGTAGTTTCAGCATCTCCTTCTATGATTTCTTTGCTTGATGCCAATAATTTGACAACCTGCAACAGACTAACCTCTTTTCCATGATATGTCTTCTAACATGGTTATTTTAAGAAATAAGAAGCTACTCAAAGCATCAGTTAGGGTTAAATATTTTGTTGCAGCTGAAACAATCATCCATGCAAGAATTCTCCAATGGGAAGCTCTTTCCTATTTTCTAAGTAAAGTCCAGTAAAGTCCGATTGCGTGTATCAAATAAAAATTTCATGATTTCACTGACACACATTAAAAAAGGGTAAAATGGGTATAAACCCGCATGTGCGTCTTCACAATCTGCTGCCCTCAGCACCGTGTCACTGTCTGGTTTCCTTTATCTGCACACAACACTGATGCCCAGTGTCACACAGAAGAACCATTACTGAAGCAGGAATCTGAGTCAGCCAGTCCTGTTGCACACAATGGACCTCATTGAGAGGATTCACAAAGTTCTGTACAAAATCAGATCTGATAACTGAGATTTACAGAAGAAGAAAAAAGACTCAGACAGGTGGTTGAGATGTAACAAACAAACTTGTGTCAAACAAACAAGAGCTGCTTTAGTTTTTGCAGCATTTTACAGACAAGCAGCAGATCAATAAGAAAGTTGGAGACATTTTTCAGGAAATATGAATTTTCAATCTTCATATACAGAAACGTGCTAATATGTCCTCCTACAAGGCTGCATTAATACTCATCGGGAAGTCCTCCAGAAGTTACATAAAATACTTCATCTGACTCTTCTGAATTCTACACAATTAGCAAAACAAAGTTGCAGTTTGATTTCAGCTGCGTCCAACGTGACCTCAAGGGATTTCTATTGAGCTGCACAGCTCTGCAGTGAATCTGCTGATGAACTCTGCCAGCAGTTCACTGTGACCTGACTTTCCCATACATCCACTTCCTCCTTGACGTCCTCTCTACTGGAAAAAAAAACCTGTGTCAAGGCCAGACGGCTTCCTGTGGCAGACACAACAAACTAGGAGGAAACCATAGCAGCACTACAAGACTGACCGCGTGGACCAGGACCCTAACACACATCTAACAGTGTTGATTTTTGGCTTGTGTGTTTCTGCTATCAATGCAACCTAATGCTGCAGAATTACTCAAGCCTTATTTGTAATGAACCTTTAGTTACTAAGAAAGTGGGTTCATGAAAGTGAATCATTGAATAGTTTCTGGACAAGACTGTGCCCCACAAATTTCAACCTGACATGACTGAGACGTTCCTCCTCCCAGAGTTTCACAGTGTTCCCTCTAACTATAAATAACTAGTAGTCCATCAGAGCCGTTAGTACAGTGGTGCTAAATGAGACGCAGTGTACGACTGTAACCTTGGTGAGATCTGCAGGGAACAATGTGGCAGTGAGTGTAAATAACCTCAGCGTTTCTGTGACAACAGATCATCCAGCAGCAGAAACGGGAGCGTGCACCAACTTGTGCCAACGAAGAAGAGAATCCTGAATCAAAAGGATTGGGTTCTTGAGTAATTCTAGGCGTGTTTGAGTGGATGGGAGTGCCGTCTCTGAGGAGATGGCTGACATTTTAGATTAGCTGACGTTGAGCAACAACATTAATCCTGTTAGACATGGCAATCCATACTCGGGGACGGTTGAGTTTGTGTGTGTGTCACAGGAGAATGACAAGTATGCCAACAGCAGCAGAGGCATTTGCCTCTAGCATGCTGGAACGTGCATGAGCATGAAAAAATAACTTTACCACGAATCACTAATTACTGCTCGTTCAGACCCTCTTGTGCAGGAGCATAAAGCACATCTTGGATGTCATTTAGAAATTGCATATGGACTATTGCTGGAGTATTTTAACTCCAAAAGCAGGGGGCCTCTCATAGACGCTGGTTTTTATGTTGTTATGGTTTATAAGAACCATAGTTGGCTTAAACACCTGATTCTAATAAATGTTTAATTTCTCCAGTTTTCCAGGTAACCTTCTATTGTAGTTCGATAGACAGCATCCTGACATACTGCATCTCCACGTGGTACCTTGGCTGCGTTGCAGCCGACAGAATGACTCAAAACAAAGCGTCTTACTTTGGTGTGTGAAAGCTTGTTTTACTTTTATGTGCATAAATTATTTTTTACCATGTAAAGCACTTTGTGTTGTCTTTGGCAGGAAAAGCGATTTATAAATTAAATTGATTTGATCATTAAATTTATCATCACAAAATGGAAAGCAAATGGCAGCAACAACAAGCCTGCTGAGAGAGGACCATCCTCGAAAACAGGCAGGGAGGTCTTTTTATCAGAAAGGCAACTGAAGAATCTGGAAATCTTTGCAGCAGAGGCTACTGTATCTGTCCAGGACCACTAGAAGCTGTACACTCCACAGAGCAACTGGAAAGGTTTAAGTGGAAGAAGTCCCCAGATGCTTCTGGAAAATTACTAATTATTGCAACACTGAGATGATTTATGTTGCTCTAATGAGCATCAAAGTGTGCATGCACCAGTCTTTATTAGTGCGTAGCTCAAATCCAGCAACCTGATTATTGTGTGGGGGATCTGTTTATGACAAGGTTGGGAACCACTGGTCTGAAGAGGTGCAGAACCATTTTCTAAGCTCCAGCTGTAAAGTGCATGTGCAAGCAGGGATTGCTGAGAATGTCTGGACTAAACTGAGCTCACATTCTCCAGAAAGTCTTCAGTAGTCTTTTGGGAAAACAGCTTAAGTGAAATGACCCGGAAGTATCTTGTTAGCAAAGGATGAAATGGACCACCCTTCAGTTTAATAAATCATCATCATTCTTACTGGGATTTACATCAGTCTAATGACAGGACGGTTTTATTGCTTTTTGTTTCTTTAAACTCACAGTGTCCACTTTTACATCTGGCATTAAAAGAACACACAATGTGTTTCATAACGCACTAATTAATCTAATTTCATCCCTTTTTGTGCTAAACCTTGGAAACAGTTGTAGTTTAATTACAAAAAGACCCATATTTCCCTTTTCTTTAAGGATTCTCCCCCATTTTTTCTTGTCATTTAATAAAAAAAACATTCAAAAGCTTCAATTTATTTTATTACATTATTCTTGTGTTTAGAATTAGTGCTGTCAATCTCTGATTTGCACAACGAGGCTTTTCAACTCCAGTTCTAGGGGTCCACAGGTCTGCAGGTTTTAGACGTTTACCTGAACTAACATGCCTGATCTGAATTAAATATATTTCTTCAACAGCTTCTCATTAAATTAGCACAAATCTGTTAATGAAGCAATGATCTGAGCCTGGTACGTTGAAGCAGGAAAACAGCTACTACCTGCAGGACAGCAGAACCAGATCACCAGAGTGGAAAAACGCTGCACTACATGACTGAAAACAAAATTACTTTCAACTCTACTCAAAATAGAAAGAACTGTAAAAATAAAAAAAAATAAAAAAATAAATGGTGTTTTCTGAGATATTATGATTTTATTTCATACACTGAAAAAAATGGTCTATTTAACTAAGTTTTATAATCTTATATTCAGCCAAAAAGTCATGTTGATCTTGTTTAGAGAGTGACACACTAGGCAAAAGCAGCATATGTAAGTATATTAATCATCTTCCATTTCTTACTTGGTTACAAAAACTAGTTGTTTTACACTCATCAGGTTAAATCATCTCGCTGAGACACTGAGGTCACAATGCATCTTTCAAACCTAATAGCTTTAAAAATGGTTTCCAGACCTCCCAGTACCAATTCTCACACTTCTACACAAATTAGCAGTCTTAAAATAAGGGGGATTATTTCATCAAGTGAAATAATCCGGCAGTGAAGTAAGATAATTGAACTTGGTGAAATTTCCTTGCTGAACTGCCTGATTATTTCACCTGATTATAGTCTGCATTTAACACCATCCTGCTGAACATCTTTATCAAGACGATGACTGAAGTAGACTTCCCACCCATCACCTGTGCCTGGACTAACAGATTTCCTGACAGACTGTCCACAGACATTATTAGAGGGTGGAGCTCCACACATCATCCATTCGTACACTGAGCACAGGATCCCCTCAGGGCTGTGTGAGTCCCTTCCTGTTCACGCTGTACACACATCACTACACCCCCTTCCATGACTCAAACAATATTGTCAAATTCACTGGCGATACAACAGCGGTGGGTCTCATCCCTGGCGGCAATGAGACGGCATACAGGGCAGAAATCCAGTGACTGGTCACGTGGTGTTCAGCGAATAACCTCCTGCTGAACATCAACGAAATGATGATGGAATGTAGGAGTGGGCGATATTGCACAAAAATGGCATCAAAACATTTTTCTATATATGGACTTTTATTGCAAGTCTAAGTCTCAAGTCTTATGGCTTAAGCCCAAGTCAAGTCGCAAGTCACTGTTGGTTGTAATGAGTAATCTGCTATGCAACGCCTGCCGTTGGGTCTGCTTAGAAGATGCATTATAATAGCCAAGGAATTTAAAATCCATACTCACCCTTTCTCTACCAGCATTTAGTACCAGCACTGATATGTAGCTTAAACTGAAGTACTCTGTCCCTCTCCTCTGGAAGAATTCTTTGCTTTACTAAATTTGGAACCTGGAGATGAACATGGACATTTATTTAAATTAGGAAATATGCTCTTAACATAACTTATCTAGGAGTTGTGAACCAAAATTCATCTGAACCCAGAGATAATTACAATACTAATACAGCAATTCATGTTTTGTTTTTTTCCCTAAATTTAGAGAGGAGGGCCAATATGCTGAACTTTAGTACAGGACCACCACTGGTCCTGCCGGTTTTAGACGTTTTCCTGCAACAACACACCTGATCCATATTACACCTGATCCAAATGACAACTTCTTCTCAAGTTCTGCACAAGCCACTAATGACCCATTAATAATTTGACTGGAGTGTATTGCAGGAGTAAACATTTAAAATCTGCAGGACAGTGGCTTAACAGATCTACAGTTCGGAATCCCGGCACTAGTGCATTATAAAATATATATACTACAGGAAATGTTTGACCTCTGTAATTGCAAACAAAGGCTACTGTACCAAATATTAACATTGATTTTCTCAGGT
>JBAMHW010000001.1:4797130-4808793 GCA_037177495.1 Rhadinocentrus ornatus
ACCCCTCGAAGATTTCTAAGTGGGAGAACTTGCAAAATAGCAGGGTGTTCAAATACTTATTTTCCTCACTGTATATGATGATTAGGCTAAACTTTGCAGTGTATGTACTATTCAGTATATCAATATTTCATTTTGTAATATCAATATTGTCATCCACACCACTACTTAGAATTGAAGAAAATTCAAATGATAAAATAGTTTGTACACTAAACATGCCTTCAATTGTTCAGTTTTTGCAGTGACAAGTGCAGCTGATTCTGGGTGACAGGTCACACAGTCTCTTCAAAGATCAAACTGTAACATGTTGGTGATTTTCTGGCTGTATCTATATGAAAACCCTTAGACTTGAATGATCTTCGCGCCAGCAGGAGGTGGGACACTATAGAGTCAACAAACTGCAACATCTTCCCCGGAACAATTTCACAGCCATCCACCAACTCTGAAATGACTCCGTTTGCATCTATAAATGTATTAATTCTTTATAATTTGAATACTTCCCTAATACTACAAGATGTGTGACCTAATTCAATTCAGCATCCATGCATGCTGGAAAAATATCATGGCTACAGCGCATGTAAGAAGTGCATTCAGCAGTCACAGCAGCAACAGGATTAATAGACCGTTTTGTCGGACTGAAAGCCCTTATTAGCAGGATAAAGAACCGTGAGCTGAAAATAGTGTCGCTACACAATTACCACAAAGCCAAAATCTGTCTTGGCAACCATTCTGTGAACACATCTACCTATCCAGGTAGCGACCGGCTACTCTTCCCAGTCTCAGAACCAGAATCAGAAATGGACCACATATTAAAAGCGTCACAATGCTGGAGTTACTCCCTTCAGTACAAGCTGAACACTCACAGCTGGTCACTAGAATACTGAGTTCTCTTTATTTGACATTTTCTCATTTAATTTGTCCACATGTCCATCTGATCAGCTGCAGATCGCCATATGAACTGTGAGCAGATGGTCAGATCAGTGGCATTTGGTTACCATGGACAGGATGTTTACTTCCTCTGGTCGCTGAACACGAACTTGAGTTCATCTGACATATGTGGCCTTCTGAGAATTAAAAACAACAACAATAATAATATCCATCCATCCATCCATCCATTTTCTGCCGCTTATCTGGAGTCGGGGGCAGCTGCCTAAGCAGACAATAATAAAAATAATATTTTATTTTCAAGGCCACCTCACAAAAAAAAACAAACTGCACAACAACACAACAATTAAAGCAATAGACAATACAGAAAAACTATGTATGAATAGGGAAAAGCTGGTCTGAACAGGTGTGTTGCAGGTGTGTTTTGTGACTTGATATGAAGGTGGCTAGAGATGGTATTGTATCAGGATGTGAGGGATTTATTTTTCTGTGCTGAAATAGTTCTGTGTTGCTGTAGATGAGAATGTTGACCAGTAACTGATGACACATATATTACTGAATTTTGATTGGCTGTTAGAGTGAGATGACTAAATTCCCAGCAAAATAGATCAGAAGCCACAGATGGAGCGTAGGTCTTTTGACTGTATTTCAGCTTGTTTTATATGAAAGTCTAGATTGAAGTTTCTTTTTTTTTGTGTCATTTTTTGTTTTTATTTTTAAAAATTATACTGCAAAAAAGACTAATTTTCTTTCAAGACTGTCACTTGCCGACGTCCTCATGGCCTCTTGTTTAATTTTCATTCAGTCCTTTAACCAGCTGAGAACCTCTGAAAGCCTCTTTGATCCAAAACTCTGAGCAGCAGAGCGTCAGGCTTGACTGAGACAGAACAGCGGGACTGTTGAAAAGGAGGAAAAGTGATGGGAAAGACCAAACCATGAAAAACTGAAAGACGAGAGGAACGAGAGTGGAAGTCTTGAAAGAAGAGAAATGTGACAGAGACAACAGGGCAGAGAGAATGAGGAGTTTAAAAGAGCAACAAACACAGGACTTCTTGTGGTTTCAACACTAAAGCAGCAAAATCTCGAAAACAGGGCAGATGAGACGAGTTTGTCAAGCTCTGATAAATGAAGCAGAGGCACATGTATATACAAAACACATGCTGACAGTCAAATAAATCAATTCCATTTCAAACAAGACTAAACAGAATTCCACACCTCGTCCTCTCTTTGATTTTGTGTATTGAGGCAAAGCTGTTTCACCACAGACTTAAACATTAGCTGGTTCATTTTGTGGGACTGTATTTTAAAAAACACACCTCAACCAGAAATCCATCCAATATATGTTGGAGATTTGAATTACTACTTACATCCTAACAGCAGACTGTGTGAGAAAAGAAGCTGAGACAATCAGAGCGTTGAAGGCTGGACTATGGATGAAAAAAATGATCTTTTAGTAAGAACTACTATAATAAATACATGAGAAAAAGACAGATGATCTTCTACATGCAGCAACTTTAGCATATTTTCATCTGTTGACATGAAATTAAATGGATGATTCATCAACATAAGGGACAGGCAGTGCTCCTGCTGGATAAGACACAAGAATAAGGTCAAACTTTGATTGGACAGCTCTTCTTCTGATTTGTGTTTTTGTTTAGGGAACTGACCAATTTCCAAAGCTTTTTCTGTTTGAATACAGAAAACAATTCCTGGCCACATTGTTGGGTACACCTGATCAGCTAATCACATGACAGAAACTCAATATATGTAGTCATGTAGACATGGTGAAGATGACTTGCTGAAGTTCAAACTGAGCCTCAGAATGAGGAAGAAAAGGAGATTTAAGTGACTGAACGTGGCATGGTTGTTGGTCTGAAATTTACTGAGATTTCCACACACAGCCATCTCTAGGGTTTACAGAAAATGGTCTGAAGAATAGAAAATATCCAGAGAAGACTGGCTGGAGATGATAGAAAGTTTTTTTTTTGTAATTATATATATATATATATATATATATATATATATACACACACACTATATTATAGTAATCCAAATTTTTAGCAAGACATTTACATCCGCAGACTTCTGATTCTTTGGTAGCAGAGATGGGGACTCGAGTTGCACTTAAGTTGTATTTCCAGTGACTTGAGACTCGACTTGTACTCGAACTCAAAAGACTTGAGACTTGACTCAGACTCGCGATCCGAGACTCGAGAACATTTTTTTTTTCCATGATCTTCTCTCTGTCTAATCTTCTGTCTACTGTCATTTCTCGAGACGCAACACTGACGTAACATTACACAGACGTGCCCACAGTGCATTGCAGCACCGGTGAACACAGCTGTTGCTGCAGCACCTGTAACTTTAGGGTATTAAGACTTAATAAAAAGGGACCAGTATAAGAGCAGCAAACTGGAACGTCTGTGGTCCAGAACGCTGGATCCACCAAATCCACTTTAAAAATACACCTGAGAGGTTAGTCACTGTAATATGAAGCTAATGTTAGCGTCTATGTTAGCAACGAGCTTAGAGCAACAGCAGCATAAACGTTAATATTATTTTTATATTGACACGCCAATTTATCAGACTGGCTCCACTGGATCTCCAGAAGAAGAACAAGACATTTACTTAACAGTTTCCATTAACTACTTGGCCATGATCACGTTAAACTGGGATCAGATCTACTGTAAACAATGTGGTTGTACTGGGTCTGTTTATTAGAAAGTACAGCTGTTGCTGATTTAGAAATGTAAGAAATATTTATTGGGTCTACAAGAACTGGATCTACATGATTTTAAAACCTGAGTCTTTATTCAGTTGGAAAAAGTTTAAAATAAATATTTTCTGTACTCATCCCGCAGAGTTATTTCAAGCCCTTTTAAAAAAATTTATGAAGACTTCTCTGATGAACTAGTGCGTGGATCACTAACTGTGGACCTGTTGAGCCACTGCAGATTTCACGTTTACTTGCTGTAATACACTTGAGTGAAATAATTAAAGGATCATAAAGAGGCTTTTGCAGAACTTGACAACAAGCTGTCACATGGATCAGGTGTGTTGCAGCAGGAAAACATCTAAAACCTGCAGGACAGGTGGTGATCCTGCACTACAGTGCAGCATATTGGCCCTCCGCTCTACGTTCAGGAAAAAAACGCTTTGATTTGCAGTATTAGTATTTTAAATTTCTCTGTGGGTCCAAAATGATTTTGGTTCACATTAAAAACTTATGGAAAAGTTGCTAAGAACATATTCACTAATCTGAATAAATTTCCATAATCATCTCCAGGTTTTCTGAATTCAGTAAAGAAATTGTCCAGAGGAGAAGGACAGAGCATTTGTCAGGTTAAGCTACAGATTAGCACTTTTACTAAATGCTGGTAGATAAAGGGTAAGTACAGATATTAAATTCCTTGGATAGTCTTCTAAGCCAGTGGTTCCCAACCTGGGGTCCCCCAAAGGGCACAGGGGGTCCCTGAGCCTTTGACCATTAGAGCCTTTGTGATTAATGTCCACAAATTATCCATATTTTAAGGGGAAAAAAGTAAGGCTGTATGTTGTTCATTTAACTTTGGCTTTATAAAAGGACCGATTCAACCAGAATACATTATTTATGGTGAGAATCTCACTTTTAAAAGCACAAAACCAGCATGGTTTCAGTACAGGGTGGAGCAGGGGGTCCACGGCATTTTAGTATGTGCATGAATGGGGTCCCCAAGAAAAAAAGGTTGGGAACCACTGTTCTAAGCAGGCGTTGATTGGCAGATTACTCATTACAACCAACTTACATTACAATCAACACTTGAGACTTGGCTTGGACTTTGTTTGGTAGGTTGCAAATAAGGGTGGGTAAAAATATTAATTAATCGATGCAATGCAATATTTTGCTACCCAATTCAATATCAATTAGGCAAATCCTCTGAATCGCTTCTGCTCCTGACTCATGGGGGCGCTGTGGGTGTTCATGTTATATAGACGGAGGCTGCATTTAATCAAACAACAAAAAAATGGCGACCAATGCAAGCAGCAACAGGCTAAAGAAACAGGCTCCTTCAACTTTTAAATCTGACGTTTGGGGTCATTTAGAATTCTCGTGTAAATCCGGAACACAGGAAATAGACAAAAGTAAGGTCTTTTGTAAGCTGTGCCAGGCAGAATTAAAGTGCTGCAGTAACACGACAAACCTGCGCAATCACTTACACCGACACCATGCAGATGCTCTGCAACAAGCTGTAGCTAAACCTATTGACTCAAAACAGAGGCAACTCCACAAATCCTTTGCCTGCAACAGAACTGCATGTTTCCTTCTGTTGCACACCCCATGCAGAAATAAGTTGTTGTAAAAACATGTGAAGTAACATACCACATATGTTAATGTGGCCATTAAAATATTTAAAAACTGTCAACAGGAACTCTAATTATTTGTGCGTTTCTACTTAATTGACTTGACATCAAAGCATTTAAATCAATATCAAATTGAAATCGAATCAAATCGCAGCCCAAAGAATTTAAATTGAATTGAACCGTAAGGTTCCTAACAATACCCAGCCCTAGTTGCAAAGACTTTTCTGAAACCAATAGCCCTTAATTTAAGATGGTATTCACTTGTCAGACCAGCCTAGTCCAATGAATGGCAGCAACATTTAAGGGAATGTTAAGGTAACACCAAACATTACCGTTGTTTCTGCAAAACCAATCTACCCCGTGGTATCAATAAAGAAACTTTGAACCTTGAGCAAACATGTTGAGTGTTTTGACAATCGAGGGCATTTTTTCCTGTTTAATGCTTTCCTTAGATAAACTTTGTTCATGCTCATAATACAAGGGATAAAACTTGCTTTTAGTAGGAGGTGGTATTAAATACTTCTAGATTTTCCAGCAACAACTGATGTGAAATGCAGACGTTGTGCAGCTGCCTTAACAAAGCTCCAACACTATGTCATAAGTATCATATTTAGTGCTTTCTTAGCACTTACTGCACACAAAGTTTAACACTGTCTATGCACGGGTGGTTTTAGACATTTGTAGTTTGGTTTTATTTGATTTTTCCTCCAATCCATTGTAAGTGCTGTGGATCAAAGCCAGCAACAACAACCATCCTTCAAATTGAGTCAGGGATGCTTAACCCTTTAAAAGATTTTCAGGGCTGAATTTCTGTAGATGATGAAGAGGAATTTGTTTGCAAGAAAAAGCTTTGTCACATTTAGATGCTTTAGAGGTGAAAGTTATTGTATCACATTAAACTAATCTGCTTCTGCTGCTGTTCCAGGGCTGGTGGCTCAGATTCTGCAGTTTTCCCCATCAACTGTACAGAATATTAACTGTGTGTCTCAGGTCAAAACACAAATAAGGATTAGAGATTATAGATGGGAAAAAATAAAAAACTACAAAGATGTGCACCTAACACATCCTGCAGAGGAGGTGGGTGATGGGAGGAGACAATAGGAGATCCTGGTTGTTGGTTTATTGAGAAGTGGGTCAGGCCATTAAGGAGGAGGAGGAGGGGAAAGACTAGCTGAGGGAGGGATGAGGAGGTAGTGACGAATAGAGGCTGGTCCAGACCTCATAAGCTTCACTGGAAAACTCACAGCCATTAATCTGATTAATGTAAACCAACAGTTTCAATGCAGCCAGGCTGGGATATACCTACATATGAAGCATGTGGTGGCCCACATGAGCACTTTTATACAAGGTCCTGCATTCCACATCATGGCCTGGCGCCTTCAAACATCCAGAAACACTAACAGTACTTGGAGAATCTTTGCTGCCAGCAGCTGGCCTTACATCAGAGTTTTGGATCCAGCTATGGGCCAGAGTACTGCTGTGAGTCTGTGAAATGAAAAACTCACCGTTTCAAGAAAGAAAACTATCCCCATGCTCACAATGATTACACAATTATTGCTGTTGGCAAAAATAAAGCAGATTTTAGCTACTAAAAACTTGAAAATCATACTCTCCTTTATACTACTGCTTTATAGTAACTAAGGAAAGTCCTGAGTAAAATTTATCTAAAAAAAACACATTTATCTGTCTAATTTCTTCGGGAAAGACCTGACCATAAAGGTCATAGCTATAGCAGTCTACACAAAACACAGCACATAATAAAACAGTTAAATACAACTATACAACGCATGCAAAACACATACAATCATCTTAAGAGAAGCTTTACAGATAGTTAAGAGTTTCTAATAAAGCTTTAAATTGACCAAAAGAGACCAAGTTACTGACCTTTAAGGTCTCCTGGAGGACATTCCAGGACCAAAAGGTGCAAAATAAGAAAATGTGGATCTACAAAGTTCAGTAGAAGGTTTTGGTATGCTAAACACCAGCAGTCTGGATGGGTGCACAATATAAAAGTTAATGAATGGTATGAAGAAACTTCTCAAATATAACAGGAGTTTACGGTCTATAGTTGCTGTAAACTAAAATTAACCAGTGATGTTTTCTCCTAAGGGTCAGTGAGTGCTGGAGACCAGATTATAAAGAACCCAATGATGCTTGCTGGGTAAGCAATTAGAGATAAAATGCAGGGAGCAATGATGACCAGAGTCAAGGTGACTGAGTACAGCTCTTTCCATCTGGATCCTTGTCATACAGAATCCACTGCGGTAATAATTCCCCTGACGTTGGTTGTCTCTTAACGAGACTTTGCGGGCTGTAGACTTCTGCATCTCGTAGAGAGCAGCATTTCTTACTGCAGTTATACGTACAGCTAAATCCCAGGTGTGAGTGACGGCTTACTTCACTGTAAATCTGTCAAGATTTTTAGGCTAAGTCAGCTGCTAACTAACTAAGGAAAAAACATTCAGATTTTCATAAAAATAAATCGCCACTAATTGAAAATTCTATTTATGGATTTTATGGATTAATCGCCCAGCCTTAGTTAAAACAAGACGTATTTTGATTATAACACCATCAGGTGCTTGATATGCAGTCTGAAAGAGAGCTTTTTGTCCTCCCAGATGCCCAAGTATTTATAACAAGACCCTTTTCAATGTTTTTTCCAGAAAAAGTAACAAGAGAGGATGTGAGCTGAGAGTGAGCCATAGAAAAGACCATGAATTTAGTTTTCTTTGTATTGAAATCCTGCAGCTTATTAGACTCGATTGGTTGGAATGAATAAATGTAAATTAAGGAAATTTTTTTACTAAAAGCAACACTAGCAAGGTGTTCATGTCAAAAATCAGAAAGAACAAAGCCAGCTCAAAAGACACCAAAGTCTGCAGCGTGCCAGGTATTTTATTGTTTTTCTTTTTGCCTCTATACAAAAGGTCAAAAACTGTCAGGTATGTCTTATACTTACACATTCATAGTTGAATCCCATCCAGACAAAGAAAACACAACACTTCTTTCAATGCTAATGACAGGTATGCAACATCCAGTCGGATACAACTTATGTCGTTTTCAAACATGAACACCAGCAATTTTCAGGACAGTTTGGTCTGGCCTTTATTTCAACGCAGTGAAAACACAATCACAACGGGAGGCCTTCTTCTGGAGATGAGCTTAACTGGCTGGAAATACAAGGGAACGCAGCCATCTAAAATGTACAGGACATGACGCAGAAATCAGGCTGAGTACTGCATGTAACTAAGTATCAACAGCTGGGAGCGAGTGGAAGGCAGGACTCAGGTCAGCAGGAAGGACAAACAACAGAAAGAGCACTTAACACCCTGTCCCTATTCAGGATTTGGGTGGAAAATGTCTGCAGGACGTCCAGAGCGAATCTTCAGAACTTTTCAGGAGTCAGGACAGAACAGTTTCAGAAGCTCACTTACCATTGCTAGTAGGGATGGGTAAGGATTTTTCAATAGTTTCGGCCACGATACGCAACTGTCTTTTTTTAAATCATCACCTCGTTATATGATGTTACTACCACTACAAGGGGGCATCAATTTACCAATCTGTTCGCCAACCATAGGTAAAAAAAACCCAAAACAAACAACTACAGAATAAGACTTCACTATAGTGAGACCCTGGTACAAAGAGTGTGACGCTGAAAGATTTGATGCTGATAAACGACAAATATCACAAACACACAGCCAACAAAAACAACCAGTAGTTGTTAAGCGTAGAACTTCACCAAGAAAATAAATGAAAATGAGTTCCAGTAAACCTTCACCAGGTAAAGCTAGCATATCACAAGTCTACCTCGACTATGAACAACATCCAACAGAAGGTCCATCCTCAAATCAGCAGTGAGAGGCAGCTTTGTCACCAGATGAAGTTTGAAGTTCAGACATGAAGAGCAGAAAGAAGATGACGGCTAAACGCATGCTTAGAAGAACTGTCCAATAATGCTCAGTGATTTCAAAGTATATTTTTGATGAATTACTACTGGTTTTAATTCTATTAAATACCATAACCACCACCAACCAGTATTGTATTTGTGTTAACTGGAAACAAACCTCAAAAAGGAATAAAAAATAACAACAACAAGGGCAACAACAACACGACGGAGTACAAAGGCCACATAAAGAAATTTTTTTTTACAGGCTTCAAGAATAAAATCGTAATTGCACCAGTTCCAGCCATTTCCCTCCACAAAAGCAACATTTTCTGCAAGTCCGCCTGCTTCTTTTGGCAGAATAGATTCATTTTCTTGCAGAATCTTTTCAAAGCCCCGATATTAATGATAATCTGGTGCTGACGGGCCAAAAGATTAAATTTCTCCTAGTTTGTGAAACCTGCGCTGAAGTACAACTTCACGAGATGCTCCTCGCCCTCATTTTAACAACTTCCCTCTTCTAAAATAACTGGTTAAAGCATTTCTTTATTCTCGTAAGATTACAACTTTATTCTCAAAGCCTGTGAAAAACGATTCGTCTAAATGTGGCCCTAATACTTCATCCTACAATTGAAGGGAAGATCCTGAAGAAGAAATTCACAGCAGCCCTTCGGATTCAAATCCTTGTTTGTACGCGTGGAACTTCTAGTTCGGTCATTTATTATTTGCAGACTCAGCATTTTAATGTCTACTCGGTTAGCTTTGTTTTACCATAATTTATATAATTGAGTTTCTGCAAAACAGATTACAAAAATAACTTGAGTGGAAGTAAAATTTTATGCAGTTTTTTTTACTTTTAACTTTTCTGATTTATATCCTCTCAACTCTGAGAAGAAATTTGTTATTTGGATACATCGTGGTGATAATCAAATACAAACACTTTCTACAGTTTCTTATATTCACATAATAATGTGTTTTTTTTAAATCAGTTAAGAAAAAGGGAAAGCACATTTTGCCACTAGTGGAGTACATAACTCCTTGTGCATTCATTATAATCTGTCATGTACAGCATCATTAGCCTCTGAAACTCCGCTGGACAGTCATTAAAACAGAAAATGCACATTACAACATAAATTGTATTCTGTCACATGAGGGACAACAGTTTTCTGCAGATATCGATGACCTGCCTGCATAAAGAGCAAAGATCAGCTCCAAAGTTTCAAAAAGCAAACAGTCTGATAAAGTAAGGCTGGAAGGGAGAGAGGGGTCGACTACATCAATCTATTTCACTCCACTATCTGGAGCCCTGACTTGTCGAGTCAGGAACAAATAAAAATACAGGATAATACAACCGGCTATAGATGCTACAGAAACACAAACGAGCAGCTGTGAAACAGTTAAACGCTGGAGAAGCACAAAACACAATTATAAGCAGAAAACAGCGCATGTCAAACAAACAAGTTCCCGGTTACCGCTGCTAGGTGAGACTCTGGGTCAGAGGAGAGCTTACCTTTTCAGAGACGAAAACAGAGGTGGACAGATGTCCAAACAGAAGACTGCCTTCGTCTCCTCTGGCCTGAGAGGTGAAAGGACAGCAAGGAAAGAGAGATCCCTCAGGAGCATAAGCAACAATAAAGCAGAGGAGGGGGGGAAAAAGAAGACAGAGAGGTTTGTTAGTCAGCGAAGCAGTGAGCGTTTAGATTAGACTCCGTCTGCAGACCAGCGGCGCTCAGACGGGGCTGAACGAGCCGCCGGCTTTAAGGCTTGGTGCTGGTTGGAGGGTGGCACATTCTGGAAGTCACGGCGAAATGCCACACATGGAGCCTGCGGGGGAAGCCTAATGAAACAGCTAGAGAGCAGCGGCACCTGACAGGGGAGGTCAGAGCAGTTCAGTCACA
Source organism: Rhadinocentrus ornatus (assembly GCA_037177495.1). Classification (NCBI taxonomy): domain Eukaryota; kingdom Metazoa; phylum Chordata; class Actinopteri; order Atheriniformes; family Melanotaeniidae; genus Rhadinocentrus; species Rhadinocentrus ornatus. Next base: position 4,808,135 of record JBAMHW010000001.1, read on the forward strand.
CCTCTATTATTATCTGAAGCGGCAACGAGCTGGAAGGTTATAAAAACACAACTCCAGGGATTCCCTATAAGGTCTATACCACAAACACACATCTTTATAACCACACTTTAAAGATCTGATGCATCTGACCCACAGTAAAAGAGTAAAACATTAGTCTTCTTGGAAGATGAGGAACAAGACAAGAGCAGCCCACTAAAAAGTGTAAGTAATAACTGTAGTAAACTGGATGAAAACATGCAAAGTGCAGTTTTCCAGAAAGCACGAACTCTGGTATCAGAGTTTCTGCAGCTTCATTTTTGGCCTTTTTAATACTGATTGACAAGAACTCTAACTCAACTCTTTTGATTAGCAGAAAATGTAGCCAATAGATCCGTTAAGTTAACGGCCGACGCAGTCGTCCAACCCCCACCACATTCAAGCTTTTCCTTCTACACTTCTTACTTCATTCAAATTTACGACAAGTCTTTTGTTTGTTTTGGGGAGGGTTTCGTCCGGAGAATGCAAATGTAAAATAGCCATTTTACTAACTGATACATTTACAGTAATTGTCATTTTACAAATTCTGCAATTGGGAATGGTTAATGTATCCATCCATCCATTTTCTGTACCGCTTGTTCCCATTAGGGGTCGCGGGGTGAGCTGGAGCCTATCCCAGCAGT
>JBAMHW010000001.1:4836593-4851569 GCA_037177495.1 Rhadinocentrus ornatus
AAATAAATAAATAAATAAATAAATAAATAAATAAATAAATAAATAAATAAATAAATAAATAAATAAATAAATAAGTAGCCAGATCAGTGCATCTGAAATTGTGGCCAGGAACTTATAAATACAGCTTTTATGCTTCTGCACTTTATGTTGAAAACTACAACCGGAAGTAGTTGGCCGTGTCCCGTCTGCCTTGACGGGACACGTATGTTTTAGACCAGAGGAGCCCGTCTACTGGAGGGAGACAGAGGAAAAGTTAGTCAAGATGGCAAATCCCACAGACCCGGAGTGAAGGGGCACAGCTCCCCCTCCGAAAAAGCTTAGCCTGTCGCCGTCCTGAAACAAACCCAACGATGCAAACTGCTCCCGCAGGTAGGAACCACTAACTAACCCGGTATTTTAATTACAACTCGAACATGAAAGTTCCTAGCTAGAAAAAAGAAAAAAAAGCCTAGTTTCTTCTACTCTCTTTTACACATTCAGAAAAAACTACAGAATGATTATGTTTTAGAAGCAGCATTGTGGCACAAAGTAGTTGTATTATACAGCTTTTTAAGTTAAACTCAAGGAAAAGGAAACTGGGAATCTACAGCCGTCAGTGTTTGTCTAACGGTGCTGGGAAGCGTTATTTTTGCGAACGGTAACTTAAAGTCATGGTTACTATACGGTTATTGGACGGTAAATACTAGATATTAAAACGAATAAGGTTTTATTTATTAGACTTTCTTTTTACAAACTGCCCCCCACACACAGAGACGTGCATATCCGCCAACGGCCATCGACTGTGCTGATGAAGCAAAGTGACAGTTTTAGACAGCGGCTAACGCTGGAGTCTGCTCCTAGCTTACTCTTCAGCTCAAACTCCCAGTACAGCCAGCTTTTCCATGGTTTTGAAATACAGAATTGTGACCTGTCATTGAAATAATAAAGGGGAGTCGCCACAGAGGTTATTTCAGCACACAGTCGTCCCGGCGTCCTTTGGAAAATTCCGGGATGCAGCGCCTGTAGTAGCGACAGCTGTATTTTTAGGAATGGGTGGATAGCAAAAGCTTTTTTTTTTGTCTCGGCGGTGAATACCACAAGCCTATGCGCATAGGCGACAGCGAGGTTTCGACCTATAAATGCTTGTGTAACTTTTTAGGGTCTGGTTTTTATTCAAAATTGTCCTGCTGCAGCGGCTCAAAGTCTGCAGAGCTGAAGCAACAGGGACTCTGTCGCATTTCTGGTGAGGCTTTCCTCTAGACTTTGCATATGTGTAAAAGAGGGGGTAGATAAGTACACAAAGAGGCACAGATAGCATTGACTGTTAAATATGTGTTCCTTTTCTAAAGTCTGACATTCTCCTGCAGGCCTAAGAGGGATTCCCTGAAGAAAAATGCCAGTAAGGCTGAAGCTGATGTGACACAGCCTGAGCCGGAAGAAAGCTGACTCATCAAATATCAATCCCTCCGAGATCGACTAAGCAGCCAAAAGAAGCTCAGATCACCCCTAATGCCTAGCTAGAAGAGCACCTCACTCCCCCTCACTCTCACTAAAGGAGATTATCAGACAGGAGAAGGTGGTTGGAAACCCATCCAGCAGGAATATATCCAACAGCTGCTGCAGGCTAAACACTTTTTTAAGCGGTTGTCTCACTGTCCCAGCTAATAATGACAACACTAAGAATGGTATTGCGGTGCTTCAGCTGATCTTCACTGACTGACCCCCCTGACAAGTTCTCCAGAGAAATCCTCATCTGTCGTAACCCCCTGTTAAGTTTTTCCTAAGTCATCAGGTGTAAAACATTGGGGATAGGTCGCTGAGTTAGCCAGGCTCACCGCAGTCAGTCCACCTTCATCCCACCTTGCAGACCATGATGTTTCGTGATCAGGTGGGTGTGCTAGCCAGCTGGTTCAAGGGATGGAATGAGTGCGAGCAGACTGTGGCTCTGCTCTCCCTGCTGAAGAGGGTGAGCCGAACCCAGGCCCGCTTCCTGCAGCTCTGCTTGGAGCACTCTCTTGCTGAGTGCACTGAGCTGCAGGTCTTGGAAGGAGAAGCCAACAATCCAGGTAGGAAAACCAGCTGATCAGACACGTTTAGCTGCTACATCATCCACTGAGACATACAGTACTGTGTATATTCTTTAGTCCTTAGAGCTAAGGTGCCCTTTTCAATGCTTGAATGATTCATAGATCATCCATTCACACTTTCAGAAACCATTGTTCAAGCCCACTTAACATCCTCATCACGAGAGCTACCTGTACAGGGGGCACCATGTGATGCAGGCAGTACAAAAAACTTTGCACACCTTATGAAGCACCAATCCTAACATGCAACATACTATGGGGAGAAACTCAGCTAAAAGACTTTACCAAGCATTGGCATCCCAACAAACACAATTCAAACCCCAAGTAATAATATTGGCATGCAACAAAAACACAAGAACAGTCCACTTAAGAGCATCTGTTAATTTCTCCACTTCAAACAAACCACACATACAATGTGTCCTATGAAAGCAGAGACTCTTCTGATTGCAAAGATGTCTGTCTCCTTACTGTGAGACAAAAACTCTGCAAGCTAGCAGCCGAAGAGTAGCCAACAACAAAAAAAAAAACCTACAAAATCATAAATCATGTTTTAAGTTTAATGTTTTGTGATCAAACGTTTTATTTCACTCTGAAAAACGCTGCGAATGTGCTATCCTATGACTCTGCCTTTGTTTGAAATGAATTGTGAAAGTCCTGGTAGGTCCATGTAGTACATGAAGATTCTTCCTATGATATACTATCTTGGGTTTCACTTCTTTCTGGATCCTCATGGTGTTTCTAAAAAGCTGTCGATTATCAACATCGGCTGATGGGTTGCCAAGATATTTACCTGCATAACGCCTCCCTTAAAATATTTACAACTGCTCAGGTTAACTTTTTAATCCTTTACTTTTGCACAGTTCCTCGCCAGACATTACTCTACTAATTCCTAGATGAATTAGGCCACTATACTCTGGTGTACACTTAAAGTAATGTGGTTTCCTTTTAGGAGGAGATAACCATTTACATTTTCTACTGTGTTCCAGGCGAATTTACTCTGACACAGTAACAGATATGTTGATTCTGACACTTCTGTAATAATTTCACATGTCTCAGCTTTCTTTTGAGACCAAGATAATACATACAGCCATTGTAGTTATGAAGATATACTTAATTATTTTGGATATGTCATTTCAGACAAGAGGCAGAATAAATTGGCCTCCTGAAGGTCATAAAGATTACAAGGAAACGTGGCTCTTTGGAAGTGATGTATAAAAATGTATGAAGAGTTTTACACAGTACTGTAATGAAGATGTAAACATGCTTGAATTTATTTTAGTACTTGATCTACCTCATTCTAGTTTTTATAGTGTAAAGGAGCTTTTCTCCTCCTCTTCTATTAAGACAACACATCTTCTCCTCTTTATATATTCAGTCAAATTACTTCCACTCCATGCTGTATTCTCATTTGAAAGACAATATTTAACTTCACAACCTCATTCATTTTTCACAAATTTTTATTGGTTTTAAAATGCCCATTTTCATAATTTAGGGCATGTGTTTCCAGAGGTACCTGACTCCCTGACCCAGCAACAAACAAGCAAAACACATTAAGAGTTCAGACACCACACAAGCATTAGAGGACATTTCCTGTCTGAAACACCGCTTTATATCCATCAGGAGTAATAAATAGCATTGATGGTGCGTAATAGTGCAAAGCTTTGTGATAAGCTGGAGCCGGTCAAAAAATGGTAGTAAAATTAGCTTGTTTAACGTTTGTTCATCTGCCACTGGGGCTGGATGGAGACGTCAGCCGGGCAATGTGCCACCCTATAGTCCTGGAGTGCTCTCTGAGTTGGTATCGTGCCAAACCAGCCAACGGAGGTGGGGTTATGACTGAGTTTTGTTGCATCACACTGCAGTGTGGCCATGGTAACAGCAAGCCCGGCAACCGACTGGGCTCATGAAAAATAGAGTTATGTGCTGCTTGCGATGGAGAGCAAGCATCTCTGTGTTCCCGTGGCAGCATCTGCATGCAGTATCACATCACGCTGGTCCTGCCCTGTTGTGACACACATATTACACAGAGTTTCCACCAGGATTTACTAGAGGCCGTGGCTGCAGCTACTAGAGGGTAGTCTTTGTTGTTTAATAAAACTGGAGACATCAAAGCTGATTTTATGATTTTTTTTTTCTGTAAACTGCTCCCAAAGTCAAGCTTGTTCATACTGCCAGAGATCAAAGCAGATGGGAGATGCGGGGGGGAGGTGGGCGAGGGTGACGTCTTACTTACAACGGGTTCTTTTGACTCCTAAACCAATCAAAATATAGTTCATGCACTGTTTAAATCCAGCTACCCAAACTCTGGAAAGTCATCTATTTGGACAGTAAACATGAAAAGTGTGTGTGTATTTGTTTTACTGTGATGGTGGGGACAAAAACCTGAATGCACACCAACTTAAGCTAACTGAGTTTCCACAATTACAGTTCCTTTCTAGCTGGAACTGTGTCACAATCATAGCTTTAGTGGTGAGCTCACCTTCATAGATTTACAGCAGCACTTCCACCGCAGGAACCATAGTCTTTGAGGGGGTCTGGCCTCAGCCCCCTCAATTGCGACCATAGGAACCAGGGGCTAAAAAGAGCTCTGGGGAAGAAATTTCTCACAGGGCTTGAAATTCATTTTTGTTATTGGGGAGGGAGGAGTACTACCACCAAATAATACAATTAAGTCAGTTATTCTCTTTAATCAGTATTTCAAATTAAACATCTCTCACTGCTCAATCAACAGATGATGATTAGTTTATTGGCTGAAAATAAAGGATTAATGTTTTTAAAAAGTAAAATACTACACACCTGTTTTTTGTCATTTATCTGCTTACCTCCTCATCTCTGTTTTATTCTCTCCCCAGACCTGGTCATACAATTGAAACATTCACATGCAGACTAAAATCTTAATAAGGGTGATAATTAGATCAGAGATTCAGATTATTATCAGTTTTATATTTATTTATTTGTATAGACTTAACATAAACCTGTGAAGTTGTGGCACTGAAAACTCTTGTTGCCATTTTTAAGAGCAAGTTAATGTCATATCTTTGTAATTATCTTTTAAAAATAATGTTTTTGGTCTGGAATTAATTTCTCAAAGCAATTGAGATGATTGCTTCCATGTATAAATAGTCCAAGAAGGATTGTTGAGGGAATACATGCTACAAGTATCTGGTACAGCAACCTTTGGGATAGAGGAATGAATTTAGGATTTCTTTTTATAAGCCTTCACCTTCAGCACCTTCAGACTGAAGTTAGGGCCATGCTTTATTGTTTCCTGTTGGGTGATTCAGCTGAATAAGATGGAATCAGAAGCCAATTTCAGAGCTGTAAACTCACTATCAGAACACACGCTGCTGAAAAGTGGGAGACTGAGAAGGTTGAGTAGTTGCGTGATCCCCCTGGTATGTTGTGGCAGCTTGTTTGAGTGTTTCAGTCCCTGGCTATGGCTGATGTATCTATCGGTTTTCTATTTTATTTTATAACATTTATTGGTGTTTTATTAATTTTAGAGTATTGGTCAGGGTTTTTTCCTACTAAATCGACATCAAGAGGATTTAAAATTAGATTAGATTTCTAAATCCTTAAAGTAAATGTTCACTTGTCATATAAGGTGCCAATAAATTATTTAACTGAAATCAAACCTTCATACACAATTGTTAGTTCACTAAATAATGGAATAAGCATTATGATTTGATTTTGGACAAAAATGAGCCGTGCTGACTGTTTAAGGGTTAACATACAGCTGGAAGTTTTGGGCTGAGTGGAAAGCGCAACTATTTGGAAAGTGCTGTACAAATGAATGGAATTCTCTGTGACCTACTTCTCTGCAGCTCACAGGCCGCCTTGTTTTGGCACCCAGATAATGATGAGACTTGCTTCTTGAGAGGCAGCCCTAGCAAATGAGATCACTATCTCACTGAGAGATTTGTAGAGTTGCACCAAACTTAACTTCATACCCCTTTTTTTGTTTTTAGATCATTATGATTTCCTGGAGTCCCGTTTTGTGGTGTCTTTTTTTTTTAATATAGTTTTTGTTTTTCTTAAGCCTTAACCTTTTTTCAAATTAGCCTGGTACAGTTGTGTATACACAGCTTTGCATTCCTAAAGTTTTCAGTTGGACCTAAACTGAAGTCAACAATGGGGGTGCCAGCCCAAATCATGCCTACCGAACCACCTCACAGTTTTGTCAGGTGTTAATTGACATATTATAATCCAATAATCTTTATTTCTACCGCTTGTTTATGTCCAGTTGGAGAGAAGTTTTTGTAAACACTCTCATGAACATTTTCTTGTTTTCTTTTTAAATAAAACTTGGACATGGCCAACCACATTTCTGTTAGTATTACTAAGGAAAGTAGCTTCCTTTTTTCCCCTCCCCCCATAAAGAGAACAAAACTTCTTTTGAGACAATCTCATGAGGGACAATGTTGGTGGGGGACTTATATAGTGAGCAGAACACTGTCTGGAGGATGACATATGCACACATACACAGTTGCACACAGGGTGTAGGGTTAGTGTAAGGGGTGGGGTTGGGACAGGACAGTGGACCTGGTGTTCTGAATGACTAGATTCATTTTCATGTGGTATGGCACACTGCTGGCTTGGCCTGCACGGCTGTTTGAGCTGAAAGCAGGGCAGCAGAGATTGGATATGCAGCGGTGTGGTTGAACGAAGGTTGCCCGAGACAGAACTCTGAGTTGGAGCAGTCAGTGACGTTGCATTAAAATTGGAAATTAATTTTATGTTGTAGTTCTTGAGTTAATTGAATTAGGTCTCCATCTTTGTTCCTTTAATGCTATTGGCTTGGTTATGTTTTTGTGCCGCTCAGTACTGAATATTGAAAACAGATTGCAAGAAAAATGCAGCAGACTACAGCAAGTACAATCATGACTTTATTATCTCTGGTTTGTGAGCTACAACACAAAATGAACACTGGGAGAATTAGTTAAATTTAAAAAAGTGATCTAGTTAATGGCTATGTTCACATTCCAGGTCTTAACGCTTAATTCCAATATTTTGCTAAGTTCTGATTTATTTATTTATTTTTTTCTGTGTGTCATGTTTTGCATTATAACTAAATGTGACCGCCATCAGACCCCCAGTGTGAACTGTCTACAGCCCTGAAGCGAACTGCATGAGCAGTGGAAGACATGACAGCTCACATTGTCTGTGGAGGTAGTTATAGATGCTGTCCTTTGTTTACATTTGATGTTGCTGTATCATGCTTCCCCTGAGACAGAATTGTGACAGCTGTCTCACTTCAATGATGTAAAAGTCAAACAAAATGCAACATGACAATTCAGAACAAAGTCCCTTTGAAAAATATATAAATTAGTTTAGTGCCACATATGAAACTGTCCTGGGTCAGGTTTTGAAAAATAATTGTACTGTTTAGACTGTAATAAAAAAATCAAATGTGGGTCACCAATGGGCAACATTTTTGGGATTTGAGCCACTTTTGCCTGCAGTGTAAAAGTAGCCAAAGTCTTGGAGAAACCTATGCAACATTGACCTGGTAAAACCCGTAAGCCTCACCTGGCATGACTTTAATCCTCACCTTCACAAATGCCTCTAATTAAGACAATGTATCCCTTGCCCCAAATAAAGACTCATGCGCTGCCACTGCAAGACCAGTGGCTGAATACCTCACCCTCAAAAGGTTTGCTCTGGGAACCCTTTACAATCAAGACAAATAGTCTCTGCTTTTGAGCTTTCAGAGGTAGAACAAAGACAAAAATAAAATGGGAAATGGAGGAAATCCAGCACAAAATTCAACAGCTACTTATGACTCACAGGACCTTATGGTCAGCTAATTAAGCACTTTCTAACAAAGTAGCTTGAATCACCCTACTGTCTTTTTAACACAGACTGCACGAGTAAAGTTATTTACTGAGCTTCATCGTTAACATTACAGATGTACTTTGATAGCACATGACAGATGTTTTCACCAAAAGTAAAAAGGACTTTACTAAAGAAAACATACATGTATGACCTTGATTATAAAGCTATTCAAAACACAAAGTGGCAAACACACAGTAGCATGTGACCAGCAGAAACAATGTATCGCAGTGCCCCCAAACCAAAGGTAAACGAGATAAAAAAAACAACAAATAAACAAAAACAATAAAACCAATCATACACAATAACAATGATTAAAGATATGATTAAGAAATAAAAGGAAAGGCCAATAAATGACGCTAGAATTTAAATCTGAAACTCTCAAAATCCTAGAAGGGATAAAAGTCCAGAAACTGTTTGAGTCTGTTTTGAAAGAAGATTAAAAAAATAAAGTTTCACTGCAGCTGTCAGCATTTCCTCTACATGTATGTAGAATGAAAGAAAGCTCAGTTTGTCTATATAATGACTGACAGAAGAAAAGAATGTTGTAAAATGGTTGATACTTTCCAGTGAATTTCTGCTGCACTCCCTCCCTGAAATAAGCCTGATGAAAATCTGGGCTGGAAGTCAGCATTCCTGGCTGAGGCAGTAAACTGTTCCAGTGTTGGGGATACTGTCTAGGAATGTGAGCCCATTGGAGCACATTTAAGTTCGATACTCAGTTTAAGTTGAACTGGGGTTTTTCCACAAAAAGGGGGCAGGGGTAGGCAATGGAAAGGAAACTGATTCCACCCTCAGTGGAGCTGAGGTCTCCTGAGTCCACAGTGGTAAAGAAGGGGGGAAGATGAGAGGGGATGTAGAGGTGGGTGGGGTGAAGAAAGGAAAAGATGAAGACTCAGGAATACTAGTACCATTTATGAGATGGAACATTTTCCTCTCTTTTTTATGACCATATTTCCCCAAAAATGGGGACACCATGGGAACCAAAAGTTAAAACAATATGTTAGGTATGTAAATGATTTCAAATGTGTTTAATTGGGAGCAAAAGAAAAACATTCATAAAGAAATGTTTTCTTTTTTAAATATATGATAAAAATATAAACTAGGGCTGCACGATTCTAAAAAAAAATTTTAATCACGTTTTTTTTTGCTTAGAATTGAGATCACGATTTTCTGGGACGATTCTTTCACAAAATGTATTTTTTGCACTGAACTTTAACTATAAAGTTATACATATAAAACAACATTAATCATTAAAAAATGTATTTAAAAAATCTGTTGCATTTATTTCTTAGGGCTCTATTTGCATTTTTTTCCAGAGTAATTTCAATTGAAAACATTTTGGACAGAAAAAAACAAAATTAATTTCCTAATTTGAGAAAATCAAATACCCTGTTATAGCAAGAGAAAGAATGCACACAATTAAAATGCAATGAAAGTTTCTACAGGTATTTATTACATATATAAATATATTACACACACACATATATATCAGTCTGGTTATTGACATCTGTGTGTGTCTCTTGCTTCGTACGGCTTCATCAGGCTGTACTTTGTGGTGACATTTAATGTGGCTGTAGAGATTTGTGGTGTTGCCTTGCGGTGCTGCAACCAGGAGAAAACACCCTTTACTGTGCAACTCGCACTGCTTGCCATCATTTGACTTAAATCCAAAATACTTCGGTTTGAGTTCGGTTCGGGTGACGGGGTGCCTCTCGTCCCTACCGCTTGGGTTTTCGTCGCTATGCATTTAAACCTCCTTACCGCAGACTTTCCTCCGCTTTCACTCTAGCTCACTCTTTCCAAACAGCCGACTGCAGGCGGGCTTTCTCCATTGAATCATGTGTTGTAATGCCGCTTTGCCATTGGTTGAGGGAGGAGGCAACAGCAGTGCTGCGTGTGGGGACGCTTGAAAAACAAATTGAATACATTGTTTGTGATGCAGCTCGTGAGATAAATGCTTTAGAATCGCTGTGTGTAGAAATGAGATCATGTGTATATGTGAATCAAGATTGTTTAACGATTTATCGTGCAGCCCCAATATAAACCATATGGCACTGTCTTTACACAACTATTCGCTTTGTCAGTAGCTCTGTTCCAGTTTTTCGCAAAATAAAAGCGATATTTCTAACATTTTGACAAAGTGCAAATGTGATTTGCAGGTGTTACCTTTGAATGATTTTTAGCGTATTTGCCGTTATTCTCATAAAATCTCGTCCCGCGTGACACCACTTTGGAGAAGTGAGATTTATAAATCTTTGTAAAACTGCATTTAGCCGTAGTTTGCTATCACAGATGACGTTTATATTTTTTCTTTAATTATTTGTAAAAAGATTTCCGTCTCCTACTGCGTTGTGTCATCTTTATTTGAGATGAAGTGGTCACGTGACCCATTATGCCATGTCCGGTATACTTCCATACTATACTATACTATACTATACTATACTATACTATACTATACTATACTATACTATACTATACTATACTATACTATATACTGCTTTTGCGCAATTCTGTGGGTAATGGAAAGACACCTAGTGACTAATGCAATGGTTATATTTAGACACAAATAAAAGGGATTTCAGGTTGATCTGACTCTTTATATGTATCAGTGAAATTATAGCTATGTGCAGCTATCTTGTTCTTCAAAGATGTCAGATAGTTACATTGAACTGAATACTTTATTAATCCCAAAGGGAAATCATATTATTTACAAACAGAAAAAGTAAAGAATTAACATAATAAGGAAGAAAACAAGGTTAGATAGGATCCCAACTCCTGGTACGGTCATAAAAGGAAATCAAAATACATCTAAAGTTAACTGAATAGCTTACAGGTGAATCGCAGTCACAGAATGAAAAAAAAAGCATCATGACGGCTGATTAAAATGCATGTTTTAGCTTTTAAAACAGTACTTGGTTACTTTAGTCCATTAAGCAATGCTTTTAAAAGAAGAGTTGATGAAATAAATTGTACCTGCTTCAACTGTATGATGATATGATACTAGAATCTCACTCAAAATAAGCATATATTTAGAAAAAAAAACCAAACTACATTATAATCTCACACTTTCAGTCGACGTTTGGCATGTTTTCTCTGCACACAGCTATATAATACAGCTTCCCTTGTATCTTTCCTTCTATGTTTGTATATAAATACCTGTTTAAGTCCAGATTTAAAAGTAAAATCCATGTGATACCCGCAGCAGTCCTGCAAACAGCATATTTAAAATACTTATAAACTTATTTAGTCATATTTGTGCTTTCAGGGGTCACATTTTTGTCCCTAATTTGCAAAATGGCCATTGAAGGTTAAGAAAGTTATTAAGTCTGTTGACAAATGGGGGGTTTAAAGGTTTGTAAAAACAAGGAGATAAAAAGGAAAAGAACATCAAACCAGATAAGTTTCATTCATAACTTTTTTTTTCTCTTTAGTGGTAGAGAAGGCTTACCACATCAGTCTTAAATTTTATAATTCTTCTATTCTCTACACCTCCTGACTGTCACTATGCTTGCTAATTCAGAGATAGAGAAATGGGAGGATGAGAGTGGGCCAGAAAAGTCTTGTCACTGGTTTTTGAGCCAAACTATTTCATCGCACCCATGCATGAGCAAACAGTTTATTTCTGGAAGTTGACGGCGTGTTCTGTGAACTTGCACTGAACCTCAGGAATGGGGACAGACAACTTGCCAAACGCCCAGAGGAAAAAACGGAATAAAGCTTGTCTTTTCCCCAGGCCTCTATAATAAAGGTTTCTTTTAAAAAAATAGATTTCAGGTGGAACTGTTAAGAAAATATAAACAAGTACATGAAAAGGACTCCATTCTTGGGGGTAGCTATTTAAAGCTTCTGACATACCAGGCTCTTGGTATTATGCAGATCAATGTTTCTCAATTCCAGTTCTTAGGACCCACTGCCCTGTCTGTTTTAGATGTTTTCCTATTCCAACACATCTGATTCAGATTAGTGGACCTCCTAATCAAGTTCTTTGCAAGCCTGTTAATAAGCCATTCATTGCAGTCAGATGTGTTAAAGTGCAGACATATCTAAAACATGCAGTGAGTCGCCCCCTAATGACAACAAATTTCGGATCCGTCTTGCACCATACCTGGACTCTGAGTTCCCCAGTCAGTAAAAGTCAGTCAGATGTTGATGCTTGTCTTATCTCTTTCTCTGTCCCTTTCTCTCCATAAATGTCCTCTTTCATTTCCTTGAATAGTCAGCCAGCCAATAGTCAGCTATTTAAAATGGCTGTTGTGTTGATATCCAGTTGCTAGCTTGTGATGGGGTGCATAAAGCAAAACTCAACTGTAAAGTGATGCCGCATCCCAGAAATTAAAGTTGTGGCGTGCAGTTTCTCAGCCCCTGAACGCTACTAAGCGGCGATGGCTTCAAGGAGTGTACGTAATAAATGCCACAGTGCCATCAAAATGAATCAAATCCATGTATTTAAGGTCAGAAAGTTGCATAGTTCTACTTTATTCTACTGCAGACCGTGATCAGTCGATTGTAATAATCAGTTTATCAGTTTGTGCATGCATAATTCTCACTCCTCGAGCAACTCGATATAATCTTTTGACAGTCCTGAAATATGGGTGGTCCAGGGCTGTTAGATAAGCCAAAATTAAATCCTTTCCACACAATATCACAGCTGAACTTTAAACTGAGGCATTTACTTAGCAAATTTAACATACCCAGGCCAGTGACGGTCAGTTATTCCACATTTGCTCTTCTGCAATATTTCACAGCCTGTGAAATGTGTTAGTATATTCTGCTGCTCGGTTGCACCAAGGTGATTGGCTGCAGATTCGGCTGAGACCGCCCTCCTCTGCTACCTCCGCTGTGATTGGTCGACACCAGGTCAACGCTAACTACAGCGGGACCAAACTTTCAGCCCATCTCTGTGATTGGATGCTGCCAGCTCTGCGCTCCCGTCGAACGGACCAATAAGAAGAACTCTTAGTCTTCAAAAAGGAGGAAATGCAAACATTGGAGGCAGCTGTGTTCCTCGGGAGCTCAGTTTGCCAACCTGGGATTATAGACGCTGGTTGTGGTTGACCCTTGTGGTTTGTAAGCCTTTGATTCCCCTTTTGTGAGTTTGCACAATTGTGCTTGGTTTGTTTGAAGAGACACTCATTTTCCAAGTAGTGGTTTTGAGTTTGGTTAGAGAGCTTTTGGTTTACTCATTACGAGTCACTTTGTGTATATTTGTTTTTGTAGAGAATTTGAGTTACTTTCTCATTAGGAGACGTTTGGCGTTTTGTTTTTGTTTATAGCATCTTTTGGTTTATTGATAATTGTAGTTGTACTTTGATTAATTGTTAAGTGAATGAGTAGAAGATTTTGTTTATTTCCTTTTTAAATAAAATTAACTGTAATTGTTACCTAATTAAGTAAAACCTTTTGTTAAGTATTTTCTTTTGCTTTATCTGGACATGATATATTAACTGTAACAGGACACCTTTTGTTATTTAGTGAGTATATTTTGTTTGAACCTGGGATTGTATAATAAATTATTATTGTATATCATTTTTGTGGGTCCGGCTTGTTTTGTTATTGACCATGATACCCCTAGTTTGAAAAGAGGTTGTAACACTACAAATGATAGCAGTATTTCTGTTGTAACTTGTTGCACCAATATATAATGTAGCATTTAAAACAGTCTTCATTTACACCCCCTCATAGTAATATGAGAAAACGTATCTGGGTGATTCACATGTGCGTATGTATGTACGTATGTTTAAAAAAAAAAAAAATTGAGGAAGGGTGAGAAAAGGTGAGGATACCTCTCTCATAGATGAACAGCCAGACCAGACATAGAGGTGTATGTTTCCCATTTAGCTGCTCAGTCCAGCCATTCCCCATTTAGTCAACCGGTTGTGCTCTACAGTACAGTTCTTGTGTGAAGTAACTTGGGAGCCAGCCAGTCTCAGCTCCACAGACACGGAAGCAAACATAACATACAATATAATGTAATGTAGACATGGAACAAGAAATTTTCTCTCAGCCTGTTCTGCACCCCTCATAAGTTATTTGATTATCACAAGCTGTATTAAGTGGACACAGTGTATATTTGGAGCTTTAGGTTTGCTGCACCAAGCTGCACTGCCGATCTAAAAACAAAGGAAAAGAAAATGATTGATCCAATGAGTATCTTTTATTAAACAACCATGTAGGAAGATGCATCCTGTGATTGTGAAAATTATAAAGCAAAGAAAACATCTAAGGAGATGCTGAAACTACTAAAGTTGGGTTAAAACTTTTCAACACATTACTTAAAACTAGACGGATAGTGGGGAATCATCTTTGAAGAAGAAATGTTGTCGGATCACTTAAAATCAAATTGTAAAAAAGCAACAGTAGAACTCAGGGCTATGCTTATTAATGAAAGTAAAAACATTTCCACATGTACAATATGGAACTATCTAGGGACAAAACAGCTGTGTGACTTTAAGAAAAAAACTCATCAGTGAGGCTAATTGAAAAATTAAAAGCTTCATTTTGCTGGAGAGCATAAAGATTGGACTCTGGAGCAATGAAAGGAGGTCATGTGATCTGAATGATGCTTTTCCAGAGTGACAGGCACATCTGGGTAAGAAGAAAGGTGGATAAAGTGACGCACCCATTATGTCTAGTTGCTACTGTACAAGCCTGTGGGGGACGTCTATGATCTGGGGTTGCTGCAGTTGGTCAGGTCTATGTTCAGTAACACTATGTATCCAAAGAATGCTATCAGCTGACTACCTTAATAATAAATGATGAGGTTATTCCATCTTCCATGGTGGCACGGCTATATTCCAAGATGACAATACATTCACTGAGCTCAGATTGTGAAACAGTAGTTCAGGGAGGTGCTGTGAATTAGTGACCTGTCTAGGGTGTTCTCTGCCTCTCACCTGCTAATTGCTGGGATAGGCTCTAGCTCCCCCACAACCTGAATGGGACTAAGCGGTATAGAAAATGGATTGATGGATGGATAGATGGTTCAGGGAGGATCATCAAGTTTATCAAGTTTATTTGTATAGCCCTATATCACAACAAAGTTGTCTCAGAGGACTTTACAGAAAGAGGTGTAAATAAA
>JBAMHW010000001.1:4862240-4885084 GCA_037177495.1 Rhadinocentrus ornatus
GGATCCCTCCGGATGAGCTGGTGAATGTGGCCGGGGAGAGGGAAGTCTGGGTTTCCCTGCTTAGGCAGCTGCCCCTGTGACCCGACTCCAGATAAGCAGCAGATAATGGATGGACGGTGTTCAATTTGTTTTTTCGAAAAACAGTGTTGTTCCACCCTTTAAAGATGTACCACGGAACTTTTGCAAATTTTCTCAGTGACGCGTTCCCAATCGACAGCTAATTCAGCGCTATGTTGCATCCTACTTGTACTCTGAGCTCTGCTTATCTGTTACTCTGTTCCTTCTTCTTGTTCCTTTCCTCACTTCCTCTGAAAAATGTCTTCTTGCATTTCTTTGCTGAATTAGCCACGATGTGCGTTCAAAACGGCCGGTGTGTTGTTATCTGCTTGCTAGCATGTGAAGCAGTACGTAAATGGAAATTAGGCTGCAATGCCATGCAACATCCTGCAGGGGGTTGTGAAGTGCAGTTTCTGAGCATTGGGATGCTGCTGGGTAGCAATAGCTCCAGAGAAATGTGCATAATAAATGTCACTGTTTTATCAAACGTGAGGAGTGCAGAGTTTTAAGGTAAAAAAGTTACATAGTACATCTTGAATATGCGCTGCCAACACTCTCCTTGGGCTTTTGTAGTTCATTGTGGGCTCAGCCCTCCCCAACCCGTATTCCACAGAAATACATACACACACAGAAAAACCCAAAACACTATATGACAGCTATCAAGGAGGAGCCCTTTCCCGAAAAAGGCTCTATGTCATCATTTATTAGAAACTGGTTTAGTTCACTGCAGACTGTGAAACAAGTAATGACAAGTTGCTTCATTTGCTTTAAGGTGGTTGCTACTAAAGATGGCAGCAAAACTTAATACCTCAAACAGTAGCATGCCCCTGAGTGAAAGAACTTCAGCTCTCTATGAGATACACAAGATTGCGGCAGCCCACAAACTCTTGGAAAGAGACAACTAACATCAGGGGAGTCGTTTTCATAGTCCATCTCATATGATAAAATGATAAAAGGAACTGGCGTAAAAGCGTTACAGATGCAGTTGCGTTGCATATTGCTAAAAATATGGTGCCTTTTTATAAGGTGGAAAAGCCCAGCTGTGTTCACATTATTCACAAGTTTGTAGTATTTAAGGAAGGAAAGGGAAAAAATACATTAAAATTAGAAATGGAATTTGGTATGAAAAAACTGGAAATGTTATTTTTTTAGCCTTATTTTCCAGCCATACCTGAATGCCTGAATCCATTTAATGTAGGAACCCATGTTTAACAAGCCCTCCCTCTGTTCTTTCTCCCCTCTTTTTTTTTTTTGCCCGAGTTGGGTTAAGTTAGCACTTTGTTTGAAAGCTTATGATAAGCATGACCAATCTAAGAGATGAGGAAAGAAATGATTTATCATCATGAGACTAAGAGTGTTAGTTAACAGCAATTGGCTTCTGTAAATGTGTAAATGGCTCATTTCTTCTAACTTAATTTACCCGGAATCGGTTGGTTTCATACTCAGAATCTTTTAAATTCTTTTGCCCTACTGGATGGACACAAACAAATGAGGACCATTTAGTTGAGTGTACAGTGACAGAGTTGAGAGCGTGCTGGTCACCAGCACAAGGACATTGCTCCACATATATGTACAGTGGATTGATGGGCGCTCACGAGGGTGATTCTCTGCTTGCAAATGCTGTGTTATTCCCTCGCAGTGCAGAAATGCTTCCTCGTGATGTGTGTTTTCGCTTGCGGGTCAACTTGTAAAATCTAAAACAGCTAGCTTTCCTCTCAACAAACTCCACAATGGACAGTGCGTTTGTGTGCAGATGTCTGACAACAGAGTACCGCTGCAGCGCTTCTGGAAGCGACAATGCTGGTTCAGTTAAGAAATTTTGAAGTTGTCCAAATGAAACGATTTAATTCTCTGTATTTTGAAGGCGTGGCGCTAAGGATATAGCCGTGGTGGCCTGCCACGTATGGATTTCCATTTGTTTATTTAAGGAAATGTAACATTAATATTTTGGTTTGAACCATACATGGCTACTTATAACAAATGCACCAAAAACCAATGGAAATAGACTTCTAATGAAGTTTTGTTTGACATATCTTAGGTTTCCATTGTTGATGAGTCTGTGATGATCATTATTAATTATTTAGAACGCTTTCTATATGCTATATAACTTTGGATAAGTATTTGAGTCAAAATTTGGCCGCAACATTCTATCACTCAAAAAGAAAGGTGATGTTTACATGTTGGCAGTGGATTACTGCTTCTGTAAACTTTTTTGGAATATTTACAAGTTTCTCTGTTACATCATAATGTTTTCCAGTTGTTAGGGCTTAAATGAGTTTTAGTAATGAAACAATTCCTGTATCCCAGACTGAATAAGGGTTGCCTCATTCATAGGAATGAAGGATTGCATCATACAAGCAGAGTTGAGTGACTCCCAGGCTGCACTCACACATCTTTCTCCTTCATTCTCTCCATTTCTTGCTTCCCACTTAAACAATTTTTACCTCATCTTGCCCCTTACCCCCCCGTCCCCTTACTCATTACTATGAAACTTGTTGAGAAGTCTTCAAACTTTGTGGTTTTATGTCTTGGTAAAAGCTGCAGCTGCCTACTCAACAAAAAGAACGATTACAGCATGACATGGGCTAGTAGATGTCATGAGCCCTATTATTAAGATTTTCCTCTGTTAAATTCTTATAATACATTTTACAAGTAAGAAGTGAAAACCTTCCAGCGTCCTGACACATCCTGTCTTTATTTGTGTGGCTGACTAAAGCTGTCACCCTGACCTGATGGTATCTATAGCTGTGGTCCAAGAAGACAGCTGTGGTCCACAGAATGGACCCCTAATGGACAACAATAGAGC
The DNA here is from genome assembly GCA_037177495.1 of Rhadinocentrus ornatus. NCBI lineage: Eukaryota > Metazoa > Chordata > Actinopteri > Atheriniformes > Melanotaeniidae > Rhadinocentrus > Rhadinocentrus ornatus. The sequence goes on from JBAMHW010000001.1 coordinate 4,865,104, forward strand.
TCTATGACTGCAAGGTTATGTTCAGAACTGTACAGCCTCCAAAAGCAGCCATCAGAGTTTGGTATGTGAAAAAAGAATTAAATGGAAGAATTAAATCACTGTGGTGTCCTTTATTTTTAATTGTACATGTGTTCACCACTCATTTTATCTACGAACTACGTCCTCCTCTGTTGCCTCCTTGAATGCCATTGTTTGTTTTGTCTTCCAAATGATGGATGTCCAGTCCCCACCATTAGCTGGCAGTTTAAACATTGCTGCAAATAAAGACAAACATTTCTCTAAACCTCATTATTGTTCACAATAATTTAAATAACCAACAATGTCTATGTGTAATGACCAAAAGACAATCATTAAAACTTAATAAAGTGAGCTGGTGAGAGCGATGCTGTAAAAATTGGGGTGCACCTACATATTTTTCTTGTTGCACCCAAATGAAAAAGTTAGCGCACCAGTAAAACCAATGGTAAAAGTGAAGCTGGATTTATACTCTGTATAAGGTTTACGAAGGCTCAACGTGCACCTCGTCCAGACCTGACCTGCACTCCAGCTACACAGACGGTTTTCTGAGCACTATGAAAATTGTGAATCATGTGTTACTAGTTTGTGAATCTTACTGTGTTCTTTTCTTTTACAGTTATTATCAGCCAGTGGCAAGGTGAGCCTAAGGAGCGCGTTATCTCACTGGTCCTTACACATCTCCCGCTGCTCAAACCTGGCAACACCGAAGCCAAGAGTGAGTACATGCGTTTGCTGCCACGCATCCTGGCCCACACGATCGAGCACAGCCATCACCTGGAGGAGTCTCGCCAGCTCCTGTCTTATGCCCTCATCCACCCTGCCACCTCTCTGGAAGACCGAGCTGCTCTGGCACAGTGGCTTAACCACCTGGAGGAGAGGGCTGCTGCACGGGGAGACTCACTAGAAAGGCCTCCTGCTGGGCCGCACTATCACCACCATCACCAGTCCACACCTCCATCCACCCTCAATTCTTCAGGATCCTCGTCTTCCACAAACACATCTTTATCTGGGAATCTTTACACCCTGCATTACCACCAGCGTTATGGTTCAGATGATCGCCTCAATGGATGGCAGAGCTCCCGGGATTCAGGAATGGGTGGAGGCTGGCATCAGCAGCAGGGCTGTGAGAATGGGCACCTTCCTCTCTACCCATCATCATCTGTGCCGGCAACCATCAACACAATTGGAACGAGTGGGGGAAGCAACACCAGTAAGTAAAGCATTGTCCAGTCATTCCTGTGTGCCTTACACTGTGTTCATATTCCACTCAGCATTATGACCATATTCAGGTTGAGTTTAAAACGCAGATTTCAAATACTTGGGATCAATAAATATTTAACTGTATAAAATGAAGAAGTGAAACCTGTTAGCAAGTAAAATTTTGTGTCATTAGTGTTAATTAGGGCTAGTGTAGTTAACACATTATTTTGTGTTAACGCATGAGTTAATTAACACTGACAATTATTTTATCTTTTGTTAGCACAGCTTATTTGTTTAAAGTAATTGTACACCAAAAGTTACTGAACTTGTGTTCATACAGCAGCACTTTAGTACGCAGTACACTATATTTGAATCATTATTTAATTTAGAATGTAACAATGCAATTAATCGTGATTAATTGCAAAAAATCATGCAATTATTCACAAACAAATAATTTTAATTTGTTGTTCAGCACAAGTGGTAATACTTTCATATCATGTGTGTGTTTGATGAGTTTTATGGTTTGAGAAATAAGACTTTTAGATACAGCACAGAAGGACTTAAATACAAAGTTAGGGTCATCATGAAGTTCAGCTCATAAAGTTGCCCTTCATGATGTTACAGGTTAAAGATATGGATGGCGTGATGAGGTGACCTTTCCTCACCTTATTTGGCTTTTTCTCTCTTAACATGTTAAAGCCTAGGGGTTTGGGGATGTGTGGTTCGCCTGAACAGACCTACCTAAATTAAATTAACAATAACTCTCTAATTATAACGTCAATATGCATAATCTTGGTCTCATTGTATAGCTAAGACCCCACAGAATATAATCCCAGTGTCAAAGAAATTGTGAATGTTCATATGTCTGAGCAAATTGTGATAAACCAAAAGAAAAAAAATTACTTTTATCCTCGCCTATTTGTTTTTTTAATTTACACAGTGGAAAACATCATGATAGATATTATTCTATGCATAAAGATGTCTATGCATGCATTCAGCAACACCTTGACTACAACTGTACCAAGTTAGATGACAAAAGCACAAAGATAATTGATTGTATAAAGGGCTTATTGTGGATTGTACCAGGCGGATTCTGTGTTTGGCCACTTTCATACCCAAACTGTGCCAAAGTGTGCCACATAGGTATTATACTTCTTGGAAGGAAATCTGGCTACAAAATACTGTGTACAAACAATTCTTCAACTGGCTCTGACATTTAGCCATTATATCAGCTAAATGGGTGGCGTGGCGTGGCTCGGCCAGGTAGAGCGGTCGTCTTGTAACCCTAGGGTTCGATCCTCGGCCAAGTCGAGTTCATGTCGAGGTGTCCTTGGGCAAGACACCGAACCCCTAATTGCTCCTGATGGGTTGTGGTGAGCGTCTTGCATGGCAGCTTTCGCCATCAGTGCGTGAATGTATGGGTGAATGTGATGTATAATGTACAGCGCTTTGGATAAAAGCGCTATATAAATACGAACCATTTACCATATCACCAGTTCCTACGACTGTGCTCAGTGTATAATGAAAACAGTGTTAGCGGTTAGCATTAGCGTCCCTGCTAGCTTCAGAACTGTATATAACTACATCTCTGTGTTTATTTGAGACCTTCTAAGAGGTTGTATTTATTTTGGGCGGGTCTCTTGGACATGCTGATCACTTTTAGCCTCCGTTGTAAATGAGTAAAGTCTCTAAATCTATGAAAGAAATCACGACCCCCATGCGTAACAGATCTTATAGAATTGGGACGGTTCTGTGTTTACGCTGAAGGATATCTACATAACAGATGTAGTCTCATTCAAGTGTAAGATATCGTTGGAAAGCTCATGAGATGTAGAATTCAGTCTAATTTTATTTACATTCCCAAGACCCACGAGAAGTCGGCAAGATGGCCGTGATTATGGACTAGTGTGCAGTGAATTTTGGTCGAAGAACAGTGTGGAAAGACTGAAAATGACCACAAAAAGGTAAGGAAATAAAATATATTGCTTTTAGTGAGAATAGCTTTGGGGTTTGGTGACGTGCTGTGTTGTAAACATGCAATCTGATGTGCTAGCTGTAAAAGCGATGGCGGGCTGAAGATGTGTGTTTTGAGACTGACGTGAGGTGGTTGGGTAAAATCTGTTTATGCTTAGTATTATCTGAAAGTGCAGTTTTTCTAGTTTCATTTGATACCCAACATGTTGGGGTGGAGTGAACGGATAACGCGTTGTGTTGCATTTTGTTTTAGTTGTTATTCGTAATGGTGGCGCTGTTGTTTGCTGCATACGTATTTTCAAGTTGTTATAAAACAAATACTTTGTTGACAAAATGCACTTGGAGAGTTGATTTAGTGGCATTAGGGATTCTTCTTTGAGACACATTATAAAAAAATATGTTTGCATCACTAAAGTATCTTTTTTACACACATGAACTATTGTGCTTAAAAAAGTTAAATGTAGTCAGAGACAGGGCGAGACAAATACACTACTCGAGATTTTAAAATACTTTAAATGTATTAACAAGTAGAAACTGAAATTAGCAGGTCAGCTATAAATACGCATACTCAGCAGTGTTTGTTTACACCAGAAATTACTGTTTCTCCTTTTACTGCTGTTTCCAGCAAGTCAGACAGCAGTACAATTCTGCAGATGTCAAAATTATTTATTTTGTTCAAACACAAGTCATGATCAGAATAGCAGTACAGGTCTGATCTTAACAGCCACCTGATTGAAGAGATTTGGTGCATGCTAACATACCAAGTGATAATACAGCTACCTTCTTTCAGGCTGGAAAATCATTGCACAATCATACGCCACTCATGTGGGTCTCACATGGAAGGATTTAACACAGAGTAAATATATGAGGCACATTTAGCTGCTATTAAAGATTTGCCATTAGAATTGTTGGAATTTATTTAGTTGCAATTGACCATGATGATGATTTATTTATATTAGAGATAATTGTAAGACACAAAGTAGAGAAACACCTGCAAACCATTTGGAAGCAAAAGTAATGCTTGTTTATCTGCTATTTTTGTTATGGTTGTTATGGAAAAACAAAATACCGTCTGAATGTAACACTAAATTCCCCGAGTGCAACAAGCAAATACTAAAGAGGACAGTCAGCACAGTAAATACACCTGATCAGAGGATCTCTCAGCAACCTACACAGCAACTACAGAGGCTGAACGTTAGCAAGAAGACAACACAGAGGGGGGCAAGGTTGCTGAAATTGAACATAACTATAGTCAGAGCAAGATATTTCAAGACTTGAATGCAAGAGCTCTTTTTTTTTCTTTTCTTTTTTCTGGGAGATGAAAGAAACAGCTGAGGGTTTATAAATAAAGGCACATTTAAAACCCCACTTGCTGCTTTAAGAAAGATCCTCTTGTATTTTTGACTGTTGCAGCTTCGGACCCACACAAAGACCTCAGGATTTCACAACCGGTAAACTATAGTTACCCCAACCAGCAGCACACAATTGATGAAGACAGTGAGCAGCATCTCTTACTGCTGAGAATGAGTAAAAGAGTTTGATTCACTACAAGCTAACTAGTATCAGTGTTTAGGTATTTGGTGTATCATAACATAGTAAAACATACTTTTTTTGTGTTTTTCTTATGAAATCTGAGTGTCTTTTCCTCTCTTTCAACAATTCACAATAGGTGTCATAAAGCAGTGGATGCTGTCTGTTGGTAATGACTGCAGGAGTATAATTGTCCAAACACATCAACCTGTGTGCTACTGATAGAACATCCCAATGACCCCCCGTCCATACTCTCAGCTTTAGTCCAAGCCACAGCAGCACATACCAATCATCCTTTCCCTTGTAAGGCAGCCTTTGTGGGAGTCTGTATTTAGGGAAAATGGTTAATATTTAGGGACTGGAACTTGAAATGTTAGCTGGGCACCTATTTTAAACAAGCCCCATTAAGTCCTATACATAGCGCCAACAGTAAGAGGACCGCATATAGGACTAGGAGGAGACTGGAGTATTGGTGGCAGCTTATCCCGTCAGAGAGGCGACACAAAAAGCTGTTTGGCTCTGCATCTTTTTATTTTCTTTACCCCCTTCAGCAGTCTCTGACGCTTCAGCTGCTTGATAGTCTGAGGCAGATTTCTGGCTATTGCATCTATTTCATTGGTTTGGAGGCTGAGAAATGAAATGGAAATCATTCAGATGGAAATCTGAAAAATCACTCCTTCAGTCATTCTTTTACTACTTTGTAACAGACAGTATAGAAAAGTAAACTGAGATTTCATTGTCATTTTTCACATTATAATTGTCAGTTGTTGAGACATATTTTAATTTTATCTTTCTATAAATTGTCATTGTAAAAGGACTCTGGCATTAGTATCAAAGTAAAGAAAAAAGTTCAGTACACTGGGTGCTAAATAATATTTACTCTTTCAAAATTTAAGAAAATATACCAATCAGGCCACACATTGAATCCACTGACAGGTAAAGTAAGATCTTTATTCATTTATTTGGATCCCTATTAGCTGAAGCTAATGCCACAGCTACTCTTCTGGGGTTCATATTTAATAAACAAAACCATCATCACGCAAAATACAAACAAGTAAGACAACCACAGACAAGAAACAACTTAAAGAGCATACTTAAACCCTTAACGCCTACATTTATTTACAATTATATGAAAACATTGATAAATTAATTAATCAATGGCCTATGTTCTGAATGCAATACAAAGGCCTTAGTAAGTATATGAAAACAATAAATACATTTAAAAATAAATAAATAAATAGGGTAAACATAACAAAAAGTAAAACTGAAGAAAAATAATACAATTAAATACAAAATAAATTAATAACAAAAAAATTATGCAAATAATTACTAAATAAATTATATTAGAATAAATATAAAAATAAATAAAATAGTTCAATACAATTTACAACAATGGGTGTCAAGAGGTTAATCTAAGTGTAATACATGCAATATAGATTATTGCACATCATTATGTGCTAGCACTATGTGCTGTACCAATCTCGCCAAGTCACCATAATTCTTCAAGATTCATCAATTAATGTACAAATGTGTTCTCAGTAATCTCTTAAAACTTAAGAGCTTCAACTAAAATATCTGGTAAGTCATTCCATATTGTGATAGCTCTTCACATTGCAGATTGGCACACTGCATTAGTCCTGGGTTTTTGTTTTAACAAGCTGACCATGAAAAGCTTAGAGAGTATCATAACCATGCTGATCTCTACCATAACTGATTTGCGAGTACAGAGAATGTTCCAGAAGAAATAACATCAACATACTGCTTATGTCAAGTAAAATGTCCAATAACTGCCCACTGCTGTCCTACTGGAGGAGACTGCTACTGCATTCACCCAGTATTGCAAGTTGGTGCCAGTCTTGGCTCATGTCAATCAAATCACCTCTTGTTAGTAAACATTCCTTTTTTGTCTCAGTGAAATTATCTGCTGGGAAAACCTCCAACCTGAAGCAAGCATTGAAATGGATGTAACTTTGACACTTTCCACCTACTTAAACATGTTTTTGCTGACCAGTTGCACACCCCTACATTGCAAGCAGCATCTTTTTTTTTGTTGCAGTAGCAGCCTCCTCCAGGTCAGTTAGGAACTCCGACAGCAACTGTCCAGGAAAGGCTCAAGGAAAAAGTCTGAGGCATTTCCAAATGCCTCAGACAATGATCTGATAGCATCAATGAGAAGCAAGTTCAAATCACAAAGGATCTATTGTAAACATCCTGGTACCAGACACTCAGGAAACACTCAGATGTCCTTTGTGCCCTGACTGATCATAACACAGTATGAGGTGACAGGTTTTAATATTATGGCTACTTGATGTATTAACTTTTCATAGTGAAATTAATGAGAACTAATGTCAGAAAAGACTTGAAATTATTTATCAGCCATTCTAATGCACAGATTTTTGGAAGTTTTGTGCGTGAGAACATTTTTATCCAAAATGTGGAATTTACCATCTTGTAATTATCTCTAGAAATGTTTGTAAATATGAGAACAGCTCCGACCATACCTACACACAGAAACTAGTGGTAGAACAGGGAAACTGCATTATTTTTGCAGTTGTCATAGAGATCTCAGTGTCCGCATTCTTTATTTGGTCGAAATAATAATTACTCAATTTGTCATCTTTTAGAAAATGAATAAACAAACAAAAACATTCATGCCACCTCTGGAAACTTCAACCCTGCATATTAGGCATGTTTTGTATATTTATTAAATGTTAATAGTTTAAAAAATGTAGCTTGCAAACTGTGAGCTCAGTGTACAGAACTATTTTTGTTTTGCAGTCCTGACAAGTGGAGGAGGCAGTCAGCAACACAGTCCCCTAAAGCGTTCAGTGTCCCTCACCCCTCCTATGAACGGCCCCAGCAACCAGGCTTTAGGCCACGTCTGGCTGTCCCAGGAGGACCTCCGGACTGCCAGAGGCCCAGCCCCGGATCATGCACCTCTCTCACCCCAGAGCAGCATCGCCTCCTCAGGCAGCGGAGGCAGTGAACATCTGGAGGATGCTGGTTTAGGAGGTGGTTCAGGTCTGCATCGCAGTTCCTTCCATGAGGAGGGGAGTGGGATGAGGGGTGAGTACAGCAGACCAGGGCTTAACTCTTTGTGATTCGGTTAATATTGCGTCAGCAGTCCATGACATAAAGCGTCAGGGAGGAAGTTGGTGCACCTGGGTAAATTTGGGCAAGTTCGAGTCCTGATTTCAACTCTACAGAGATGCTGTGGTGTGACCTGCAGAGGGCTGTTTAATCATGCATCACAAGAATTTTTAGTAAGTCATTCTGTACTGTGTCCACGATTCCTCCCATTGTTGCTGGTCGCACTTCCTCTGGGGCCCACGGGTCAGTGGCAGGCTTATCAGCGAGGAACCACCATTCACCAGCGTTTTGCTCATTTAATCATGGAACGTCTCCTGGTGGTTGATCGGTGACAGGGGCATCTCCCTGTCACCCCCTGCAGCTGATAGATATTACCCCCTGCTGGTGTTATTGGTTGTTACTGGTGTTAACTGGAGGGTGTTCCTTCTGAAGAGGCTTGTTTCAGAGAGGCACTGTGGCAGCCCCTATTCACTTTCGGATGAATGAGTTGGCTTTTTTTTACATCCATCTTACTTTAAGTGGATGAGGGAATCTCACTTATTTTAAGGGAGCACATCACCCTGCTATAAAGTGTAAATTGGTAGCACCTGACCTTATACTTGCCTGGAAGTTGGCTGCGGTTGAGTGGTTATCCTTCTGGCCAGCACTGAGAGAAAGATTTCCCTTCTACATTCAGCAAAGTTCAGCATTCAGTTTCTAAATTGGCAGATGTCTTTGGAATTCGCTTTCTTAGGAATGAAGACTGCTCTTTGCCACTTGGAATGAGTTACTTCTTTCCAGCAGTTCTTATTAGGTACTACAGCAGCTCTAGTACCGTGGGGCAGTTCATGTAAAGCTTGTGGGGGATTCCATTGGGGCCTGGTGCTGAGAAGGACCTTGCCTTCTTCACAACTTGCCGGACTTCACTGAGCTTGAGGGGGCATGGTGTTGAGGGACATACCCTGGTGCTCCCAATAGGAGGTTCTTTGCTAAAACAGTTCTTTGACTTCCTGGTGGTTTCTAGATTCTCCAGCAGCTTCTGGCATGCTTTAAGGGTCTTTGAAGAAATAAAGAAGTTTGTTGAGCTTGCGAATACATTCGGCTTTGCAAAGTTTGCCTGATTTCCTCCCACTAGACTTTTAGGTCCTCTTTCTCTGCCAGAATTATCTTTCTCCAGTTCTTACAGAGTTGTTGCCTTCACACTAGATAGTCAATTCTTTTTCCTCCTTCCCTTCTCTCACTGAGCGTTCCTCTGGTGGAGGTCACCTTGTCAAACCCTTCATTACCGGCCTGTTAAAAAATATCCCCAATCTGGTTAAGCTTGGATTCCACTTTTCCATGCAAGGATCCCTGCACAAAGTGGGTGTCCAGTCTTCACCATGTCGCTGCCTCATTTTGCTTTGGCCATTTAAGCTTGCTCCTTCTGACTGGTTTCTTGGGCACTGTTTTTGGCTCTGCCCTGTGTGAGTTGGTGACGACTGGGTCTTGGAGCTCACGTAGGGGCTCGACCTCCACCAGTGGGCCTTGCTATGTGACAGTCGATAACTGAATACACTTACTTACTGAATACACATATGCTGCAAACCTGAGGTGGCATTCACACAAGACAGTTCAGGTTATGTCTTCTGCAATGTTAGGTCATTTGGCTTTGAGGTTTTTGACCTGGCTTAGGGCCCCATTTGTCTAACCTGCCAAAGCAGTTCAAGGTTGTTGTTGGCCCTTCTGACCACACTTAAACTTCCTCTATTGGATCTGTAACCCCCTGAATATGGTCACTTTTTCCCATCTGCATACACCCTTTAGAAGGATCTTCTCCTTTTCTGAAGTCCTGGTGTTAATCTTGTTGTCTGTTTCAGTTGCTGCTGTTACTGTGTAATCTGTCCTATTAGGCCCATCTTTCATCCCGCCTTTCAGAGGGCCTGCGGGTTGTTTCCTCTTGGTGTTCTTGATAGTTGTCATTTGGGTATACCTCTAATGAGGTAATACTGGGTTGGGCTGTCCGTTCTCAGTGCAGTCTTTCTCAGCTGTCCTCTATTCTTCCCTAGACTCCTAACTGTTCTACATTAGTAACTGGGTTATCAGAACTTCAGTCAACGTACAGGAAGATGGAATCAAATGCTGGGCATTGTTGCCAGTCACACCTCCTCTGGTTTCCATGGGTCAGCTGCAGGGTCATCAGCCAGGGACCTCCATTCACCAACATCTTAATCATATATCTCCGGGTGGCTGAGCAGTCCCCCCATTACCCCCTGTAGCTGATAAATGATGTCTCCCTATGGCTGCTATTTGGGTTAGTTTGTTCTTTCCCCAGCACTTGACTTTTCTTATCAGTCAGAGCCAAAAGCTCCCCTTCTCAGCCTCCTCTGTTAGCTCATTGGTTACCTTCTTTAGGTTCCCTCCAGTAACTCCTGGTTCCCTTAAACAGCGTTTAGTTGACACTCAGCAGTTGTTTTTTTAGCTTTAACAGCTACAGGAAAAGCCTAGAGAGCTTTTTGTTCTGCTAAATTAAGTTGTGGGTTGATGTGATCTTAGATCTTTTACAGCTAACGTGGTTACGCACAACTTTAGTGTTAAGTAAGGATAAAAAGTATTGAGCGTTATTGGTTTAAATCTAGATAAAGATCAGACCACATTTTATAGGTATTCTTTACGAAAATCCTGTACCATCCAAAAGGTTCAGATTTTTCTTTGGAGCTGTACAAATGTCTACCGTGTGCCTTGCAGGCATTCAAAGGGTCTGCCAAGCTGTTTATCCAGTCAGAGCAGTTTGTCACGACTGGCTGAGGCCAGAACTACTGACCCCACTGACCTTACTAAGGCCATTGTCTGCACTTTTTTATTTCATAATAACTCTCTTTCATTTTTTTACAAAGACTTTTAGCTTAGCAGAAAAGCGGTATTATTTTGCATAAGGGGACGACCCTCATAAAGGCCATTACACTCCTACTCCTAATTCGCACGGCAAAATTTTTTATCGAATCAATGAGAAGTCAATGGAAACATTCACATCAGTGACGAATTTTCATTAAGCAATTTTGCAAGATTTTTTTTTTCGGACTGAGGTCGATTTTTCTTAGTATTCGCATCCGACAAATACACAATCGACCCATCAGAGACGGCGTATTGATAGCGTCACCAGAACCGGTGTTGCGAGCTTTGTAAGTGTCACTTCTCGCCGCTGCTTCTTTCAAACTTTGTATCATCGTGGCCGGGCGTCTTATTACATTTGTCTCACAACACCCATGTTTGTTCGACAAGCGAGACAAGAATTACCGCGACAATCATCACAAAGACAATGTGTGGCAAACAATTGCCAACAAGCTGAATTATGAAGATCCGAAAGTCGGTCCTGAAGCGGTTATAGTACAGCTTCAGCTCCTGGACTAAACAATTAAACTCCCCAAGCTCCTCTTCTCAAGGATAGGATGTACCCAGTGCGCCCATTTTTTTATAATTTTTTTGGCAGCATCAGCACAATATCGTTATTGCCTCATGTGGAATCTATGTTTGTTTTTCCCAATTTCTGAATATGTTTTAGAATCTTCATAATTTATTCGCACTTTTGTATCGCACTTGGTGTGCATAGACAAAAACTTTGAAATTTCCCATCTGAATTATTCGCAAAATCGTGTCGTTTATTCTCAACGGTCCCGGTGTGTAATGGCCTTTAGTCCATCTGTTTTTAGTAATCTGTTTGTTTGTTGTTGTTGTTTTTGGGAGGGTGGGGTTATTCCAGTATCAGATTCTTTAGGTTACAAAGAGTTAACATTTACTAAAATTTGTTACATCAGATTGTAAAATCTTATCAAAATGTCTGCTAAACTCTTACATCCTTACAAGTTAAACTGAATTATTAGCACAAAGCTACACATTTGTAAGCTGAGAAAAATGAACAAGCAACATACAAACACAGCAAAGTAAAACTGGACACTTGAACAGTAAGAATTTGATTAGCTGATCCTGGATTTGTTTTTATTTCTAATTTATTAAACTGTAGTTATAGAGAGAAACTGTAGTTACCTCACCTGCTGTAGTGATAAAAGATTTTCAGCTCATCAGGGAAGTCTGTTGTCTCATCCACAGATGTTCCTGCATGGCTGAAGAGTCTTCGTCTTCATAAGTACGCTGCTCTATTCTCCACAATGACCTACGATGAGATGATGGGGCTGACTGAAGAGCAACTGGAGACACAGGTTCATAAACACACACACGGACAGAAAATGAAAAGAGCTTTATATGAAGATCTTATTGTATGACTTTAGGTTGGCCCACTTTTTCTACTCAAAACCAGGGACAGGGGTTGCAAATTACCCTCGACAAGAAACCTGTCGCATTTATGAAGGAATGTTTTATGCAATTACCCTTGTTATATCAACGTGTAAATGTATAAAAGAGAGCTTGCTAGAATTCAAAAGTTTTTATTTTGTAGTAATTGGGCTCTGTAGGTGCACCTCCAGCACAGTCAACTACATCAATAGTTAGTGTGATTTTAAGGTTTTTCTTCTTCATTAACTCTGGCTTGTTATTTTCTTTATGAGTCACAGCACATATGCTTCAATGATGTGCAAAACAATTTAAATATAGCTGACTATTTATTTTCAACTGCAGAGAGAAAGGACAAGTCTGATTAAAGAGGGAAAGCCAATTAGACCTTCTTTACAAGACATCCTAACTCAGACACAACTGTTGATGAGAATGCAGGCTGCAGATTGAAGCCAATATTCTGTGAATGACAACACAGCACTCGGAAACAATTAAAGCATCAAGTTGTACTGATTTCTGTTTCTAATAGTAGATCACAATTATAATAAATGTAATCAAACCAGTTTTGATGAAATCAATGCCTCTCACTTGAACTTTGTCATGTTGAAAAGGTGGTGATATTGTAAATAAATGGGTGGAGGCAAAAATAGCAGCTGTTTTCCTCATGCATAAAGGTATTATTGAATCTGTTCTAAAAAATGGGCTGTAGCTAAATTTAACTCTGCTACATCTGACCAGGAAGCTGTACACTTCCTCTCGGTGCTGCCAACTCTGACTCTAAAGTGATGAACAGCCACACTAAAACGTGTTCAGCTACAACAGAAGTTCCCTGTCTGATTCAGTTTACTTCTTTTGGCTTCATTAAAAAAATATCTGGCTTTGCGTTCTTAGTACTGCATGATGTTTGGGGAAAAAGCTAAAGCATTAACAAATGATTTATAGTTATTTTTAATAGTTTTAGCCCTTCTTTTACACCCCTTATCAACGATGAGCTGATTATTTCTTTAGCTTCCCTTTCTGGGCCTGTTTTAAAATGTTTCTGCCACAGTTTTGCTAATTCATGTCAAAGAACATGAACATCTTGTGTTTATAAACTACACACCACAAAGACAAGTTCCATACTTTTGTCCAATGTTTTGGCAATGATCTTTAACTTCAGTCTGTTTTCTACTACAGAAAGTTACTAAAGGAGCAAGACACAAGATTGTCATCAGCATTCAGAAACTGAAAGAAAGGCAGAATCTTCTGCGCAGCCTGGAAAAGGTTGGAGCAACAATTTATAACATCCTCATATTCCTTTTTCTTTGATCTTCACACACACTCATTCCACACGTGTTGTTTTTTTAAATTGGTCATTGAGCTCATAAGCTTTGCGGACAACACTGGACTCTTCTTTTGCCCTGTGGGTGTGGAGAGGGAGAAGGGTGGCCACTCTCAGTCGGTGTTATGTATCTGAGATGGCTGGTAACAGAACACCTAATCCAGGAAGGACCGTTTTGGGCTCAGAATTTAACCCCACCCCCCCACCCTCGCCTTCAGCCTTCTATTCAGCCTTCAGAACAAGACAATGACACTCAAGGGCGCAGCACAGGAGGGACGTCTTAGGCCAGCTAAATTCAGTCATAACCTTTTCACCAACGCTTCGTTTTAAAATGTGTTACTGCTGCATTTGTAGGGCTTGGGAAGCAAGACACCTGTTGCTTGGTATTTTGGGTTTACACAAACTCCCCTACAGAAATGACGAGTGGGGAGGGAGGCTGATGTCATGCATGTGGACATGAGTAGTGTAGATATAATAAGATGGGTTTTTTTTTGTTTGTTTTTTTACTTCATTCCCTGCTGTCACATTATGGTGCAATCAGTGATCCTCCCTTTCAGTTTTTGCCTTTATTTAGTTGAAATATGATTTAATTACGCTATGTTTTGTTTTAGTTTTAAGTGGCCATATTTTATTTGCTGCACTTCCCTGCTTCTACCAGGATGTGTTGGAGGGCAGCAACCTTCGAAATCCATTGCAGGAGCTCCACCAGATGATCATGACTCCTATCAAGGCTTTCAGTGGTGGTGAAGAGTCCTCTCTGCAGCGCCCCCTGCTGAGTCCAGAGGGCAAAAGCACTGTGCCTGGCTCCCATCTTACTGGGGGGGGTGGAGGAGAGGCTGAGTCAAGCACAAGTGTCATCTCTGAGGGGGATCTGCCTGGTCAGTTCACTCGCGTCATGGGCAAAGGTGAGCTGCATGCACCAGCACTCTGTGGACAATTTTTTATTGAATAAGAAAAGTCTTACTGTGCATCTTTATCTTGTCCTCAGTTTGTACACAGCTACTGGTTTCCCGGTCCGATGAGGATAACATCAGCTCCTATCTGCAGCTCATCGACAAATGCCTTATCCATGAGGTAGCCACTCCCTTTATGTTTAAATCTCATATTGATTTTGGTTTTGTCACTGGAAAAGTAACCTTTTACTAAGTAACTTATCAACTAGTTTTTATCAAAATAATCATAAATGTTTTGTATCATAACATTATATGATGTGATGTATGTGAAGGAGAATATTCTTCTTATAATTTATAACCAGTAAAAAATAAACTTAGGTAAAATTATTTAATCCCACAATGCTACTCAAGTGACTTTGGAGAAAAGCATCTAATTGATCGCACTGTGTGTTATGTATAAAATACAGACCATTAATCATAGGTGATGTCTAGCTAAAAAAAGGAATGCTCTGGAACCTCCGTCTATAAACTCTTGATTTATAGGTGGTTGTCAGGATGTTGTCAAAGAGAATCATGTTTTAAATTTTCTCTAAAGGAGACTGGTGGGTGCTTTATTTCATCTCTCATTTTGTATTCACTACTCTCCACTCACTCTACCTGCAGTCTTTCACTGAGACGCAGAAAAAGAGACTGTTGTCATGGAAACAACAGGTCCAGAGGCTGTTCCGGTCCATTCCAAGGAAAACCCTCCTTGACATTGCAGGGTACAGACCACAGAGGAGGTACACTCAGACACATAGTTTTCATTAAACGCTGTTGAGTCATATCAACCTTTAAAAAGAAGCAGAAAAAAAGCAAGTAGGAGCAAAAATGAAAAGCCTGTTATCATTTTCAGGAACTCAATGCCTTTAATTAAAAACTTTTTTTATTGTCCTGTTACAGCCGTTTTGGTCAGTCCAATTCTCTCCCCACCACTGGGTGTGTTGGAGGAAGTGTGTCGACCAGGAGGAGCCACCACCAGTTCCAGATGCCCTCCAGGAGCTTGCCAGGTGCCAGGCTGGGGCTGCTGGGCAGTGGGGGGCTGCTAGGAACTACCCCTCGCAGCTCTAGCAGTACACCAACTGGTCCCAAACAGGGAAGACATGTAAGTTTGACACGAGAGTAAAATAGTATCACAGGGAGCAGGAAGCTGGATTAACTGGTCAGCATCAAGGAGAGACAATTAGATGAGGTTTTCCAATAATGTATGGGTGGGATCAGTTTTTTAATTTAATAATTTTTTTAAATTCATTTTATATATATTCAAAACTGCAATCAGAACGTAGTTTTTCTCGTATGGTTTGGTTTACAGTTAACCTCTCAAGAAGGTTTTCAAAAGATTTCAGTACTTGGTCATAGTGAACTTACTGCTTCATCGCTTCCTAGTGTCTGTCTGTGCGGAGGAACATTTTGAAATTCGTAATAATACATTCCAGGATGCTCGCAAAAAACCTGGGCAGCAGAATTCCTTCTTCAGCACGTCTTCTGCCTAAAATATGCTTTTTATTCCATGACAGAAGTGCTTGGTGAGGAAGAAGAGCAGCGGTGGTGTGTGGCGAATGAAGTGAGGTGAATGGAACTTATAGGCAGGTCACCCCACATACCAGAGGCTCTGCGTCAGTGCTGAACATTAATACAGGAGGAGCTGTGGAGCTGTTTCAGGCTCATCCTGGCACACTTTGGTCTGGGCTGACCCAGCTTAGTGCAAACTCCAACCCCCCCAGCCTCTTCTCATCTCCTACAATGGGAGGAAATACCTCAGTTCCTCCTCATAACACTAGAGCTTCTTTTTGGAAGACTGTAGACTAGATGTGTAAGGACAGAAAAGGAGAAGAGGGAATGGAGGGAAATATGTGAGTCATAGTTTGGGAGACGTAGCTGTGGTTTTCAAAGAGGAGGAGCAACAGGGGAGAGAGAGTGTGTGTTTGTGTGAGTGTATATATATGAGCGAGAGAGAGAACCAGTCAGAGGCAGTGAGAACAGTGCACAGGCATTTCCTGTTTTTCCCTGGCCTGCGGCGCCGGAGGACCGTGAGGGGGGAGAGGGATGAGGGATAGAGGTGAGATGAGGGGCATGTGGTGTTAGGGGTATAATGGGCAGGTTAAAGGGAGGATATCATGATGAGAATGTCATTTGGTGTGGGCCAGACAGAAAGGAGTGTGGAAAATAAAAACGGTCTGTCTGTTTCATGTTTGCACATTCACATTGTAGATCAGTATGGGGTTAAGCAATGTATGATTGCTGGAAAGCAATGATAAATGGGATGAGTAATGAAATTATTAAAGGTTCTTTCAGGTTCAGTTCTCAGTACATGTGCTGAGAACATACTGTGTCATGTGTCCAAATTATTCTAGCGTAAAAATGTCCACCAGGGGGCAGAAGACAAGCATCAAATAGTTTACAACAGGGTTTTTACCATAAAATGATGGAATTGGTCTTAGAAACTCAAATATGATATGCACAGCATTAAATGTTTAAAGGTGTCATATTAAAGGCATGTTAAAAATGAATTAAAAGTAGGAGAAAAAAATAAACTAGAATGATTAAAGATTTAAAAGGAAATAGAAATCCTAAACACATGGTTTGTCCATCTCAGCAAAAATTTCAGCTAGTCTGGCCCTCTAGTGTTAAAGATAAATCTCCACAGCTGGGCTCTCTACTGTTTCATAACATGAGTAAACGACAGCAACCATGCTGTAATTTTAGCCATATTTATATGGAAAAGGATCACTGAAAGTTTAATGCAGCAAAACACATTTCTTTCTGTAATGTACCCATTTTTTTCCTTGAAAAGCAAGTTGCTCCATGGAAAGCAGCAACTATAAACTTTAAATACAACATTTTAGGGAAACAGAAAACTTTAATAATATTTTACATTGTTAAGGAAGGCAAAATATTATATCTATAAAATTCTAGCGTTTAGGATGTTTGATGTCTTGACAGATTGCAATATAATATTTGTAACTTTTGTAAGTGTGGAATCACATAAAATGTAGTATTTGGGGTTTTAGACAAAGCTTTTCACAGTTACATTAATCATTGCTTCACATGTTGGAGAGACACAATGTTACACCACAGTGTCTCCACACAACAACTAACAAGATGCTGATTTATCGTTGTGAGCTCTTCCATTAGACAATAAGTGGTTTTCAACCATAATATTAATACTTTAACATTTATTTGATTTCTTTTGAAGTAAATTTAATGCTGTCAATATAAAAATTCTCCTCAGGGTCCGTGGTTTGCCAACCCCGGTGGAAGCAACAGCATGCCCAGTCGGACCCACAGCTCCGTACAGAGAACCCGTTCCCTGCCAGTTCACACGACACCACAGACCATGGTCATGTTCCAACAAGCAGGTACGACTTCCTGGCAAAATGGCACAAAATGGGCATGATGCAACAAATGTAGATCACATCGTAAATTGTCTCCATATTGGAGCACGCTAAGGCTGGTTGTTGGCACTGATCTTCCAATTTAATTAGATTTCAGTTCCGTCCAGGTTAAATGCTTCTCATATAGCTAAATGAACTATAACAAAGTTCCTGTCGTTTCTAAATTATTGACAAGATTAGGTCAGTATCCTGAGATATTGGGGTCACAATAATCGCTGGTGCAAGGCAGAGTAGCCTCTGTTGACTGCCGGGTCCTACAGAAATGGTAGACAGTAAGTCGACTTCCTCTGCTTTGCCATAAATGTCCTTCTTTTAGAATGAAGAGGAAAAACAGATTTTTAAATAAAGTAGCAGAGAGGAGGGAAGTCAGCTGGAGGGAGGATAGAGACTATGTGAGAGAGGAAGAGATGGAGGCAGGGAGGGAGGAAAGAGTGAGGAGTCTCACAATGAGGCTCTTTGTGCAGTGAGGATGGGGCTCTCTGGCCTCCTTTCCTTCCATTCCCTCTCTCCCTAACTCACTTTCTTTCTTAGCTTTCCCATCTTTCTTCTCCCATTTCTTCTATCCCTTCCCCCATCCCCCCTTTCTTTGACAACTCTGCAGAGTCATGCGCACATAAAAGTCTCCCTCAAGGGTGGCCGTAGCTGGGCCTTGGCCAGAGTAACTTATTTGAAAAGCTAGGCGTCCTTCATTCCATTCTTCCAGCCCGCCCTCCCCTCCCTGTGTCCATGCATGTATGTGTGATCTTCTCTCTCTGCCAGCTGATGGATAAATGTTTTTTTTTAAACTCACACACAGACCATAGAAAAAGAGAGGATGAAAGAGATAATGTGTGTGATTGTGTGTGTGTGTAAATTTTTAAATTTTCCCCCATTGTATTTGTGTTGCTTCAAGTATGACTGTACAGGGAGTGGTGGGCTGTGTTGGCAGTGGGGTTGTGATGGTGGGATTTGGAGCCTATAAATAGCCCAGTGTGGACTAGTGGTCCCAACTCAGCTTGTGTCTCCGGCCACAAGGGATTTTCACAGCCCAGCGTATGTTGAAGACTCGGCTAGGGACTAAATGGCTCACAGAGGTTGCTAGGCTGCACCATGGCTCAAATACACAACCCACCTTCACCACTCAACACACACATACTCCCCCTCCTGCCCTAAAGCAGCCCTCCACATAACAGTGTCCACCCAGTTCACAGCTGAGGCCGAGGGAGTCGAGGACAGCCAGCACCTGAGAGTTAAAACAGGAGTCAGCTTCCATGTGGGACGTTTTATACATATGTCTATTGATGAAAGCGTGTTTTAACATTTTAACCCTTAAAACTCTGCTAGATCTCTGGTATTATCACTTATGTTGTCAACAATTTCTCAGGAACACTAGTGTGTTGCTCTGTTGGGTAAATTGTGATCAATAGCTTACCCTTTATGTGATGTAAAGGGTAAGCTATCCAGGCATTTATATGCCATTCAGGAGGTTTACAATCCAGCTGCAGAATGAAGTGTTTATTCTGAGACTCTATATGGCAAATCCACAATGAGTGATCCATGATGACACCATTGTTTATCATGTAATAAAAATAGATAATTATCACTGCTATGTTGCTAAAAGACCTCTATTTTGATACAGAAATTATGGCAAAGCTGCTTCCTGTCAAACTTTTGATCAATCAGTGGCATAAATTGGTGGTAGTGTCTAATCAGGAGTAGCCAAAGATAAAAAAGTGACCAGAAAATTAGATGTTTGCCTGAAAAGAACAAAAGAAAATGGTCCTCTATGGTGGGGATAATGCCAAGAGGCCGTTTGATGCACAGAGCTGCCAAACATCAGCTGAGTTAGTTGGTTTTGTGAGTATAAAAGGTAAACAGTAGCTTTAACTACGATTTACCTGTAAATAAATAAATATACAAATATAACTGGGAAAAAAAAATCTAAACATCTGGAGGAAAAAGTATAAATATGAAAATAGTTTTTGTTGTGTGTTTGTTTCAATCTCAATATTTTTTCTTGGTCACTGTTGATCTGTGTGTTTTTTCTACACAATTCTGTTAGTAATAAATTAAAGTTAGCTTTTTTGTTAGCCTTTCAAGCCTCATAATTATAAAACTGAGCCTGTCCTGAAATAAATAATGTCTGGATGTTGACTAGGGTTAAAAGGGTTGACGTTCTACATGCATTTTTTAAAAATAAAAAAAACAAAAACAAACCAACAGATCATCAAATCAAATCAAGTTTATTTGTATAGCCCTATATCACAACAAAGTTGTCTCAGAGGACTTTACAGAAAGAG
>JBAMHW010000001.1:4885184-4898168 GCA_037177495.1 Rhadinocentrus ornatus
CTTCTGCCAGTTCCTGTTAGTAGTCTTGCTGCTGCGTTTTGCACAAGTTGAAGACTTTTCAGGGAGTTTCTAGGGCTGGCTATCAGGAGAGAATTACAGTAATCCAGTCTGGACGTAACAAATGCATGGATTCGTTTCTCTGCATCACTGTTTGATAACATATTTCTAATTCTAGCTATGTGGCGGATGTGAAAAAATGCTGTTTTACAGATCAACCAAACATTAAAAAAAAAATACCTTGGAGTTTAAAGGACTATAATCAGTGTTCATATTTCTGGATCTTATCCAGAACTGAATAATCTGCCTTTATTTAGATGCCTCAATGTAAATACTGCAATTGAGGATAATTTTTAAGGTAAATTTATCTACCAACTATATTAAATTTTTTTTTCATCTTTAAAATATCAAAAGTAGTGTAAAATATTGACATATTGTTTCCATTAAGATCAATTTTCTTTTAATTTACAATTATTGGGTCACCACATGTTGAAGTTTGAGCCGGGGGGAATATAAACTCACCTGAGAATGATTAGATGATGCATGTCACTAATCTGTACAATTTAGGAATGATTTAAAATCATATTAATGCCAAAAAAATCAGTTAAATTCAGAATTTTCCCTGAATTCCAAACATTAGATTGCAAACAGAATTTGTAATCTTCATCCTAGAGTCTCCATCTTTTATTACACACACATCATGTTAGAAAAACAAGTACAGACACACACACACTTCACATCAGACTTAGCTCGTCAGTGATTAATTACATCGGGTTTAATTAGATTTAAATCTAACAAAATGTTTTAATTTAAGTTACTGAGGGCTTGCCCTTTGTTCCACGTCCACACATTGTGACCGTACATACTTGAATAAGACAAAGACACACACACACACACATAGAGTGACGCCGTGCACTGTTCATTGTTTTCGTGAGTTTACAGTGAGTTATAAGAGATTAATCTGGTGCCACACTGACTGAGTGGTCACTTTGTTCCAGTGGATGTATTCATAAAAGCAGCTGTGTAAAATTGACGTGAGAAAATATTCTTTAGCTTTATAGTGTCAGTAATGTTATTCACACAGCTCATTTATGTTGGGCATTTTTAATCACAGATATTATTTTTATTACTTTTTTTTTTTCCCAGATCTTCAGTTACCAGTAACGGAGCCGGATATAAACAATCGCCTCGAGTCTCTGTGTCTGAGTATGACAGAACACGCCTTGGGAGGTACGTTTTTTATCCTAAAGAAACTATGCAGCACAAAACCCAATAATCAGTTGTTCTTCAGGTTAAATGTGATTTAAAAATATGTCAGACCTTCCGGAAATGTGAACTAAGATGAATTTAAAGTGTTTTTTTCTAATAGAACATTTAGAATTTATTTTGTTCTTTCCAGACTAAAGTAAAACAGATGATAGCAGTTTATTTATCTGTCATATCTGAGTAGTTAATTGAGTTGTGGAGTATTCCTGACTTTGACATGTAACACCTCAAGCTCTCTCTTGGCTTATTTCAGAAATTTCTACCAAACTTCTTCAATTCTTTTGGTCACGAGAGCTGATAAATAAACAAAATATCACCGTTAGCCTGAATTTTCCAGTTGTGAAAGTACTGCTTTATTTTTGTTTTTTTAAAAGCCCTGTAATGGTTTTCAAGTCTCTTCATATACTCCCAGTTTGTTGTGCCACTCTTGTGGCAGCTCCCAGAAATCTGTTGACATGCTTCAGTGTCACTCCGGTTTCGGTTTTGTCTGTTGAATGCTTTTATACCTGCAGGAAAAACTATTGTGCTTCATTGTCAATTTCCTGTTCCATGATCCATCAGAGTTGCTTTAGCTGATCTTAACACTGATTTTGTGTCTGACTGGTTGACTATTAACAACTTAAAGTCTCGATGGTGGATCCAAAGGTAACTCCAGATTTGATGTCAGATGTGTTTGGTTCGTTCATTCTTGCAAAGTAAGTCTAAAATTTCCAGAGTGTGAAATCTGACAGTGAATCTGGCCTTAGTCACTTCATCAAATCTTTGTTATTTACAACGTGATTTGAAAGAGGGGATCAGATTAAATCCGTTGACTACAGCAGTGGTTTGCCAACCCCTGAATACAAGCGAGGCTAAAGAAAACAACTTGAAAGACAATGTTTTTATGGTCGTAGGAAAAAGGATGTTGACATCTGTTCAGCAGCTTGTCATTAAAGCAAACTGCCTCTGAACTGATGTCAGCTCATAAGTTCGCTATAATGTAAACTCCGCTGATTGTACATTATGCTAAAAAAAAAACTGTGCAGAGATACAGCAATGTTCCACCAGCAGGGATGCACTTAATTTATCAGGAGACTCGTGAAGATGGTTAACAACAAAGTTAAGAACAAAAACTTAAAACATTCATTGATTGGTTTTCTAAATGTTACCAGAGCTTTGATAAAGTAGAAATGCAGTATCTTCTCCTCTCTGCCATTACATTAAGCTGTTGTCTGCATCATTACGGAAGTGTTATTTTTGGGGAATAAAAACGTCCACCAGCGCGTAGCTTGATAACAATTTCCTCCTCAGCCTCCTCATCACCTGCAGCAGCTGTCAGACTCTTGTTTTTCTCTGAAAGGCTGTATCAGTATTTTGACAGATGTGTTGTTCACACCATGACAGTGTGGGCTCTGGCCCCACACTGTTCACCAGATCAGAAAAGCTACAAGCTGTCAGTTCCTTGCATAAGATTACTACTATACCTCAAATGAGATTCAATTTTATTCAAGTAATATCTATTAAAAATAAATACTGTGTAGCACAAAAGTTACAATTTCTGTTTAGAATAATGTGGAGTCCTTATAAAAACCGTGGTCGGGAGAAGTTGCAACTTTCAAGTAGAACCCAAGAAGAAGAAAGATGAGTACACATCAGGGACGTGTATTTTAAGTAATTTTTTAAAAATTTGACAATTGAAATTGATTAGTCATTTAGTCGTGACATTATCAATAATGAAGCAAAAAATACTTAATAACCAGAGGGAAATTGTAAAATGCATGTAAAGAACTACTTGTATTATGACCCACATGAGCATTTAAGATTTTGTGAGTTCTCCCAGGGGTCAGAGAGAGGGGGTGACGTCCGTGCAAACGCCAGCAAAATCAGCTGTTACACAGCAGCAGGAGATCAGACTTGGGACTCGGCTTACAAACAGAGGAGCTGTGGCGTTTGTTGTTGAAGCTTGTAGAAAAAACTGGGCATTTATTACAGCTTCCTTCTGCGGTTTTCCAACTAATCGGTTAGTCGTGCTCATCTCTAATTCTAATGCAATGTTTTCTGTTTTTTTTTCTATGCTTAATCATGTTTTAATGGTTTAAACAAGCAAACTGCTCACTTAGATCTGAGATCTGAAATCTTTTTACCCAATTACTCATATCCATTCACATGGCATAGCTCAAGCCTTTACCCAGCCAGCACAGTATGACAGAGAGATGGGAAAAGTTTGTTTCTGGAGCCTGAAGCTTCATGGCAGCTTTTTTCATTATTCACTATTTTTCTATTTTAAGACCTTTGATTCCACATGGAGACTATTTACACTCGCTGTGTATGTGAATGCAGATTAGGTTATCACAGTTAAACCATGATGTTTTCTCTCTTCAGATGGCGCTGACCGCACGTCTACGATATGATGTGAGGACATGAGTGAGAGGAGCAGGACGCCGCGGCTTCACGAGGCTCTCTCACAATAAGTCACCATCCTTCTCGCTGTAGCCGTTGGTAGAGCCCAACCAAAGGACCAGGCGAGATCCAAGAAACACAAGCAGGCCGATCATCACATCCCGTTGGCACCTTTCAACGGATCGGAAACACTTCCTGCTCCGCCAGCATGTTCGCTGTCATCTGTGTCCGAGTTTGAGACGGTTGGATAGAGGGTGACAGCGCCTCCATCATCCCTGAGAACGGAGAAACTGGCCCCCTGGATCAGGGCTCAGTGAGACCAGCACCACCTGGCCCCTGCTCTTCCCCCGCAGCTTGTGGCATCTTTCACATTGATAGCGTTACCTCAGACCCCAAGAAAACACGAGAAGCACAGCCACAAGGATTTAGAAGGATGTTTGGGATTTCCTGGACTGATTTCAGTGCCGACTGAGTGTCCATCACTGAGGTTTAGAAGCTTAAGTGGGTCTCTCGCTCAGTAATGGGGGGCAAATGTAACAAACAAACAAAAAATGTATGTATTTATTGTTTACATAATGATGCTACTTTCAGAGGGTACAGAAACATTATTTCAGGTATGTGTAATATTTTGTAAAACCATGGCTGTCTGCAAGATTTATGTCCCACAAGTAGCTATCACACTAGTTTACAGCTAAAGTGCTTATTCTTTATTTTTAGCAGCCAACAAGAAAAGAGGAGTAGATTGATGGTTTACTAAGATAAAAAACAAAAGCAAGATGGAGGTCGGACAGATGTGTGGAGGAGGACAAGAGCAGGAAGGTGGAAAAGGACACAGAAAGTAGTAAAGGAAGGAATCAA
Source organism: Rhadinocentrus ornatus (assembly GCA_037177495.1). Lineage (NCBI taxonomy): Eukaryota > Metazoa > Chordata > Actinopteri > Atheriniformes > Melanotaeniidae > Rhadinocentrus > Rhadinocentrus ornatus. The sequence continues at coordinate 4,889,685 of JBAMHW010000001.1, forward strand.
GCTGAAGTGACACCGAGAAAGGAAGCGGATGTTTTAAGGAGGCAGGACCTTTGAAGATGACAGAGGAAGATGATGTCATGTCTGATCAGGTGGTGAGCCAGTTCATGTAAGTGTTCAGTCACGTATCGTTCATCCATAACTTGTACTGTATGAACTCGATGAATCCAGAGCTTTTCTGTTCTTATAAACAAAACTGGGAGGTCAGTTCATTGGGAGATGAGTCTGCATGTTCAGAAACTAGGTTTATTTATAAAAAAAATTTTTTATAAAGCAGGGCGATACGGCTCGGCTGCTTGTTACAATTAGCAGGAGTCAGAGGAAACAGGACGTGGATTTGGTTTCCACTCGGATTAAAACGGAGAAAGCGCACACCATCAGTCCATGAAGGGTAGTTGTCCCTGAGATTGTCTCGTTAGTGTTTAGCGCCACCTGCTGGCCAAATGCAGTCACTGCAGGACAGACGCTGAAGTCTGCAGAGATTCAGACACAAATCTGTGGGGAAAAAACATTTATAGAGAAGTGCCAGCTGTGGCTTGCCAATGTATCTCGGTCTTTTGTTTGTCCCGTCAGCGCAGGCCTTACTAGAATTTGTCTTCTTTCTTTTAAATTCTGAATCTCGTGTTTGTTCTGTCTTAAAATGTATCCTCAGTTGTTTGTGTCTGATTACAGAGAGTTGAGAGTAGTTTTATGTTGTAATAAGCTGGTTAGGTTACTGGTTGGGCACCTGAGCCCTGACCACCAACTGTCATAATTGGGGGAGGTTCTTGTTGTTTAGTTTCTTTTTTTTTTAATTATTATTATTGCAATTTTATAGTATTTCCTTTGTATCCTGCACTTGATACGATAATGTGATACACTAAAATCCAAATGGTCAAGGCTCAACAACAGCGCTGTGCTTTGTAGTTGGATCAAACCCACTGAACGGATGAGACTAACAGCAGAACTCATGTTTCATTGGCCGAGCAGTAAAACCACAACAGGCGGTGACGTTAAATTCAAGTACGGACATCTCTCATTCACTGGAAATGATTTCTGTTTGCCCAAAGGAGAGGATGCCGCTTAAATCCTCTCTGTCAGGTCACATGTGTGAAGGACCATACCAGTGTTTGTGCACCCTTTTCAGATATTTTTCCAATGTTGTAAGCAAATACAAAGACTCAATTTTCATGATAGTAACAGTATTTATTTGTCTAGACCCCCCTAAAAAATGAACCCATCACATAGAAAATGGAGATCTAAAAGAAAAAGACATTCTTTTTATTTTTATTCTTTTTTACAGTTAAATAGTTGCAGATTTATTTATTTAATTAACTGATTTTTACAGTTTCAACCCATGCTTGTTAGAAAATCTGCAACTGAATTAGATGAATGTCTGCAGTAAGCTTCAAGTCCACGTGTTCTCACTTTTTCACTCATTTTCTCTCGACTACAGTGTTTGACTTGAACATAAGGATAAAAAAAATGTGCAGAAACTCTGTTATAGGGCCTTTCTCTTGATCAGTGCTCAGGTCCAGTGATGGCCTGGGTCTTAACACACACACACACACATTGACTGAGTGTGTGTAGCTTTACAGCTGGACCCTTCAGGCTTCATGCTGTGCTTTTAGTGTGTTTCCTGCTCTAAGAGTCTGCTTAAGAGCCAATCAGTTGTTTGTGAATTTCTCCAAAGCATGAGCGTGACAAAGTTATTTCAGTCCTGGATGGAGAAACTGATGCTCGTTCATTCTGAGGAACCATCAGGATCTCATCATCTTCTTCCAGTGTCACTGCCATATGAATCAGTACTTAAAGCAGAAACAATTATTTATTCTCTTCTTCATGTTTTTTTGCAGAGGTGATACTGATCATTTAGGTGTTTTATTATTTAAAGTACTATATGTATTAACATGTTATGGCTGGTGACCATACATACATCTCAAATTTAACATAGTTATTGTTGACTGATTGTTTTTCTTTTTGTTGTTGTTGTTTATGTTGAAATGTAATTTTTATCTGTATGCTTCTGTGTCATGTTGAGATTTTTCATCTGAAGCTTCATGTCGGAGCGCAGCTGAGAGCAGGAGTCGGGCCTTCGCAGACACATCGACTCGATTACTGAACTCGTACGTAAGCCGTTTATTTCGGGCAGAAAACATAAATTAGGGTTTGAGAACTGGAGTCAGAACATGGTGCTGAGGTCCTGTTTGGGAGAGGGTGGCATTATTCTAGGTTTTTCTCATGAGCAGATCCCGTAAAAAGAAGACATACAGTAAAGTTTGCATCCTCAAACACTTGCACTTTGTAAGTTTAAAGAAGTTTCTCAAACCATAGGAAATAGTTTGCTTTGAGGGGACTATTTTCAGCTGTGGATTAACACTTGTTTGTTTGTGGTGATGAAGAAATGTGTCGCTGCAGCCCTGTGGCACAATAGACAGTTGGATCACTCGTCTTTTTGTGGGGTTTGTTTATTTAAAGAAACTTAATACAAACAAAGGGATTATTTCAAACTGGTATTTTTGTAGTTTTCATATCAATGTGCCATGTGTGAGCTTAAAGATGTTTATAAAGCGTTCAGATTCATTTACACAAATACAGTAATTTTCCTTTTAACCACATTTTATGCAAATACTGACAGATTTTAAATGACTTGAGTTCATGTTGTTGTTTTTTGTTGTTGTTTTTAACAGTTAAGTTACATGTTTTGTATTTAGAGCACAAAATGGCACTACAGGCCTCCAGTTTGCGCTGGTCTCTGGTTTCCTGCTGCACCTCTGGATTCGTGTTCGTTTCTTCAAAACCAAATGCAAATCAGCTCCGCAGGCAGTATTAACAGATAGATAACGCCTCGATATATTCCAAAAAATATTCAATGTACTTTGGGTTGAGAAATGTATACTTTTTTTTTTATCTTTTATTTTTGTCATAGATTGTGCAGTTTAGTCAGTTTATGAGATGCCAAGACTTTTATTGTTTGGTTTTTGTAAATGCAGCTGCATCCATTCTGTAACGAAGTTACCGCTTGACTGTGCTCCTTTTACTTTATCTAGTTTTATCAAAGAGCCGATGTCCTGTATTGACTGCAGGCTTACGTATATATTTGAGAAAAGAATGTTGTATGTTTAATAAGAAAAAAGAACAAAATTTAAAAAAAAGAAAATATAAAAAAAGGAAAAGTAGTAAAAATAAAAAGTATAATTTATATTTTAAAACTGCATGCACAAGACTGGGAAAGTCCTATTTAGAATAACAAATGGCAGTGCCTTTTTTTGTACTTGAGACATTGACCCCAAATGTAAAAATAAAAAAATGTTTTTTTTTATGACTTTTAAAAACTGAAGTGTTGCAGGATGAAACAAACGGTGGCTCTGATGGGTCAAGTTCACCCTGCAGCCACAACACCTTCGTTCTTCCCTCGTGTGATCCAGATTTTCTTTTTTCTTCTTTCTTTTCTATGAAGAAAGAATTTTATCATCTAGTTTTCTTTACTTCGCCGATCATATTGATGCTGGATTTGTGTCAGTATCCACAGAATGGATTGTTTTGTCCAAAAAATGTTGACTTCTTGGAGTTTGTAAAAAAAAAATAAAATGTATAAAAAATAAAGCATCATTGAATTAGCTTGCATTCAGTTCAATGTGTGAAATAATTTTCTCCACACTGGTTCTTTAGTCCCAATTTGAGCCATTTTGTAATGAATACAAAGCTGCAGCTTATTATTTTTATTGTAACTCTCCCTGCCCGTTGTTGTGTTATTGATCCACATTTCAAACAGAATTTCCTGCTTTATTTATTCTTTGATCTGTTCACTTAAAGCAGCAGTTTCATTTTAAAACAGTTTCTATTTACAATTAACAGGATCATACCTGCTCATCAAACATTCACTCACTGGCCACTTTATTAGGTCCACTACCAAACTGTGTGGTAGCTGTTGAGAGGTTTTTATTGGTTCCAAAATTTTGTGCTAAACACTTTTTGTAGGTTAAATATTACCCTTTTAAGGAAATGTACTTGGTAGCTGATTGCACCAAGATGTGGGGGAAAAAATATTAAAGATTGAAAAAAAAAAAAAAAAGAAACGACAAGACATGTATACCCTCTAGGTCCACCTTGTGGAGTACCGGGTTGGACCCCTTTTTCTTTCAGAACTACCCCAATTCTTGGTGTCATAGGTTCAATAAGGTGGTGGACACCTTCCTCAGAGGTTTTGCTCCATATTGACATGACAGCATCGCACAGTTGCTGCAGGTTTGTCGGCTGCATCCATGATGAGAATCTCCCGTTCCACCACATCCTAAAGCTGCTCTACTGGACTGAGATCTGGTGACTGTGGAGGCCGTTGGAGTCCAGTGAACTCATCGTCATGTTCTAGAAAGCAGGTTGAGAAGATCTGAGCTTTGTGACATGGTGCATTATCCTGCTGGAAGTAGCATCGGGAGATGCTACACTGTGGTCATAAAGGGATGGACATTGTCAGCAGCAATACTCAACTAGGCTGTGGCGGTTAAACCAGGCCACGTTGGTACTAAGGGGCCAAAGTGAGCCAAAAAGATGACTTGAGCTTTGTGACATGATGCATCATCCTTCTGGAAGTGGCCATCGGAAGATCAAGAATTGATCGGAAGGTCAATTCTTGATCGCCCCTACGTCGACAAAGTGTCACGTAGGGGCTGCTTTATTACTGTAAATTTTAAACCATGGATCCAAATAGTAGAATGAAACAGGAACTCAGTCCTTTGCCCTGTATCTGTACTGTGTTACTTCTCTATTAATACAAATGTGCACAATCAATAAGTAAGAAAGTGAGGAGGATGTAATTCACCTGGTCCTAAAATGCATGAAAAGAAAGCCCTTCAGCTTTTGTTTTTGTCTGTTAAAGTTATTTAGTTGTGAAGTGATGTTCAGCTGCTGGAGATCCTCAGAGGTAATTTTAATGTCACAAGTTTTAAAATATATAAAGAATAAGATACAACTTTAACACGAATAAATTAAAAGAAATAGTTTGTGAAATGAAAAAGAACATTACCTTTTCATTCAATCCTTGGCAAACCTCTAAACCCTGAACTTAAAGATCCCGGATTCCCATTTATCCACCTGTGTTTACTTTGTGTTTTATTATAGTTTTTTACAGGAAACATGTTCAGATGGCATATGAAGAATTTACTGACTTGTTGGGAACATCATCCCTCAAATTCAGGAGCTTTTTGACACCTATGTGAGTCCATACATTGTCCACAAGATGCTGTTAAGATGGAAAACAAGTTGCATTCAGGAGTTGAAAGAAAGGAAGAAAGAAATTTTATTTTAACATCAGGAGGCGCCAAAGCTTAAAGGTTTCTATTGTCGTTAACGCCACAATTTTTTTTTCCTTCAAAAGCTGTGATCTGTCTTACATATGACTACAACTGATGTGTTCAAACGGCAGTAAAGATGCTGGTGGTTTAAAAATGTCACCTGTAATTCAGTTTAATTAGGAAGTAAGGAGGTTGTGGACAGCTATAAATACTTGACTGTGACTGGAGGATAAACACAGATCCTGTGTACATGAAGGGGATGAGCAGACTTCAGCTTCCAAGAGAAGCTCTGATTGTTCAGCGATGTTCTTCCAGTCTGTGGTGGTGAGTGCCATCATGTATAATGTGGTGTGCTAGGGGAAGCAGCACCAGCTCCAGTATTCCAGCAGAATCATCAAACTGAGGCAAATAAAATCATCGGGCACGGCCTGGAGACAGAGTCTGGGAGCTTCTGAACAAACTGGTCTCCATCATGGACAGTCCTTCACACCCACTGCACAACATACTGGAGGGCCAGCAGAGCTCTTTCTCTAACAGACTGCTGCAGCTCTGCTGTCATAAAGAAAGGTTCAGGAAATCACTCCCCCCATCCAGACTTCTACAAAGCTTACTTTCACCACTTCATCCATAAATCTCTTCCTCTTCATACACCCTCCATTGATAATATATTTTAACCTCAAAATACTGTACTATCATTGTAGCATAACTTGTATATAGTTTGTCTCTGTATTTTGCTGTTTATGTATTTTTATTTATCTTTATTTACCTTTATCTTATCATACTGGTGTGATCACAGCTCAGTAGGAAGAGTGGACCTAAACATAGCTGATTACCAACTAATAAAACAAAATCAATTCAGTGTAAAATATTTATAAAATAAATAACAGAAATGTGAACTGGACCCAGATGAACAGCCGAAAATGTCTGAAGTTTTATCGACTTATTTAAAATTTGCAACATCTGTAGATACTTGTTACCGTGGTTATGACCACTGAGAAACCAAGTAGATTCATGAAATCTGTGTTTGAGCTGTTTCTTAATTTCCTTCAATTAAACTCCACAGTCAGCATTTAATTAAAAGCAACAGTGATGTTACAAAGCCCAGTACAGAGCTGCTGAGTCATGCTGCTGTCAGACATCCAGACCAGAACCGGCTCCACCTCTTCGCTGCTGACACTGAGCCCCAGGCCAGATTAACCCTGTAACCTGCACCAGAGATGGCATGAGCCATATTTTATGATTGTTCATGTTTTTTCTTTCAGAGGGACTCCAGCCCTGAGTTACAAGCTTATTACTTTCAGCTGAGGAGGTTATATCATCCAGGTCAAGTGTCACCTCCTCAGAAGAAACTCCTCGTGTACCAACATCTGAGCTGTTTCATAACAAGGAAACTTCATTTTGCTTAATTTCCAGCCTGTTTGTGGGACATCTTTTCTACAAACTTCATGTAAGAATCTCTGCAACAAGTAAATTCACTACAGTACACTATTGCATGTAAAGGATATTATTGCACATAACTTTCTGGTCTCTGAAGTAACATCATCCTTCATTTTCATCTCCCACTGGTTGCAGAATCTCATCTCTATCTCTCTGCATTGACATTGTCTCCAGTGATGCAGACACAACTCTGCTGCTCATTCCACAAATGGAGCACCATTTAAAAGGAAAATAAACAGACTTTCTGATGGTGTGAGATTTATTGCTAAGATGCATTGTTCCAACCACCAAATGCAAATTTCCTCACTTTTTGTGATTCAGTTAACTGAAGGCTAGACAACCTGAAATAATTTACTGTGTTGGTGAAATAAGTGAGTGAATGTTTTCTGCTGAATGCATGTCTCCTGCTATGCTAACAGATGAAATGTTGCTTAAATGTAACGCAGAAGACGGACCGTTCGTCCGTCTTCTGCATTGGTTACATCTGTAATTTAGTCTCAGGACGCTTAGCTTGATGAAAAAGATGGAGCAATACCACAGGGGCAATGCTGAGCAGAATAGCAGACATGCGACCAGCAAAAGAAACATACCAGAGAAGAAGAGGAAAAGGAAGGGTGTAAAAAAGCAGAAGAAGAATTAAAACAAGCACAACTGTAGAAATTGCACAAGCTTTTAAAGAACGATTATATGTGTTTAGGATGTGTTGGGTGGTTGGAAGCGACTTTATAGCGACACATTACCTCTGCTTAACGGCGTCTGAAACTGACGTCAAATGGCGGCAGTAAACTCTGAACTCAGCACTGCCCACTAGTGGAGTAATTAACTTAACAACCAAAGCAACGCAAAAGATGCGAGGAAGTATGAGGACTCTGGAACGCAGTTTTAGCCATTTACGTGTGTCCAAATGTCCCCCACGATTGTCAATAAAATGGCTCAACCCAGAGTCCTCAGCCAATGGGAGGATTCAGCAAAGATTCGCCATGAAGTAACACGTTTTCTAGGTTCTCGACAAGTTCTGGGCGCGTTAAGAACGCATCGAGAACGCGCTCAGAAGGAGCATTTGGATGCACGTAAATGGCTAAAACAGCGTTCCATAGTGGACGGCGATGTATGACAACGTTTGAAACAGACGTCGTTATGTACGTATGTAAGGGAGCATAAACGGACCTTAAGACTGCGGAAAGCTGGGTGCGGAAATCTTGCAGTAGTTCTTGAAAGACAACTGTTTTGCTCTTTTTCCACACCTTTTCCACAACTTGCTGCACACAACCTTAGAGGCCATGACATCTAAAAAAAAAAAAAAAAAAAGCTTAATACTTTAAAAAGATTAAGTGGCATAAGTACCAAAAGTGCAGACAGATTACTGCTTTACAAGCTTAACATTTGACACGGTAATTGCTAACTGCACAGGCTAGCAAACATGCATCTCATCATCAAACCTTTCTCATGACTAAGTTGGACATTTTTATGTTTGAATGGTTTTAAAAAGTTTGAAGTATGTAGGCGTAATTAAGTGTTAAAGATACACTATGTAACTTTCCTTAAAACTCCTGACTCGTTTGATGGTTTAGGGACATTTATAATGCACATTTTTGGAGCCGTCACTGCCCAGCAGCATCCCAAGGCTGAAAAACTGCAGTATACAACTTTTCTTTCAGGACCGCTGCGTGATGTTGCAGCCAAGTTTCACTTTACACACCCTCCATCCATCCATCCATTTTCTGTACCGCTTGTTCCCAGTAGGGGTCGCGGGGTGAGCTGGAGCCTATCCCAGCAG
>JBAMHW010000001.1:4917314-4932828 GCA_037177495.1 Rhadinocentrus ornatus
AATATCTCTCAGATAATAATTATTTTCTATCAATACGTCGCCCACCTCCCTGGATAAATCAGCTGAAATACATGTTAGTAAACACAGAGTAACGTTACAGCAGCGCCGACAGTCCACTGCCCTGCTTTTACTCCCTCTTTCTCTCCCTCTTTTTCTCCCTTAATCAGATGATCTCTGACTCTGCAAGTCACAAAAACGATTTCATACGATAACATTAGCTATTATCAGTAGCTTGGTACTAAATACATGAAGGGCACGCTTGTAACTTATTACAATATATAAAAATAATAATTATGTATCGTTCTGTTCCTCATCACTTGACGGGACACACGAACTTCACATTTATGAATGTCCGCGGCTTCCGTAGTCGTAATAACGCTCTAAAACGGTGAGGCTGCAGTAGAGCACTACTCGGTTGCTTGTAATATATTAGCCCACCACTAGATGGGAGTAATTCTTACACGCTGCGGCTTTAAGTTTTGTTACTGGTTTTAAACCAAAACTGTGTGTTTTATTTGCAGAATTTCTCCTACAGCTCCATCTTCTCACAACATTACAAAGCCTAGTTTATTTACCCCATAGCAGGTCATGGAGACAAGATGGATGTATTTATTCCAGTATGATTGAGATAGTTTTTTAAATACTTAAAATTTGTTTGAAACTTAAATGGAAACAGTTTGTAGCTTGAGAAAAGAAAAAGTCACACCGTAATATTTGGTTGGACTGCCTTCAGTTTTGTTTAGAGGAGTAGTTGTTGTGGTATTGTTTCACAAGTCCCTGAACCACTCTTTCTCAATCTGAGCCCAGTTAATCCTGGTATTGTCATCTTGGAATATAGTTGTGCCATCAAGGAAAATGGAATAACCTGCTCATTCAGTATATTCAGGTATCAGCTGAATTCATTCTTTAGACACCTAGTGTTGCTGAACCTAGACTTGAACTTAGACCTGAACAACTGCACCAACCCCAGATCATAGACTGCCCCCACAGGTTTGTGGTAAATCCGGACTCATCAGACCACATGACCTTCTCCCATTGCTCCAGAGTCCAATCTTTCTGCTCTTTTGAATTGAACCCTTTTTTCTGGTTAACCTCACGGACTAGTGGTTTTCTTATGGCTACACAGCCGTTCATTTCCAATTCCCTGAGTTCCCTTCACATGGTTCTTTCAGAATTATTCTTACTTTTACTTTTAAACATAGCCCTTAGATCAGACATCTGTAGCTTCTGCAGTTCGGAGGAGATCTGATTGTTAATCTACAGCTCCTAAAGACAGTTTGGTTCTCAGCCTACAAATGTGAGTAACACATCCAGGATGCAGCCTGCCTTCAGCATGACACAGTCACGTCAAGTGGTAAAGCATTATAAACAAGACCAAGCTCACACTTTAAGCAGGACTTTGTAGCTACTAACAACATTATTGCCAATTTAATCAATATAACAATGTCGGAATGTGTTAAAGGCATTAGAAGAATATGATAAGAACAGTGAAACTGAACAAACTTTCAACCAAACCACAAATACATTCAGAAATCTAACAATATGGTGACTCTCAGGCAAGTTCTGCCTCTTAATTCTTTATAGATTATAATTATTTATCTGCAATGGGCAGTGGGGATAATCATACTCGAGTGAGTGATTTATTTGATGAAAAACTGCATCACTTGTCGAATTGTTGCTGTGGAAATGTCTCGAGATATCAAAATATCATCCAAGTTACTGAAATGATCACCTCTAGAATAATCTTTTATAGTGTAATAAAATCCTCCCACCTTGCCCACTTTTTTATTACAGTTTCCTAAACCACAACAAACAAGCACACAGTGAGGGAAAATAACGTTAAGTCAACATGAATTAGCTGAGGAAGAAATAGTGGGGGCAATGGTCGGCTTGGATGATTTGGGTGCCTGAAAGACAAAGCAGTTATCAGGTAATGACAGCGTTACTCAACGTCAGAGCTCATGTTCAGTGTGTGTGTGAATGAGGATCCCAAACATGCATGTTAACACGCTCTGAACGGAGCAGGAAACAGCAAAGTGGCTGAACAAACAAGCAGCACATTTATTGCTCCGTCTCACACATGCCGCGCTGCACAACGCTTTCAGCCACTTTAAATGGCAATGCAGATTCCTATCACTCCTGCAATATGGATGTGTCTGGCTGCTTCTAAATTCATTTACATCAGAGCAATGAGCCTGAACATCGATTCAGGATCATTCTGAACTTTCCTCAGTCGCATGAGGAGCCAAGAGTCCTGCAGCAGCTTCAAATCTGACCTGGTCTCTACATGATGGAGTCAATCTGGGTTCACAGAGAGAGAAACTCTGAATCCAAAAAAGTTATCCAGGATGCTGGTGCACATAGAAAAATGTGAAATATTTTTGAAGAACACAACTACTACTACTACTACTACTACTGTCCTCCTGTTTTTGTTTCTTTCTATATTGCTATTTTTGGGGGGAAATACCGTTTTTTTATCATTCTTCAGAATGTTTTTTAAATTGCATTTCCTGAATATTTCAAGCAATAAACACCATTTAATGTCACTGATGGTGCAACTTAGGCTCTTTGCTGCTTTGCTCACAAACCAAGTCTTCTTCAATCATTTCCTACGACTACAACAATCAGCAATGAACATAATTGCTGATGTCCAACTCATTACACTAGTGCAGCATCATAATCTACGATCCACATCTTTTACAGTCTCTTACTACAAACTGTTGGCATAAGGCTATAATTGTTACATTTTTTGTGTTTGTATGGGATTGTGTCTTTTTTTTGTTTGTTTGTTTTTTCCTTGGCAAGGCACCTGTGGCAAAGTGTATGCTCACAGGTGCTGCCAATCAGTCACCTGATCATGTACAGCTGGAGTACCAGTATCTCAAAACCAGCACCGGTAGAGAAAATTTGGTGAGTCTGGCACCTCTGCTGCTCATCGCACAAATGCATTTTCCTTACAAATATGGCTGAAGTTAAAAGGGAAATAAACAGGCTTTCCAACTGTGAGAGATTTATAGCCACAAATCATTGTGACAATAGTTTTCCCGCAAAGACATCTAAAAGTGTGTAACAATATGGAGTTATTGTTGCATAGTTTGTTTTTGATTTTATTCAAATTCCCCACATGTCTTTCAGGTCAGGACTGCAGGCAAGCCAGTGCAGCACATGTAACCTCCTCTTAGACAGCCTTGTCTCTGCAATGTGTGCAGATTGTGGTTGTACCTCATCCTGTTGAATAATACATGGACATCCCTGAAAAAGACGTTGTGTTAAAGGCAACATGTGTTGTTTAATTTATGATAGCAACAACATTAGGTCAACCCAAAGCATTAAAGATCTTGGCTTATGTTGTCTGCATACTCATAAAGTGAACATAGGAATAATCTACTATTCCTTGACTTAGATTAGCTTTTCCATACCCCCCCCCCCAAAAAAAAAAAAATTTCAGATTTTTATGATTTTCTCTTATTTCCAGTTAACTGTAAACTGTAAATACTTAAAACCCCCCACTTAAAACAACATTCATTGACTATTGATCTAGGGGCACCCTTACACCAAATGCTGCCTTTTGTAAGAGGTTATAAGAGGGAACATAGTTGCTAGGCAACAATGCCAGCAGCTGCTGATCATCTGTCCAAATAGGTGTTGGATTTTATGCTAGCTAACGCAATGATAGCTCATGTTAGGATGGACGATCATTGTTGTAGTAAACAGTGAAAATAAATCAGTTAAAAAAATTATAATCTAAAAAAAACAGCACATTTTTCCAACACTGACCAAAGAGAGAAAATCTTAAATAGCTGACAGCGGTTTGGCAGGTTCCTCGTGATATTTTCAGTGTGAACTAAGTGGGATAATCAATAGAACAATCGTGCCACTGCTGTGGAATAAACAATAATCATCATTTATAGCTGCGTGGCACTGATGGATGATACGACACATTTCTGTGAAGAAATGCTGCTTCTCTCATGAAACATTAGCATGGAGAAATTGGGTGGTACTCTTCTGTCAACTGCAGCTACTTTACTCTTATATCACCTAACTTAACTTTGTTATAAAACAACCAACAATTTAAACCACAAAATTGCCCCAGTAAATACTGTCATGAAACCGCCCTGCAGGAACCTCCACTTCCTCGTTAAGCTCATCTGGTCCACCTGAGTTTCCCTAATTGCGCACCAGCACCTGCTCCCCGCCCTACTTAAACCCTCTTCTGTATCTGCTTCCCTGTCAGATGGGCAGCATTGTGCGCTGTATTGGTAGCCAGCGGTTGTCTCTTGTTTCCAGCATCCTATTACCAACCTTGCGACGTCTCCTGGATTTCCTTGTGCCTGTTTCCACGTCGGAATTTTCCTGGCCATTCCCTGTCTGGATTTCGACCCGTGTTTGGACTGAGCCCTGCCCGACCCTGATAGTCTGATCTCTGCCTCTTTGTGAATGACCCTTGCCTGCCTCGTTATTACGCCTTTGAATTGTGGATCTCCCCTGTTGTCTGGAGAGGCTTTTTTTTTTTTTTTTAGTAGGGTTCTGTTTCAGGAACCTGCCGTCATTCTGTCAGGCTGCATCTGGATCCTTTCCTGCCTTTCCCAGTTCCAATAAAACCTTCCCCTGTTAACTCTCCATCGTGTGTGTGCGTGCGCGGCTGAATTTCTGGGTCCTCTGTGATAACTAATTACAAAATACAGCTTTACGTGAGTCTCTGGGTTACATCCATCGTTCAGTTTTCAAATATTTTGCATAGCTTTCATTTCCTGTAAGAATTACAATTATGGTCAGCTATTTTTCTCACAAAAATTTGTATATGTGGTTTCTGTAGCAGTTATTTTACAAGCTGTTACAATGTTTTTCATAAAGTTTTGGGCTTTAGTTTAAGGTTTGTCTTTTAATATGTCTAAGTGTTTCAGACAATTGTGGCTAGAAGTTAAAGGTTTTTCCTTTAGTGCAAATGCTTTATTGAGTTATATGGAGGTTAAATTATTTAAATGCATAGTACTGATCATTATTAGTAGTTGTGTTACTATTGCTATGAGGGGGGGGAGTCCAACTTCCATTTTGGAAGATTGTTTGGTAACTTTTCTCAGCTTTGTAAAAATAACTACTGATAAATTAAGGATGTGTTGACATGAATTATATCATGAGGGGCATGTGTCTTTCAGATAATTGGTCCAAACATCTGCTCTGAACAGAGAACATCTTTACATAACAGTGCTCTTGTACCACTGCCCATCAGAGGTCCTGTTTAATCTCTGCATAACTTTTCCTCTCTAGTTCTGCACATCATGTGCTCAACAACAAGCGGCTTTGCAGCTCAGGTTGTGATGAAAGCTGAGCCTGTGACCTCCATGCACATAAACATGTGAACACTGACCAAACAGTGATGCTTTTCTGAACAGGCTATAACTCTCTACCGCTTTTAATCTTGTGTTTTTGGTGGTTCTCTGCTTTCCAGCAAGTTAAAGGGGAGGCAACTGTAACAGCCAATCAGGACACAGACGAAGCACCACCTCGTCTGAATGACAGCGCACACATAATATACCATCATTATCTGTAACATCTGCTGTCCAGATCCCAGATGGTCCACATCCATATCTAACCCTGCTATCAGGTAAGAATAATAAGAAAAAAAAAAAGAAAAAAATGGATCAACTTTCTCCTAGTGCCCCCATAATTTTCTCCACTGCATTCCTCGTTTTACAGCTTCATAGCATACACAACAATCCTATTACTGCCAAATTACCTCCAGATGGATCTCTGGAGGGGGCAGATCCCCAATTCCAGCCACTCCGAGGCTGTAGCATGGAGAACCCGGCCCATGTGCATCTGAAACTGCATGTCAGGCTGCACAAGATGCTGTTTTTCTCAATCCTCTGTAGGAGAACTGGATCTATGGATCAGTAGGTTCAAACTACTTACACGTCTGCAATGATTTATATTTTAAAGAATTAGAGCAGTCGGATCAAATTGCACAATATGAAGCAGTAAAATGTCACCGACGCTTCAGACATGACATGCAGAGAAAGCCTCTCCCTCTTTGGGCTGTTGCTGCTCATGATAAAGTTATTCACTGATCAACTGTTTAGTGGATCTAATTGGGGAATTATTGGTTTGCTCTCTAAAAAGTCCTGAAACCCACAAGAATCTGTCATGAGTTAGTCAACGTGAAACAGAGCTTGAATCAATGACTGAATGGAGAGCTTGATGCTAATACTGAAAAAAATCACAACACTGATGGAGTCCATTCTTGCATTTTCTTTTATTTGGCATTATTTTTTCTATAAAAAAAAACAACCTTAACATTTGTCAGTGTACTTTGTGGTGTTACTACTTTTATTTAAGTAAAGATGCTGTACACCCCTCCTGCAGCTCAAATGTATAAAAACATCTGGGAATCTAGAACAGAAATGCTAAAGTGTAGGGCAAATACTTCAAATCTTTAGGTACTCAGAAAACCTCTGGTTTCAGCATGAAGGGCAGCGGCATAACTGCGTTGCACAACTGTTTGATTTGGGGGAAAGGGCTCTCCTGCCAATGAAAGGTGATATAAAGCTCAATCTCTGTCTGCATTGGGAAGAATAATATATAAATAAAAAAAATCTTTAGTGGAGGAATGTCAGTTTAGGGTTTAATTGTAATTAGAGGTGGGATACAGTTCAGTAGAAAACTCCTGCGTTAAATCAGATCATTTTAATTTGATGAAGATTTAAAAAAAATCTTTTAACAATGGAGAATTAAATTAATATTCTTGTTTAGTCATGTATCCAACTTTTTTTTGTAAGAACATGCAAAGTCTTAAAAGCAAAATCCAAACTGATTTAAAATACCTGAATGTGATTGCTTTATAAGATCTTGACACATAACAGCACGTTGTGCTCCACTTTGCAGAGCAGCACGTATGACTTTGATCAATCAAGTAGTAGAAGTGGGTAGAACGTTTATTTAATTCAATAGACATAAACACACATATTCAAGTAAAAACAGGTGCATTTCTTTCCTGCACATCCAGGGGTCTGCAGTGAGTTTTGGAGGGGGTCACCCTCTTCTGTCAGACCGGCCACCTGTTGACTGCATGCAGGACAAATCCCAGCCGCCTCTGAGCGGCTTTGTGGATTTAAAAAAACTTACCGATAATTTTCTCCTGGTAGCCCTTGGTGAAGAATTGCATGGCGGTGGCGGCTCTCCAGGGGGTTTTGAGGAGTCCTTGTCGCTGAGGGTCTTCCCCGAGCCCCCGCAGGATGGTGGTGTAGGCTGCGGCCAGGGACGGCAGGCTCATCTCGTTGTCCTCCACGCTCCTGGTGCGCTCCTCTTTCCAGCTCTCCATCACCTGGGTGGTTGCTCGGTGCGACCCGGGCTCTGCTGCCGGTGCCTGTTGAGCCGCGCTTCGCCCGGGTCCGCTGGCCGGCCGCTTCACCATGCCGTCAAAGTGTCCGTTGAGGACAGAGCCACTGTCCCCGCTGTCTTTCCTTTCCTTTGAACTGTACTTTGTCTGTTTAGAGTGCTCCATCACCTCTTTTTTCCTTCGGTTCCTCCGGAGTTCAGCACTTGTTGGATCAGTTTGTCCAACCCGCGGTTAGTTTTGATGACCTGAAGTGTGTTTAATATTTAATTGGGCACTCTTCCCGCAGCCTCAGCATCCCTTGGCTTTATAACAGCAGGATAATCCAGAGTGCGCTCCCATTGGCTGACAGGACTGAGGGGGCGGAACCAACTCCCTTTGATTCACGTATTTTTGAATGGACCGTTACAGGGAATCCATCAATTTCCGGAAGTAAAAGGTAGGATACTCAACTCCGTGTCTGAGCAGATGAGAGGCTGTGGGCCCCCAGGATCTTTGTCTGCATGTAATTACAGTTTGCTTCTTTCATGTTGTGCAGTAAGTTTTGCAGAATTGCCTTGTCTTTTTTAAGGGGGTAATGTTAAAACACCTTTTTTATAGTTATTTGACAGCAGCCAACCTTCTCATTGAGTTTGGCTAAAGGTCAGACTGTATGATGCTGAGAGAGGAAAAAATAAAACAAGAGCTACTCTGCAGGCCTCAGTTAGTACACTAACAGTACAGTTAGAAAAACCTTGGCTTAAACAGAAAGGTTTGTCAGGATAAAGCCTTTTTTGGCACTACAGTTTACAGCAGGTTAGCATGTAAGGTTGTTTTGAATTTAAGACCTAGTAGAAAAAAATTCATTGTGTTCTGATATACAAAAGCTTAGAATTGAAAAAATTTGCATCTTTTTATTTTTTTGTCCACAGACACTTGTCTCCTATACTTCATGCTAATGAAGTACCATGTACATCATCCGACTGGACTAAACTAATTTTAAAATTGTTTGGATTGCATGTGTATGCATGTTATAAATGCTCGTCGGTCACTTTATTATGTACACCATTTCAATTCCTTGTTAAAACAAATAGCTAATCAGCCAATCACATGGCAGCAGCACAATATTTTATATCATGTCAGGAGGATTTTCTGAAATTAAAATTGAGCACCAAAATGAGAGAATTGGATTGAAAGTGACTTCGAATGTGACATGATTGTTGGACGGAGTATTTTAGAAACTGCTGCCATTCTGGGATTTTCATACCCAACCATCTCTTGGGTTTACAGAGAATGGTCAGAAGAAGAGAAAATATCCAGTGAGCAGCAGTTTTCTAGACCGAAATGTCTTGCTGATGTCAGAGGAGAATGGGCAGACTAGTTGGAGATAATAGAAAGACAGCAGTTACTCAAATAAGCACTGGTTCTAACCAAGGTCTGCAGAATATCTCCTCTGATCCCACAACTCGTCCAGCCTTGAAGCAGATGGGCTGCAGCAGCAGAAGACAACACCGGGTGCCTCCTGTCAGCTAAGAACAGGAAACTGAGGCTACAATTAACACAGACTCACCAGAACCGGACAATAGAAGATGGAGAAACATTGCTGGTCTGAGTCTCCATTTCAGCTCCACATTCAGATGATAGGCTCAAAATTTGGTAAAAACATCATGAAAATATTGATCCATCCTGCTTTGGATCAACGCTTCAGGCTGCTGGTGCAATGATGTGGGGGATATTTTCTTGGCCCACTTTGGGCCCCTTAGTACCAACATGGCCTGGTTTAACCAGCACAGCCTACCTGAGTATTGTTGCCGACCATGTCCATCCCTTTATGACCAGTGTAGCATCTTCTGATGGATAATGCATTATGTCACTAAGCTCAGATCATTTCCAACTGCTTTCTAGAACATGACATGAGTTCACTGGACTCCAACGGCCTCCAGTTACCAGATCTTACTCTAATAGAGCAGCTTTGGGGTGTGGTGGAACGGTAGATTCTCATCTTGATGCAGCCAACAAACCTGCAGCAATATGGAGGAAAACCTCTGAGGAATGTTTCAAACACCTTGTTGAAGCTATGACACCAAGAATTAAAGTGGTTATAGAGGAAAAAGGGGTTTTCAGACAACTGATTTGTCTTATATTTGCTGCATGTGGACATTCAACTTCACGTTTTGCCACTTTATATAACTAATAAATGAAAATTTAAATAATTCAAATAATGAAACAAAGCAAAAACTTTATTTATTAAATTGTTCAAATACAGTAAAGGGTTTTTAAAAATGCTGTAAATGTAAAAACAGAACAAAGCTCAGTTACTGGTAGTAAAACATGCAGAACGTTCATCACATACACAGATCATCATCATCATAATACGATATTCTGCAAAACACATTTCAGGGATCAACTTCCACCAGATGTTTAGTTTTTGTTAAATGCGAACGCTGACAGCTTAGAGGAAGGATCCAGAGACTTTTTCTTCTTTGCATTATTTTCATCAGTTTCTTCTTCTTTTTCCGGACTTCCTCCTTCTCTCTCTCTTTTTCTTTTCTTCTCTCCATCCCCCGTTTGCCCTTTTGCTTTCTCTGTCCACGACTGAAACAAAAAGATATCAAACGTTGGGTTTAATTACAAAAAAGGATAAAAATAAATAAACAAATAAAAAAGGAGTGTTGTTGGTCTTTGTCAGCTCCAAACACCCACATGAGGATGACTAACCGCACACATGGACACTCAAGCATGCAGTTTGAAATTGCATCCTGTCATGTATAATCACTATTGACAGGCTGCATCTCTGGCCTGCTGGCTCTCTTCCTCCTCATGATGATTTTTTTTTATTTTCCCCCTCTTCTCTTCAAGCTGAGACAAAAGGAAGCACTTTCCTGGACGTAATAGAGCTGGGATGAATCATCAGGCCTGGCAGCAGCTACACGCAAACACAAACACACACTCTTCACCTCCAGCTCCTGATGAAGCACCATCATTAACCCCATGCATATTCAGTCAGACACACACCAGGCATGGTACAAGCTGCTAATAATGCAACTCGCACATCAACAAGCTTTTTGGCCCACAGTGTCCCTAATGGGTCAATTTTCAGATTGTCCAATGATGCAGCTGAAAAGCAAACCTCAAATCAAAGCAGTCTTTATAATGACTGATATTAAAAATATACCATGTGCCAACAAGAAACCAAACCCTCCACAAGGACTTGGACGCCTGCTGTCTTTGTGAGGCATGAAGTTATTATTTAATCGATAAGGTAACAGACAGGAAATTACCCTGCAGTGCTGCCATTCATCATCTGGGGGAAAATGCCAAGAACATCTTAGTTTTGCTTCACAAAATACAAGAATTTCATATGAAACAAATCATTACTTGAACTACGGCTCACATGTTGGGTTTTTCCACCACTAGCAGTGCTACAAGCTGAGTGTTATGATGGGGCGGGAGCGCCATCTTGTGAGGACTGGTTTCCTGTAATGTTTATCACACTTCCACTCAGTGTTCACATGGAGGGTCTGCCACATAAAGCTCTATCCAAACCTGATCAGTGTGGAGTGGCAGAGCTAATAAAACGGGTGGACACAGAGCGAACATCGATGCCGCCTCGCCGAGGTGGCGTACCACCCTCAGTAATTAGACCTCTGTGTTAACTGTCTGCTAAAGACATCATTCGGGGCTGTCCAAGAGGTTTCATAGCACGGTGGATCTAGTGGGTGTACATGTCTTATTTCCCATTTTCTTTCCAATCTTTATTATTTTTCCTCACATCTTAGTGCAGCAGTTATCCTCCACATTTCCCTGAGAGGGTTTTGGGAAATTTTTATTACCCAAAACGCGTTAGTTACTAAATGTGATAACTTTTTCCCTGAATGCCCATTACATTGCAAAAGTTCCTCTAGCCACATCTCAGGTGAAGATGACGTGTTTATGACCGGCGTTGTGTCAAACAAGAACTAATGATCAGGTCCCCGGTCTGTTGCCCATTGTGGGCTCGGCTTTATCCGCGCAGTACAAATTGGTGTGCCAGCTGTGTGCCATCACCCAGCGGGGAGCGTTTCTGCTCACCACGCCCTTGCTTCCTGCCTGCTGAGGATTGGCTCTGCTTACCACACCTTAGCCTCTTGCTAGCTGGTTGGATAATCGCCTCATGTATTGTTCACGTTGTGTTGTCTAAGTGTTGCTATTGGAGCTGCTTCACTTTTTCTGTGTATTATGGCTTAGCAGGCCAATCTCTTCTTTTACTCATTTACTTATTCTTGGTTTTCCTTTTGTACTGGCTGGTTTTGAGTTAGAATAAAGCTGCTTAATTGCTTCTCTTGCTTTAAGCAGCTTAGCTAACCCCAACATGTGTAACTTACCACCATTTGTGTGTTCCTCATCACCGCTTGTGACAAAAAATTCTAATAACTTCCATCTATCTGTCCGCAGTTCTCTTTTGTTACGCCTCACTTTCTCTAGCAGAGTTGGGTCATAACACCCGTTCACTAATGTGCACCCAGCATAGATGGTAAACAATGCATTTTATCCTAACTATCAACAGCGTTGTGCTTCTTTGAGACAGACTTGAAGACACAATTTGATCTTAATAGAAGTCCTCTGATGTAAAAAAACAAAACAAAAACTGTCCACAGTAAAAACAAACAAAAAAAAAACTGCTGTATATTGACCAGCTCACCATCACTCAGCATTTCCATAAGATCAATGCTTTGTGCCCTCACTACAAAAAAAACACTCCACTGGGTTTCCAAGCAACAGGTGTCCCCTTCCCCACCTCCTCTCGGCGGTTAACATCCACTTCCTCTTTTCTCTGTAGTGTCATCCAGCTTTCCGCTGAGAGACATGATGTATGCAGACTCAGGACCAGGCGACATGCGAGGGCTCGGGTGAATGAAAGCACGAGGCGTGTCATTATGGACACAGCTGCCCTCGTTTATTCACCCATCGACCGACCACAGGCGACTCTGAAACTGGAGGATTCTGCTGGATGCTGATGACAAAAACAAACATCTGCCTCTATCTGGGAACAACAGAAAACCATTAGGACTGCTGTGAAAGAACCACCAAAATCAATCACTTTTATATGCTAGTCTACAAAAAAAACTACAACCCTGAGCAACGTCCTTTCTGCGTTTTAGACCAGCTGACAGATATTTAGTAGCTGAGACGCTAAGCCTTCTCTTCATGAATGAGGAGCCACAGATTTAGTAGAGGCAGCATGTCGCAGCAGTCAGTAACACTGAACTTTGAACAGCTCTATCATACCGTGAGCCAACCAGAGTAGATTAATCTAGATTAAGTAGAGCAGATCATCCTCAACTCTTTCAGTTTCCAGCAAAAACGTTGCATTAGCCACAGCCCGGTTCTGTTTAGCTGCTGCTATTTTTCCAAGTTTTTCCTGAAATTGACTTGTAAATTCTTTCCGACTGGAAAAGCTGAGCTGTTTACATGACACATTGTTATTCTGATTGGATGTTTAATCAGATTAAAAGTGCTTCATGTAAATCCAGCTACAGATAAGTGTGACATACCAAGTCAAAATGAAGAGACTTTTTTCCCCATCACACTACAACAAAAATAACTGAACAGCACATTTAATATTTGGTTTGCCAGACGAGTCTTTTTCTTGGTGTAAAACAGCAGATAAAATCTTTTATCTGCCGTTACAACCAAGTCATTCTCATGTGTGAGAGGATTCAGGCCAGTTGCTTATTAAAGAGATGCTAACACTGTGTTAGACGAGAGAGGTGGGGAGGCTTCAACTCAAACATCTGAGTGCTGAGGCGAGTGTGGAGCCTCCAGGGTTGCACAGCGGTGATCTGATAATCACTGCTGTCTCCTACAGTCTTACTGATGGGTTCTGTTGTGGCCAGATTTGGATTAAAGAAAGCCTGAGTGCTTTACTGTGACCTTCACACCTCTTTAAATCTCTTGTCTAAACAAATATTATGCCTCATCCGAGTCAAACACCAGGAGCAGTTTGGGCCGTAATATAAAGACTTGATCTCTTTCTTTATGAATACAGGCTTGAAAAAGTGGTACTCTTCTCATATTTTAAACGTTTCTATTAGATAAAAAAAGCGTTTATGAGAAGTAACAGTTTATTGTAACATGTTTTGCTGCTTTGCAGGAGACAGATTCACACAGACTAAAAGTGACGCGTTTACCAGAGAAATGAAGAAAATCTGAGAAACACCCAAATATTACAGCTTAGATCCATCTAATAAATGAATGAATGTGAATTATGTGAATGTCTAAGTTAATTTATGTAAATAAATAAATAAAAATAAACCAAAATATAATGTATAAAATAAAAATAGGATTTAAAAAAAATGAACTTAAATTTAAATGAAGAAAAAATTGAATATTAAATTCAATTTTATTTAAGACCAATTTTTTTTAAGAAATGTTTCAATTTTATAGAATTCATTTTTCAAATGTATTCATATTTATATAAATACAAACATACATATTTTATATTAATAAATATAAATATACTTTCTTTGCAAAAGAACAAGATATTAACTTAATAAATAATGTTTTCTAAAAGATCATTAAATGTAAACAAATTGAGATTTTTATTGTTTTTAGGTTATTATGTCCTCATTTTACTGCTGAATCAGGCTCCTGAACTAAAAATGAGTTTGACACTCTTGTCTTATTTAGAGACACAGATGGGAAAGAGGATTGGGAGGTGCTTTGTAACAGGGTGAGGAATCCAGTCTCCGGGATAGACGAGTTATACTGCACTAAGATCTAGACGCACAGAGCACGGTCCCCTGGCTCTTTCTTTCTCTCTCTCCCCAGCCCCATATGCCTGGCATACCGCGAGATGTCCCAGTGATACCTTTAGCCGGCCAACTCTGCGCTCCTGTTCTCNNNNAAGTCCTCTGAGACAACTTTGTTGTGATATAGGGCTATACAAATAAACTTGATTTGATTTGATTTGATTTGATTTAATGAATTTCATCAAAAAAGTTAGAAAATTTAGATATAGATTAAAACTGATTTTGAGTTGATAAATTGACTCCTTTAGTTTCCTTTAGAGTCTGACATTAAAACCCTTAGAGTAAACCCAGCCCGTGTGTGTGTCTCATACCAGTCGCTCCTCTGCCGACAGCGTCCTGAAACGCCCCATGGCCTCTTTGATGATGTCCGTCTCCTCCAGATCTGG
Organism: Rhadinocentrus ornatus; assembly: GCA_037177495.1. Lineage (NCBI taxonomy): Eukaryota > Metazoa > Chordata > Actinopteri > Atheriniformes > Melanotaeniidae > Rhadinocentrus > Rhadinocentrus ornatus. The sequence goes on from JBAMHW010000001.1 coordinate 4,931,804, forward strand.
CTTATCGTTGATAATACTCTTCCGGTTCTCCTCCAACCACAGCTGGAAGCCCGTCTTTGGCCTGAAGTGACACAACTTAGTGAGAAAATGAGGCTTCTTTTGAAGAAATGTTTTAAAAGCTTGTAGAGTTTTTCCTCTTTCTTCTTAACCCTTCACCTCTGGTTTTCTGTGTTCCCTGCAGATGGGGCAGGAGGCGGGGCTTCTGCATGTTTTTGATGATCCAAAGCTGGTTCTGTGTTCTCCTGAGGGTTCTTATTAGCTGCCTTGCTGCCCGTCATCTGCAGCAGAGTGGACTGGGTCTGCAGAGAAAAACAATGTGTGAGTGAAGAAGCTGGAGGAGGATTTTTCCTACAGACTCAACACAATGTTTTCTTTGTTCTGGAGATTAAATGGTACCTTTGCTTTGGGTCTGGGGGCCAGCGGTTTGAGGACGGGGCTTTTGTTCGATTTCCCTGCAGATCCACCGAGTGGAGCAGACTTCCTGCTGGATGTCATGCTGTCCAGGATGTTTGACATGCGAGGTGGACCAGATGAAGTCATCGGTTTCCCAGAACCAGCAACCTGACCAGTTTAAGGAAAAACTGGTTTATTTATAGTCCACAATATATACACTGCTCAAAGAAATAAAGGGAACATTAAATAATATCCTAGATCTGAATGAATGAACTATTCTTATTAAACACTTTGTTCTTTACATAGTTGAATGTGCTGACAAGAAATTCACAAAAATTATCAATGGAAATCAAATTTATTATCCCATGGAGGTCTGGGTTTGGAGTCACACTCAAAATGAAAGTGGAAAAACAAACTACAGGCTGATCCAACTTTGACATAATGTCCTTAAAACGAGTCAAAATGAAGCTCAGTAGTGTGTGTGGCCTCCACGTGCCTGTAGGACCTTTCTACAACGTCTGGGCATGCTCCTGATGAGGTGGCGGATGGTCTCCAGAGGGATCTCCTCCCAGACCTGGACTAAAGCATCTGCCAACTCCTGGACAGTCTGTGGTGCAACGTGGCGTTGGTGG
>JBAMHW010000001.1:4936633-4949099 GCA_037177495.1 Rhadinocentrus ornatus
GACTAGTTTTTCCAAGTCTTGCTGAGACATCAGATCTTTTACCCTTGATATATTCTTAAGGTAATAGTAGGCTGATTCCCTTAATGTGTTTCTCAACGTTAAGGTCAGAGTCCATCAATACACTGGATAAGATCATTAATTAAAAAATGTGTTCCCTGCTATTGACATAACATTTAATAAAGCCAACTTAATGGGTTTGGAATTGTTTACCCCCTGTTTGGGGGCAGGTTTTGGCTCACAGGGTATGTTAACTCTACTTGGAAACGTTTTAGAAAGCGGCTCTCTGTGTTCTGACCGAGCTACTTTTCTCCTTCTGTTCCCAAACAGTACAGCTATGTTTCAACCTTCTATTAAACAAGGATCCAGCTTGCACTGGGAAAAATTTTGACTGCCGTTATCCACGCAGCCTGGACCCTCCACACATCACAGGGGGAGTATGGGCGACGGTGACCTGTTCGGGGTTTGGTGGGGCGAGGTGTCATCATCCTGGTTTTTGGTGTTGTTGAGGAGATTTGGGGGCAAATAAAGATCCATTCTCTACTTTATTTTAAAGTAGTCCATATAAGCCACAGTTTATAATATTAGCTATTAAAATGTACATTAAACTCAGAGAAATGGCCTTTAAGGAGAGGATGTCTGACACATTAACGGGATTTCTGTATTGTGTATTAACCTTCTGGCCAGACAGTATATAAGACTTCAGCTTCTCTTTCTGTGGTGTTTTTACCAACCATGTAAACACGACTCATCACATGTCCCTCAAATTAGGTCAATACCAGCTGCTTAACTAAAAATACGGGAAATGTAAAAAGAGAGAGGCAGAAAAAAATTCTTTATACAGACATCGACAAAGCTGATTGAGGTTACACCCTTTTGAATGATCTGTCATTAATAAAGCAAGGTAGGGCTGCACGATAAGGGCCTAAATAATAATCACGATTATTTTTTATCAGTATTGTAATCACGACTATTAATCCCGATCATTCACCGTGTTTGGAAAAACATGTATTTTTATCACACCAATTATAAGCAAACTATGTGGTAACAATTTTTAGTGAAAAATAAAACTTTAAATTAGAATAAATGATAAAAAATGCAAAAAAAAAAAAATACATTTACCATTCATTTTTGAGTAGTTAATCTAAATTATTGGGCTGCAAAAGATGATAAATTAAGAGCCGTTCGGGGGCCAAAAGAGCCAGCTCTCTGAAAAGAGCCGAACATCCCATCACTAGTGTATATAGTTGTAATGGAGGCTACTGTGAAGAGGGATGTTGTAAAAAAGGCAAAAATTGATGAAAAGACTACCAAAAAATGTTTAGAACAGCAAAAAAATTTAAAATTAAATTAAATTCTTCAGTCAATATCTGTGTTTTTTAAGTTTAATTTATTAAGTGTAATTTGTCTTTTTAAATTAGGAGTCTAGAACATGTCACAACACTTAACTTTTTAAATATTTATGTCCACACTCTTCATTAATAAACATCAATATCTGACGGTAAGCCAGCGCAGGATCAACCAGCAGCAGCTTTGTATGTTTCATTTCCAGCCTGGTCCTGGAACAAAGGCCATCATCTCCTGCTCTGAATGCAGCTCTGCTGCGTGAGGACCAAGCCTCTTCTGAGTGCTTTTGGACGGGGAAGGGGTCTGCACAGCACCCACTCCTTATTAAGGAAAGTAAACCATGTTCCTTTACGTCAGTCTCCAATATCACCAGAAAGTCGCTAGATTAGTCGTTAGTCGCTTTTTTGGTAGAGGCGAGTGGAAACTCGCTAAATATAGCAACGAAGTCGCAAAGTTGGCAACACTGAACTAGCGGCAGACTGTAAAAGGTGCGCGCTCTTGTTATTTAGGCAGCTTCATGAAGCCCCTGGTGGCTGGCAGACTACTACTTGAGAATGTGTGCATGCAGCAGAGCTCACATTTTGAATGTAAATATTGTTGACGATCAGGTTCATTGTGGCCACCAAAATTGTGATCAAGATCAAAGTCCGATTATTTGTGCAGCCCTAAAGCAAGGAGTTGTGGGATTTTTCTTTTTCATGTTGATGTTGCAGTGAAAGACCATTTCAGCCAGTCTGACCAGTTAAGAGAACTAAAAGAAAGGGAACAGATGTGTTTTTGTGTTACCCAGAAGTCTGTCTGATGCTGGAGTAATCCGGCTCCTCTTCCTGCTCCTCTGGCACCTCTTCCTGTATCTGGTTGGCCTTCTCCAGTGCGATCTCACTTAGCCGCTGGGCGAGGGCCATGCGTCTGGATCGGGACGCGTATCGAATGGCCAGAGTCACTACATTCTGAGTCATGAGCTCTGCCAGCTCCACACAGCGAAACTCTCTCTCCAGCTTACAGGACAGCTGCAACAAAACAGCTCATTTATTACCGGATTCATCAGGCGAGTGTGAAGGAGTGCTTCCTAACATCCACAGCTGATGTGTGACGGCAGCAGTGCTCAGTCTGCGAATACTTACAGCAAACATCTTCATGAGCAGCTCCTGCTGCTCCTTCTGGGACTGGTTCTGAGCATCCTCGTCGATCTCGTAGCCGCCGGACGACAGGAAGCTGTAGTGGTTGTGGAAGACGACTGAACGCCAGAACTGCTCCTGAGATGTTGCAAAGAGATGTTGCAGGATTCCAAGATAATTATACATTTGCTCTTCCAGTGAACAACTAAAATACCTTCACCTGCGGGAAATTTAGAAAAAGACTCCTGCAATGCCACAGCTAACACCACATTTTATGGATTCTTTTAATGCAATCTTCATTCACAAGCAACAAAGTTCACATTGAATGAATTCTACTTCTACAAGTCCTTAAAGGAAAGCGACAGGAGATCACACACTGAAGCTGTTTGAGAGCTTACCTCCAGCTGCCCCTTTTCTGTGGTGGTCTGACACAGAGGCAGCTTGAACGGCAGGATGGCCACAGCAGGTCTGGGCAGGGTGGGAGGATACCTGGAGCCTTTACAAGGAATACACCTAATGAGGAAAATCCGATGAACAAACAGGAAGAGCAACAGAGAAGCATCTGGGGTTAATGGACATATGAACAGGAATTAAGCTATTATACTTCAAACAAAATGAAGTCAAAAGACTAATTTTCTTAGTTTTTGATAAACACCTTGAATGACAATCAGCTGTCAAAAAACATCATGAAAGCACAAACAACCCACATCATTACATCAATCATAACTTTACCTTAGTTTGCTCTACAGGTATTTAAAATCAAAATAATCGTTTATAAGCAAGTTTAAAGCCCAAGAAAGTCCCACTGCAAACTATTTTAGCAACTGAATCAACTATAACCGCTCCTTCGGGAGAGACCCTGTAAAGGGTGCAAAACAGAAGATCTTTGCACATGCTAAGAAGCAGCAATCCTAACATGTGGCATAGCAAGAAAATTTCTTCCTTCTTTGTCATAAATATTTGATTTTATATATTTAAAGAAATATTTTAACTGTTACTGTTTAAAGAGAAAACTGCTGCTAAATCTGTTTATGTGTTTAGTTCAGGGGTCTGCAGCATTTACAACCCAAAAAGCCATTTTTCCCTCAGCCAGCTAAATAAAACTCCTTTAGAGACGCAAATGTTTTAAACTTATAATTTTCTGTAAAACATTTTTGAAGATCCACATTTTCATTTCTATTTTTAGGTTTTTAAAATAAAGAAAAACATAAAACTTTTGCAAAAAGAGGATAGGCAGAGTTTCTTCTATGGGATGTAAATATTTGTGGAAAATTATGTAAAGTTCTTTAGCATTTTTAGCCATGTATTAAGAGCCATTGTGGAAGGTTCAGAGATCCGCTTGCAGCTCCGGGGCCACAGGTTGAAGACCCCTGGTGTAGTGTTTGTGAACTTTACCTTCGTCTGTTCTTGGTACAATGGTAATAACTTCAATTCTCCATGTTTTAGCTGTTGTATTATCTAATTAAAGGAAACCACCTAAAAACAAACAGCGTCTTCCAGATGGAAAACCAAAGTGTTTACCTTTTTTCTGCTCACCTGAGCTGTTGGGGGTTCTCGTGCACTCCAACCACCCAGTAGTGATCAGATTTGCTTTTGCACGTCTCCCTGGTGTGACACACTGGTGTCCATGTGTTGCCCAGTGAGCGGTTCAGCATCCGCACCATCCCATCTGAATCCACATAGCACGGCGTACCTGAAAAACAACACAAACCTGCGCTTAAAGATACATATTGCAAAAAAGAAATGATGTTAAAATTGTGTTTAAAATCTTTGTTTCTGACCCTCGGCGGTGAATCCCAGCCAGGACAGGTAGGATTTGGGAGAGAGTGGGAGAGGTTCTCCGTTGATCAGCTGTCTCTTCCTGTGACTAAACTGCAGCAGCTGAACTCCAAGAGCCTGTTCTCCTTCAAAACCTGTAGCTGAGGGTGTAAATAGAAATAAAAAGTATGTCAGTATGTTTAAAAGGACAGTTACATCAACATAGGCCTCCACCAGGCTCCATAACTGGACTACTGTTCCCGTCCTTGTATACAAGAAAAGGAATTATTATTATTCAAAATATTCGTCTAACTTTGCAATGATAGGTGGAAATTTATCCTCTTTCAGGCTCTTTTTAAGTATTTTCCTTTTCCAGGTGACTCATTCTGCCACACAGCAGAACAGAACACAAACAATGGCAAATACACTGCCCTCCTAAAAAAAAATAAGTCACTGGTTAATATTTCATTGGACTGTCTTTAGCTTTGATTATGCCGCCATTTGCTGTGTCATTGTTTCAATAAGCTTCTGCAGTGTCACAAGATTAATTTCCATCCAGAAATGCGTTGATTTTTCACCAAGATCTTGTATTGATGATGGGAGATTTCAACCACTGCACAAAGCCTTGTCCAGCTTATCCCAAAGATTCTCTATCGGGTTTGGGTCTGGACCCTGTGATGGCCAATCCATGAGTGAAAATGATGTCTCCTGTTCCCTGAACCACTCTTTCACAACCTGAGCCTGATGAATCCTGTATTGTCATCTTGGAATGTGCCATACCTTCTGGACTTATGGCTAACCTGCTCATTCGGTATATTCAGGTAGTCAGCTGACCTCATTCTTTAGCCACATAATGTTTTGAACCTAGACCTGACCAACTGCAGCAACCCCTGATCATAGACTGCCCCCACAGGCTTGTACAGTAGACACTATGCACCACTTCATCCTCCTCTCTTCTTACCCTGATGCTCCCATCCCTCTGAAACAGGGTAGATCTGGACTCATAGGACCACATGGCCTTCTTCCATTGCTCCAAAGTCCAGTCTGAGGCCTTTTTTTCCAGTTAGCCTCACTGATTAGTGGTTTTCTTACGACTACAAACTGTTTAGTCCCATTTCCTAGAGTTACCTTTAGTTGTGTGTGGAAATGTTTTTACTTTCACTTTTAAACATAGTCCTAGACATAGAGTTCTCCACTATCACTCAAGTTTTTAATAATGCTTTGAACAGTTCTCAACCCTTTTTAGTAGTTTCAGCCTCTCTTTAGATATTTTCTGTGCTTGATGCAAATAGTTTGACCCCTTTGACACAGACTAACATCTTTGCCACGACCACAGGATATGTCTTTTGACATGGTTGAAGAAATGAAAAGCTGCTTATTTCATCAGTTGGGGTTAAATAACTTTGTGCTGCTGAAACTTCATCATCCATGCAAGAATTATCCAATGAGAAGCTCTCCCGTAGAAGAATAGAAGATTAAAATTTGATATTTACTCTTAAATCTTCTGATGCTTTAGCTTTAATCTTAATGTTTAAATACTTGTCAGTGCAGACTTGAGATTTTTTTTCCACACAAAACAAAGTAAAAGTGGATTCTCAACTTTGTCATTAAGTTTGATAGTTTGAAACAACTTTTATTTACTGAAATATACTAGAGTAGCAGAGAAGTTTCTATTCTCTTTAAATGTATAAATCCCACCTAAAATTGTTCACACATTCGGATTGTTAAATTATTTTCCGCTTGTCTGTCGATCAATTATTAAAATTACAATGTGATAGAAGCACACAATAGCATAATTGATGCACCTAAATCTAAATACTCTTTTCTTTAACCTGAAGCTAAACACCATCTATCTATCAAATACAGAACAAGATTAAAACAGAACATGAGAGTGGGCGTTTAGGTTGTGGAACCTCGATGGTAGATGACGAGCAGCTGCTCTCCGTGTCCCGCCATGCACACCACAGGCCCCGGCAAGCTGAAGACCTCCTTCTGCACCCCTCCGATGGAAAACAACCTGAGCATCAGTGTGCTGGTGGCGACCGCCGCCCAACCCTGACCCAGACACAGCGCCTTAACGTCCTCGCCCTTCGGCAGGTCCACCATCCACTCCTTATTAGTGTCCCACGACGAGAAGTGGAAGCACTGCAGCTTACTGGGAAGGCAGGGGAGTGGGTTGGCATATTTACTGAAAGACAAATCAAAGAGAAGGATGCAGGGCAGAGGTTTACCTGGCCAGCTCGTCTGTGCTGGGGCAGGCCAATAGTACGGCCTCCTGGGAAAGATCCGCCACAGTGTGACCCAGAGAGTTGGTGAGGTGCATGGCGTGGTGAACGGCTGAGTCGTGAAACTCCACGTCAATGGCATTGTCCTGCTCGTCATTGTATCCTCGAACTATTCCCACCGAGTTCCACATCTGAGGCACATTTAGGCTGTTAAAACGTCACCATCTTAGCTAAAAAAAAACAATTTGTGACCATCAACCTTCCCTCAGAGTCCTACCATGAAGCGGTGTGTGAGATGTGAAGGTGTGGAGCCCGGCTGAAAGGCCTTCTGGGGAGGAGTTGGCATGGGCCCCTCGTAGACGGGGCGTAGGGGCACCACCGGAGTGGCTAAAGGAACCACAGCACTGCCAGCATCATCATCGTCCTCAAATTTGTCCTGACCAAGCTTCAGAGATCCTGTGCCTGAATTAAGAAAAACAAACATGGATTTACTCAAAGTTTTACAATATATTAAATGATCAAACTCTCTATTTACCAGAACCAGGCATTTAAACTGAAATTAAATAATAAGAAGGAAAAAATACATAATTAATTCTGAAAGAAAAACTACAGAAATATGATTATAAACACTTTGAACCAAAACAAATTAATTATAAGAACTTAAATAAATAAAATAATAAAAAATAAATTATTATAGTACACTTTAATTATTATCACCTGCAGAAAAAACTAAATAAGGATAATTATTCACGCTAAAAACCAAATAAAGACACTACAAACACGTCAAATAAATAAACTAAATAACGCTTGTTAAATTAGGAACTGACAACCAGCAGCCAGACTTGACATCATCAATACTAAAATAAAAAATACTTTATTCCCAGAGACAACTTGTAAAATGCAAGTTTTGTTTCTTTTTTTTCTCTTTTGTACATTTATTGTACAGCGCTCTGGGCAGCTTTGGTATGGTTTAGTACGGTAAGACTGAAGCTAAACAGGAAGCGTCTCACAGCTAACTTTCTCTGCTCCGACCGCCGCGCTCTAACTCAGACTTGTACGGCGTGTCAGACCAGCTGACGAGCGTCTCTCTCTTTCTCTGCAGCTTGCGCTTAAAGGCGCCACGCTGTTACTATAACACAGCACTGTAAACAGTTCTGCGGCGGCTTAACGTGCCGTTTGGACAAGCCAACTAGTCGATTAGCCAGTTCGTCATGCAAACTTGGCAGTACTAATTGTTGAAGCATACAGTTTTTATTGGCTGTAGCAGGTAGATTAAAAAATTGAATGTGTTAAGTGATTTACAATCACCCCAGCTTCACACAGATGAACGGCATTAATGAGCACCATGTATAATTTCAAATCCCTACCAGTGTGGAGAGTACTCTGTTGGTTTCTATGTGGAAGGAAAGAAAACTTTAGGCTTTCTTTAGCTGATGTTTCTGTTTATTAGAAAAGTCAAAGTTCAATAAAAACTGGATTCTACTGGGTAAAATCCATCAAGTGGAAGTAAATTAAATAAAGGGAGGATTTACTATTAAAAAAATGCTGGGGTTTCACAGCTATGGTAAGAATCATGTCTCCACCACCATCCGCCTTAACTAATCAAGATCACCTGTAGATAAGCCTAAACCCATGTGACAAACCCAGCTCAGTACTCTCCCAACTCAACACTCGTCTAAGAAGCTGAATTAAAAAAAACACATAAATGCACAGCAGGAGTTTTATTTAAACATCAGTTTGTTTCTGCTTTCAGACGGACTTGTCTTTACCAAGCGACAACCTCCGATGGTAAATGTAAAGCCTAAGTGGACGTGCAAGACATTGCAGTTCACCCCTCATCCACTAGGGGCTGGCTCCGAAACAGTCAATCCCCATAGACTCCAATGTTAAAAAGACCAACTTCACAGCAGAAATAAATATGTTTATAGCCAATACAAAAACCTATTTTAGGATTAATAGGTCAAGTTTACCTTCACGACAACTGTGAGGGGGCTAAATTTTTTCTAACTCAACCGTTTGTATGTTATTTAATCTTAAAGTTCTGCATAATTAGGGGTGTGTCCTTTTGATTGACAGGTATCCAATATCGCAGCAAGACGGATGAGTGCAGCACAACCACAATTTTTAGCCGGCTAAGGCTTAGCTTTATCCCGCCTACCTTTTTTAGCAGGTTAGCTACCGTTAGCTCCGTGTTACCTCGGTTAGCTCTTAGCTACAGACAGCTTGGAGTTTGATGGGTGTCAATCATCTACCCCCACCTTCCCAGTCCCCCTCTCAGCTTCACCTTTTTGCCCATTTTTGGATTTTCCGGGAATGACGACACGCGTGACGCTGCCAAGATGGCAACGGTGGGAACCGCCCAATGAGCTTCAATTCAGCTCTTCAGAAACCTACGCCCATCTTTTATACACAGTCTATTGTTTTTACTCACCCAGAGAGTTCTCATCATCCAGGATCGCTCCTCTGTTCCTCACCCGCCCAGTGGAAGGGATCAGGAAGTCATCATCATCGTCGTCATCATCGTCCCCGATGACGGGCTTCTTAGCCGGTGAGTTGGTATCACTGAGTCCTTCATCCATGATTCTGTCATCATCATCATCAAACAGGTCGTCATAGTCTTTAGCAGGTTTCTTTGCAGGTGCCTGCTGAGAGTGCAACAAGTTATTTAAAAGCAATTTGACAACTTGAAAGAAAAAAGTAGAAAAATATTAATAAAATTTCCAAAAGTTTATGTTTACTATGCAGATAAGAAAAGATCTTATCAGTAACTAAGCAAGCTGAAACTAGTCTGGTTCTTCTGGAGTCCCTGGATAAGAGACATTACCAGTCTTAGTGTTTATGTAAAAAAAAGATGCAAAGATGGCTGATGATTCACGGAATAAAATATTAAACTAAACTCAGGCTTGGAAATTTATTCACAGCAACAAAAGTAAGTGACTCTAAAAAAGAAAATGAGTGTGAAAGTTGCACTGTACTTCATGCAGTGTGTTCTTCTGTCTGGACATGTTGCATTTATATTACATTTCTATTAAAAGGTCCAACAGAGTTTTGTAGAACAGGAAGTACGTTTTTATTTCCACTGATTGTCAAAAGTTGCTTTATTTTAAGCCCTAATAAAAAAGAATGAAATATGTGATGTCTTCTATCTTACCAAATAAAAATAAAATTTGCGCAGGTAAATTTCAACGATGTCACTACTGGCTAAAAATGTCAGACATGTTGTCTCTCTGCTGTGTGCAGGTGGTGGAGGAGTACCTTGGATCTGATGGTGCTGGTGGAGGAGGTGCTGAGTCCGTCCAGCAGGCCCAGGCAGCCCTCTGTGTCGGTGTAAGCGATCTGGCTGCCTGATGGATGCCAGGCCAAAGCGCACACAGTGAAGCCTTTCTCGTGTTTCTGTCTGCAGCAAAGATGAAACACAATAAGCCGTCGGAACCATGGTGATCATAGCGGTCTGCTGACATTACGGCTGCTTTTACAGAAAATATTTGGGAAATGCTGTTTTTTTTTTCCCATCCTACAGATGAGAAACTTCAGACTCATCCAGAAAACAGATGTAGACCCAATGAGTGGCGGCAAATCTTCCAGAAATGTTGTGTTTGGTTTTCACAGGTAGGTTCTACATTCAATGCAACTAGTGATACTTTACTTTTTCTTTTATTACCGAAAAATAAATAATAAAGAATGTAATGAATGTAGTTTGAATTCTGTGGTATTTTGAGTTTGATTCCAAGCTTGTAGCCACTGGCTCTCTCTCATATTGATTTTATCTTCTATTGTCCAAGTGTGGTTTTATATTTAATTAAAAGAAAGTGAAAATGCATCCATCATCTTTAATTCTTACTTTTTCCTGAAATGATGCATTGAAAAGCGAGCTTAATGCATCAGAACTGTCCAGCAGAAGCAGACCTAGTCTTTAGAGATATGGAGATCATCGTCGTCATCATCCTTGTTTTTCATTATCAACAAGAACAAGAAATTCCATCTGCTTTTTGAGAATAAACTTAGAACCTCCCATTGCAATAAACACAAAACAACTGAACTTGTACAGACATTCCTGTTACAAACCTTTCCACACACAGCTTGCGGTTCACGTCCCACACCGTAAGTGAACCCCCGACGCTTCCAGCTGCCAGGAACCGACCACACGGAGACCAGGCCACCACGTTGATGGGCTGCAGAGAAAACAGGAAGAACAAATAAACAAAAATAGGAGACCTAAATTCATCTACAAAGACCCAACCTCCAAGTCTGCTAATAAGATTCTTACTTCCTCAACACTGGTAACCTTTTCTCACCTGTGTGACTAGATCATCAGACAGAGTACTGACATGTTCCCAGGACCCCCGCTCATACAGGTGCACCTTCGTCTCTACTGGAATCGCTAAGAACTAATGAACACGTGGTTTTTCTTTTGGTTACTTCAGAACTGATGTGTCTTAAACAGTAAAATCAACACATTCACAGAAACTAAAGTTTTACTAACCTTGGCCGCCGTGGGCTGGAAGGCTAACCGACACAGAGACTTTGCATCGCTGACGTCATTCGTTTTCTGCAGCAGAGGCCAACTGATCACCCGAGTCTGAGCGAGAGGAAACCATCACGCACATAAAGAAACACAATCATGTTGCTTAGTAAACCTGCATTAGTGTCTTTATAACAGCTGCAACGATGACAAACCTGATCCTCTATGTTCCACACCACCACTGAGCCGTCACAGCTGGCAGAGGCCTGAAGGAGAAAGTAGACGAAGCTGTGATGCTCAAATCCCCCAATTCAAACATGCAGGATAAAGATTTACTTAAATCTAGTAAGATCTACATCGGTTCAGTGAAAGGAAAAAAATAGAAAACAAAAAATACCAAAAAAGATGCTAAACAGAAAGCAAATATTCACGGAACACAACACCCAGCTAAAGCTTCCTAAATACTTGGAAATAAAAAAAATATTTAAATAAATAAATAAAAACAGACAATATAATATTAAACATTTTGGGTTAAGCTCAGTTTTACAAGCAGCCATAAAAAAACAAACTAACATCAACAGAGCACTGTAAAAAAAATCTAATTAAAGACAAAAATATCATCGCAAATTAAATCCACTGTGTGCCACATCAAACGCAAATAAAAAAATAAGGGCAGTAAAATACAAAGCAAACATAGTAAGAGAGTACTCAGTAATATTCACTATTATGAGTGAGGAAGGAAGCATCCACCTTCTCTGTTAGACCTGAAAGATACACAAAGCGTGTTTCAATTCCACATCAAATGCCACAAGAAGAAGGAAACTAGTGAGCTTTTCATTTAAACTCAAATGTTGGTTCAGATGATGGTTTAGTCCTTAAACTGGGTTCAACATGATTCTGTATGTAGGGTTTCAGTTTTTCTGTAGATTTAGTTTCTGACTGTTACAGAGACCAGTCTGAGATAGTCTGATATGCTCAGACAGGTTAGATAATTAGTTTCCCAGGTGAGCTTATTTACGGGCATTATGAAGCAAACCCCAGTTCCAATGCAGTCTGGGGAAAAGGAAGGAATGTTTCTGTAAATGAGAAAGGAATGAATACATAAGAGAGATCGTAATGTTAAAAAAAACATGTTTAATTCAGAGAGCAAACAGGTTGGTTCACATAAAGGCAGATCAAGGAAAGTCTCCATCAGGAAAATGCATCGTCTTACAAGCTGTATTAAGGCCTCCCTTAACCGATGTTCACAAAGAGAAAAATCTGCAATGAGCTCAGAAATACACGAAGACTTATTTTCAAATAGTTTTATTCACTGATGACCGCTGTGCTACACTGGAGGATCCAGATGGATGGCATTCTGAATGGTTGGTGGATGGCCACAGTGGATGATCCCTGTATAATCTGTGTGGTTTCTAACTGAGCATTTCATGCAATGATATAAAAGAAGGAAACGTTCCTTCTGCAGCAAAGAAAAGGCTCCATCCAGTCAGTCAGTCATTATCTGTACCGCTTGTTCCTATTAGGGGTCGCGGGGTGAGCTGGAGCCTATCCCAGCAGTG
>JBAMHW010000001.1:4953561-4971450 GCA_037177495.1 Rhadinocentrus ornatus
CATGACAAAAAAACACCACCCCCCCCCCACCCCCCCCCCCCCCCCTCCCCCCCCCCCCCCCCCCCCCCCCCTCCCCCCCCCCCCTCCCACAAAATCTGATCATTTCATGTTTGTGTGTGCTGCCGTTGTAACATGGTAAATTATTAATTTTGGATCTTTTTCTTTTTAACTCAGCACAGTATGTTTGTTTCACAGCAAGGCTTGTATATTTAGACTGAGGTCAGGGTGAGGGTGTGAGCTAAAACCAACACAATGAAGAAATGATGTTCACTCAGCACTTATTTTTTATTTGGTTATTTACCCATTCAGCACAAACACCTCTTGGTTTTTGCTCCGGCTGCTGTTGGCTGACTCACCACTTCTCTGTCTGAGGGCCATCTCCGGCGGGAATTTGATTAGTGCAACAGGAAATAATCCATCGGCAGAGAGCTGGGTGTCAAAACACTAGACCACTGAACTCCAAAAGTGCTCAAGAATAATTTAGAAAAAAGAAACATGGGAAGCAGTTCTGAAGGCTGACTGCCTGAAGATTAACCCAAAGCATCATAAAACAAACTTAAATATCTCTGGTTTGGATTTTAAATGTATCATACATCTAATGTAACATTAAATATTGGTTTTGAGCTGCTAAAAAAAAGCCTGATTACCAGATCATACACAACAACATTAATATTTTATGTGTGTGCTTGAGGAAAATCAATAGAAGTGGCTCCTGACTGTCTATGATCGTGTTGGCACTCCTGGCATCCAAAGAAGCCTCCAGAGTTCTTCTGGCATTTTTTAATCTGTGGAAGCAGTAGATTGTTCTCTAATAACACTGCAACAACATAATTTCTCTTTAGACATTAATGAAGAAAGAGAAAACATGGATCTTTGTTAAAGGAATAAAAGTTTTTGGGAATTGGCAGATTGTTTAAAAAAGTTAAAGCTAAACAGAATGAAAAGAAAATAGTCCAAGTCGGCCCTGAGAAGAATTAATAACTAGCAAGGATAGGTTTTTATCTCACTCTGCAGTGATATGAATTTCTCTTTAAGTACATTTAAGCAGCCATTTTAAAGCAGTAACCAAATCATCCTTTTACCACCTGAAGATTATCTGTTAAATAAAGAGCATGATTTAGAAAAACCTCTTCATGCATTTGTTTCATTTATCGGCTTGATTGGCTTTATCGACTACACAGGACCAATAAAAGAGAACTTATATCTGGTTCTTAGATCTGGCTTCCTGTGTGCCAAGGAATTAATTTTAAAATTCTACTGCCTGGCTCTGAATGGTTCTGTCCAGAATATAGATCTGATCTGCTGAAGACACATGAGCCACAGAGACTTCTAAGTCATCGTATGGGTCAAGTCTGCTTTCCACCCTGAAAGTTAAAACTAAGCATTTAGTTTTTCTGCTCTTCAAATCTAAAGCAAATTACTACCTAAAAACCTTATTACTACTTAAGAAAACTTAGTTTATTTAAATCGGGTCTAAAAACCATTTTATTGTTTTATTATTTTAAGAAGATAGAGAGATTTTTTTTTTTTAATATGTGATCTCGCATGTGTAGACAGTGATGATGACATACATCCCATCGATGTCTGTTTGTATTACAGTATATATAAAAATAAACATTTTCTGTTGTCTGTTTCTCTTTATTTTAGCTTGATCTATTTCTATTTGATTTATTTTATTATTATTAGTTTAACACCTGAATTAATTTGCAAATTTTTACAAAAAACAAAAAGATACAAAAAAAATCGGAAAAAAAGAAAATAAAATGCAATTAAAAATTAAACAAATTTATAACAATAATATATTTAGATAAATGATAAATAAATAATAGGAAAATAAATACATAAATAAATGCTTGCATTTCAATAGGCCTTTGCACTGGTGCTCGGGCCTAATAAGACTTAATTAAAGCAAACAAAATAATAATTAGATAAAACGAAATAAAATAAACAAAGGCCTAATGGGCCAAATCAAGAGGTTAATTCTTCTATTTTTAATGTACATTTTAACGTTTTTTTCACCTTGCTTTTAATGTAATTCTTTTGATGTTTCACGAAAAGCATTTTTAATTTTCTTGTACACAAACTGTGCAATCCAAACAAGCCTGTCTTGCTTTGCTTTTAAGTCTGTTAAGTTTGTTTTAGATCTCTGTGATGCACTTCAAGGCTTGAAGAATTTAATACATTTTTTGGAAGTGTCAGATCGCTGTTGTTTCGAAAAATACTGTTTTGGAGTCAATAAAATTTCTATTAAAAGGTAGGTGGACTTTGATGTAGGGAAGGATTATAAAACTGTTACGGTTGCAGGAAAAACATATTAAATAAGTGACTGGAAAGCTCTCATAATATGCTGTTTTTAGGTCAATGGGATGATTTGTTGGTTCAGTATCCTTCATTACTTCCAGAAAAGCAGCAATTGTCATATCGGATTTTCATGGCTTCTGATGCCTTTGAGGGTATTAAGTTAAATGTCTTGACGACATAAGAAAAAAACGTAACTTCTTTGTTTTGTTTTTTTCTCTAAAAGTAGAAGTATCACGACCTGAATGACTGAGAATCTGTATAAACGGCTGCCTCTAATGTTTAACTCCAGTGTTTTTGTTGACCTATTCACTAAAATCTTCTCTTTAAGTTAATAATGTGGCTTCTTGGCATCAAATAACTTTCAGTGATCGCCTGCAGAAAGACAGAGAAAAATTTTTGAAAAGTGATTACGAGTTGTGAACATTCAATTTCACTGATAGAAGCCCACACATGATGCTGGAAAGTAATAGATTTAAAATGGAGAACTTTTTTAGAAATATAATCTGTAAGCCAAATACTGGAAAAATAGAAGAAAATTTATGTATCGTCTAGTTTAACTGCTGCATGAATATTTCACACATATTTCTGTATTCAGTCAAGTCACATCAGGACTGAATGACACACAAATCAGTTGAGAAAAAAAATCTGAATTTCACAAAAATGGTCTTTTTCATGTCCTTATCTCTCCATTTGCTTTGGCATTTAGAGGTGTCCTTTGTAGAGTGGGATAAATTGTTTCAGAGTGATTCTTTAAAAGCAGCATTTTCCACATAATTAGCTTCTCTAACTCTGACACAGCTGCAGCACAAACAAGGACGTATGAGCATGACTTCTGCTGCACAGCTGAAATGATGCAGAGATGACAAACATGAGGAGCTGTCACACTCGTGGCAGTGAAAGTTGCATTTATTGGTTTGTGTATTAGGGTGGTTAATAGAACATGTGCCAAAAGAAGGGCATCGCTGTTAGAGGACAGTATAGAGGAATATACTGCCCAGAATGTATTTAAACAGTTTTCAAAAATATACTTTGACTTCAAATGATGTTAAAGCACTGATTTACAGATTAATGATACACAGACAGGAAAGTATGCATTCAGGCATCTAACATTCTGATTGTTGTGGCTCTGGCTCCATCTTGTGGCCATAGAGCAGAATGCAGCCCGATTAAAAAATTAAATTCCACTTTCTGCCGACACAGGGTATGAAATTTTCTGTCATTATGTTTCTTTCGTTTACTCCTACTGATTGTCAAGTGTTTAACCCATCTAATGTGAAGATAAACATTAAAGCTTAATATCAAGTTTCTAGATGACACGATTTTTGCATTATTAGTAGCGTATGGTGCAGTTCACTCAAGGTAAGTGTGATTACAGTTAAGAGGGTGACACTATTTAAAAGTCAATGTGACTATTTGGATTTTTTTTAACGATGTCTCATCCTAATACTGTCAAGGGTAGTCAGCACAGAGACATGATAATTTAGACGTTGAGTCCAAATTGTCCCACAGTTTGTTTGGATGCTCTACTTAGAGTGAAGATCAACAGCCGTCTTTAATACCACTTCCTTTGATGATCCGTTTTCTAAGGCACAGTTTACACTGCACAGGCCCCGTCACACTTAATGTGGTACTGTCTGAGATAGTCCCTGAGCTGAGGCGGCAGCGGCAGGGTGTCAATCCCCTGGTAGGTGGTGCAACTACAGATCACAGCCCTGCACAAGTGCTGCAGAGGGAAAGGAAAGGTCCTTGGCAGTGGCTTGGAAAGAAGCGGTTCAAAGAAGAGGCAGGTTGCTGGGTCACTGTAGTGGCTCAGCAGTCCTGTCACACTGGGATCTTGGTACATACACGGGTCACGCACGTCGAAGCTAAAACGCTTCCCGTTCTGCTCAATGCGAGCATGCAGCGAGCGGCTATAGCGTCGAAAGCTGACCGAGAAGAGAAACTCGTCTTGGGCAGAGTCTCGGAGCAGAAACGTCCCCTCAGGCTGGCCCTCCAGTAGCTCCTCTGCCTCAAAGCGGTTCAACACTCCCCAATAACAAGGGCTGTTGTTGATCTGGAGCAGATCAGGAACCAGGATGTAGTCGGTATGTCCACAGATGCCATCTGCTCCACCGTGATGACAAGAAGGGTCCCAGTCTTCAATAGGGGTGCTTCCAGGCCCAGGGGAGCAGCAGATGTCCTCCCAGGAAATGGGTGTCTGTGGTGGAGAGGTAGAAGACGAGACATTGGGCTTCAAGGGAGCCTCCATGTCTTTGAAGGCACTTGGGTGGTTAGCTTGATTTTTTATAAGATGCCAACATTTGGCCAGTTCAGACTTGGGGGAGAACGGACATTTGTCTTGCATTAGCTCTGAGACATGGATCTTGCGTTTGGACCAGAACAGCACTGAAAAGGCTCGCGAGGACCCAGGTGGGTGGTGGTAATGGTGATGGTGAGAGCGCAGAGGCAAACACTGGCCCACAGCATCCTGAAACTTCTGCCGGAGAGAGCGCCGGGACAACGCCTTCCTACAAACATCAATGTCTCCAGCAGCCAATGCCTCCCCAAGAGCACAACAGCTACATTTTCTTTCCCTGCGCCACCTAGGACATGATGTTGACCGGACACCCAGCTCCTCTGTCCCGTCCGCTTCCAGTCCTCCAGGACTTGATCCATTGCGTGCGCTCCGGGAGCGTTTCTTTCCCCGCCAAATATAACTGTCTGCGCTCCAACTGCGGAGGCCACATTTGGGACGAGTGTCAGCTCCCCTTGGTTTCTTCTCTGACATGTCTGCTTTATTTCCCTGCCCTGTGAAACATAAAAAAAAACAAAAGCAAACAAAAAAAAAACGAGTTACAACAGAAGACATTCATGAGACTATTTTATAGTGTTTAGAGTTTGGAGTAATTTGTAGCTTATGGTGCCAGTAAAAGGTCTTTAAAGTTATGCAACTGAAACACCAAAGCGAGTCCTTTTCTCCATCAGAAAACACTGATCTTTAACTGAAACACTGTTTAAGATACAGGATTATGGCTAGTTTGGCAGATAAAACAAGGATTGAAGGGATTTTTTGCACTACCCAACCAATCAGAAAAGAATATGTCTTTAATGAGTTTTTTTTGTTGTTGTTTTTTTTAGACCAACTAAAACAGAGCATTTCACGTAAAAGGTGTTGCAATAACGTAGTCTAAGAAAATGTATATGGTTTTAAACATTAAAGCAACTAAATCTATTCTACTAGGCTTTCAAAATTAAATATGGGCTCTCAAATATATTCATGGAACATTTGAATATGAGAATTTAAAAGGTCACAATGTGGTCATTGTTTTTTCTTATCTTATCTTTTTCTTCTAGAAAATCGTTTTATGTTTCTCAGATTACCAATATGGAAACTTTGTCTTCACTTCCGTTACAGATGGGACCTCAAACAACCCTTTGAGAGTGCTTCAGTAGATTTTAACAATGCTTCATCACATTTTTAAAACAAGTATTTATCTGATTAAACATTAACCTAATGTACTGTAGGTGTGCAAGACTTCTCAAGTCTTAAGTTCATATTTGATCCATTGTTCAATATTGTGACCGTAAATGATCAACCTGCAGGGAAAAAATAATCACTTTCCACAAAACCACACAAACAGATATAACTGGTTGGATTTTTTGTGGTTTATTCTAAATTGGTTCCAGGGTTAATAATCTTTCAGAGAAAGACCTGTTTTACCATTTCTATCAGGCAGCAGTTTGCAGATATTGTTTTATCAAAGTGAACAAACTGTTAGCAGCAGGAGACTCGTAATCACTCCCTGTCCAAAAAGACTCTTTAAAGATCAATGCAAGAGATTATCTTACCTCCCAAACGGTGTCAGAAACATAGTTCCATGACCATATTGTAACCAGTTGTTCGCAGCACTTTGTGACCAGTCTGCAGCGTCTCTGTCCTCTAAGAGATGGCAGACTATTTTGCTTGCTATATAATTATGGTGCAAAGTCCCTGAGGGGGCAGCAGTTTCCTCTCTGCCAGGGCCGGGTCTGAATGAATAGGACCGGAGGTGAAGTGGGGTCCAGCTGGCAAAAAGAGGCGGGGCAGGGTGGAGGGGAGGGGAGAGAAGAGGAGAGGACGGTCTCAGGTTAACAGCAGTGAGACGTCCTATTTTCTGTCTCATATTCTCTTTGCTTATTCACTGATGAATTCAATCTGGGAAAAAGTGGAAGATAAAAGATAACCAGAGCAGAGGGATAGTGCTTTTTCATACATAAAGTGAATTATTTCCACTTGTAATTCTGTTTGAGTCATTTGAACTTCATTAGGGCGAAGCTGAACTTAAAGCATCAAAGTGCTTTTCTTAGGGAGTTTTAAATCGATTTAAGTCTGGTCGTAGAGGGTGCTAAACTACAAACAGATTACTTGTATGGACTTACTCAAATTAACGATTGAACCCAGCAGAGGAAACATCCAAGCATTTTTAAGAAGCTCCACGTATTGAGTGAATGACCTTCGAGTCTCGGTTTAAACTTCCAGCAAGTGCTCCTGACAGGTCTCATCAGTCAAAATGATGTCATGCATGCAATGTGTGAGGTTGGAGATGAATTTTGGAGGATTTATAATTCATGAAACAACCAGACTACATCTATCAGATAAATAATATTACTCCCAATGGTTTAGTGTGTTTGCTTGTGTCTGTTTCTGTGTGCCCTTTCAGCTCGAACAGATTAAGGACGGTCATCAATAAATTCCTGACATCTCAGACAGTGTAGTGATGCTCAACTTCCTCTTAACTGAATATTTAATGCTCTTCACATTATCACTCAGCCGAGCAGGATGATAACGCCACATGTTCTGGCAAACAACCAGATCAATTTATTTGACTTCAAAATCTGGAGACAGGCTTTATTTAAAGTGAAAACTTTGAACATTTTACATAACATTTGCCATATACAATGCAAGCTTTGACTACTTACTAAGAAGATAAAAATAATATATCTTCCATCTTTGTAATGTCTCCAACTTATGATTTAATTTGTGAGCTCTTCACAAACTGACTATTGTTTCTATCTACATGTTTAACCAGGAAATTGAAAAGTCTTGAAATTCAAAATCTATTTTCCAAGAGTGTCCTGGGTAAGAAAGGCAGCAGTTCAGATCGGAAGTTCGTTCAAGAAAGCAGGTTCAGCTAACTCTGAGTCTAAAAGGAAACTCTGGTCAACTTGCTCTCAGTGAGCAACTTTGAGTTGTTGAGTATCTTTACCCAGAGCTCAGCACATGCAAGACCAGAATAAAAAAGCATCATCAATGGAGCTCTGATACCTTGATTCACCATGGCAACTGTTAACAAAAAGCATTAACATTAGAGAAAGGGGTTCTCATACCAGTGTACAAGGAATACGTAATGCACCAAAAACGGGACACTGCCATTGCTAGAAAGAAGCATCATGGAAGAAAATTGCTGCCTGAGTCAATGTGGAAGTTGGTCTCCACCTCTCCACTGACTTAACTAAGTTTTTTTTATATTTAATCCAACTAAGAAAAAATACACTTGTGGCCAGCTGAAGATGAAGTATAAAAGGTAAGGTACATAATACTGGACCATGGTTGTGCATCTTTTATTTGTATTTCATACTGGCTAATGTACAAAGTAAATATTCTGTAGCTATTCATCTGAGGTCATCTTAGCTATCCTTTTGGTCATGCTACCACAGACCAAGGCTGCTGGGGGACTTACTGATGCACTGGGGAATGATTATAATGGGCAGCACGGTGGTGTGGTGGTTTGCATCGTGGCCTCACAGCAAGAAGGTTACTGGTTCAAGCCTTGGCTGTGTGTGTGTGGAGTTTGCATGTTCTCGTTCTGTATGCGTGGGGTTTCTCCGGGTACTCTCGCTTCCTCCCACCATCCAAAGACTTGCATGTTAGGTTAGGTTATTTGGTCACTCTAAATTGTCCCTGAGCGTGAATAGTTGTTTTTCTCTCTGGCCCTGCGATGGACTGGTAACCTGTCTAGGGTCTACCCAGCCTCTCACCTGCTAAATGCTGGGTTAGGCTCCAGCTTCCCTGCGACCCTTAATGGACGAAGCGGTATAGATAATAGATGGATGAAGAAATGATTACATAACTTTTGACAAGTTTGTTTCTGTGATGATCTTAAAAACCTTAAACCTTTAGTCTTCTTCTTTATTCTGACCTAAACATCCAGAATCTATGAGATTATAATTTATATTTTGTTGCAGGACACAAGACACCCCTTCACCAAGAAGTTTGCCCTAAATGTCTGATGGATTTTTGAGTTTATCTTCATTTTATCTTCATTTAGGATCAATCAACTCTTTGTAAAGTAAAAAAATCCTTGTTAGTTTTTCCTGTTAAACTTTAAGGAAGAAGAAAGATACTTTTCCCTTCATCAGAACTGAGAAGGCAAGGAGGTCGGTGGATGATGCAGTTAACATGGGACTACATAACATCCTACAGCACCTGGATCGTCCTGGGACCTATGAAAGGATCTTGTTTTTGAACTTCAGCCACCCTCATCCCCCACTCCCTCTGAACCAAACTGTCCCAGGCCACCTGCCCTCAGTATGTGGATCTTTAGCTTCCTTACTTACAGAAGCAAACAGGTGAGGCTGGGAAAGTTCACTCCGGACACTCGGTGCCCATTTAGGGCTTTGTCCGATCTCTACTGCTCTTCTCCCTCTACACTAATAACTGCACTTTCAAGGGTCCTCTGCGAAGTTCCTGAAGATTGCAGACGACACCACCGCCATTGGTCTTATCCAGAATGGTGACAAGATTTTGACTGTCCATTGACAGCTTTAGATTCCAGGGCACAATCATCTCTCAGGATTTGAAATGGGAGCAAAACTTCAGCTCTATCCTCAAGAAGGGCTAATAGTGAATGTACTTCCTGCAGCTCTAGAGGAAACACGGACTGCTGCTCAGGTTTTCACAGCAGTTACTGAGTCTGTCTTGTGCTCCTCTATCACTGTGGGGTTTGAAGCTGCCATCAAGTCCTCAGTACAGTCCTCAGTGCAGTCATCAGTGCAGTCCTCACAGTGCGCTGTAGTGAGTACTGCAGAGCACATCATTGGAGCCTCTCTGCCCTCTATTCAGGGCCTGTAGTCTTCCAGGACTCAAAGGAGGGTGGGAAACATCATAGCAGACTCCTCGCACCCTGCACACTGTCTTTTTTAACTTCTCCCATCTGACAGGGGCCTCAAAGCCCTGCAGACCAGGAGTAAGGGCTGGAATATATTTGCTGTGTATGCAAATGTCAACGTTCTGCACTGTCTGTGTTTATAGTTGCTGTAGAATGCCATGTTCATGAACTTTGTGACATATTTTCTTTACTGACAAACTGTCGAACTTAATTTTTTTAAGTATTAATCGTTTTCACCTAGTCATTCACAGCTTGAAACATTTGACCCTCTGATACTCTGAAACTTTGTTTTGATACTCTCCTCATACTCTGATGATATAAAGTTGTTCAGGAAGGTGTGGTGAAGGTTTTTGTCCAGGAAGTTTAAACATTCTGCATTGGATGAAATACTGTTGGCCCATTAACTTGCTGCAGCAAGGGCTCGACCAGGCGCTCATATCAGTCCAAAGCACAGAAGCATCGATCCCTGGAGAACCGCCGACAGGAGCATTTATGAATAATTTATTCAGCTTCGAATGAATGGAGATGATGTTCGTCTTGTATTTTTACATGAAGGCTAAAACAGCTTTCACCGACATTTATTCAGATGGGCAGAACCTATAATGCATCAGTTACAGTCTCAGAGTCAGGTTTCTTTCAGAAATGGATTCACATGCACTCCGTAAAATTGTATGATGTAGCTTTTCATTACTTTGTTTTTGTTTTTTTTACAGCTCACTCACATTTGTTTCATTTGACTTAACAAAGTACCCTGTAAAGTGACTGCGAACAGGACTTATTTCTTGTTCTTTGCATCATTTACAACAGCAGGAACTTGAATAACAGCAAACTGTTGAATGGCTCTGTTCCTTTCTCTTGTTCTCTTCCTCTCTTCTTCTGATAATTTTCTCTTGCATTTCTTTGCTGAGTCAAACATGGTATGTAGTCAAAGCAACCTATGTGTTTAAATTCACTTGCTAGCGCAGTAGTTCCCAAACTGAGCCATGACAGTGGGGGACACAGCAAGGCTAAATAAAACTTAACAGTGCTATCAAAACATGGACAAATATATGAAACAATGAGCAAACAATTATGAATCAAGAAAGAAAAAGAAAATATAATAAGGCATATCTTGCATCCCTAGGCATGACCAGGTAATGGTCAAGTAATGGTAAATAGCGGGTAATGAAGAAAGACCACAGTGAGCTGTATGTCTCAAATATTAGCATCTGAGTATTAAGCCAAAAAAGTAGTAACGCTACTTAGGGACTTGTCATCCTGAACAGAAAAAAAAGACTGTTGATTACTTTAGAAATAAACTACTCACCTATCTTAGAGAGCAGAGTTGTTTTACTAAAGCAGCATCTGTCTTATTGAAAGCTTAACTCACCCAAAGTAGTTTGCTTCCTGGTTTAGAAAATCTCTCAGAAAATCTCACCACTGTGCTAGCGTGTCACCTGGTGCATAAAGTGAAACTCAGCCGCAACATTATGGGACATCCTGAAAGAAAAAAGTTGTGAAGTTCAGATTTAACGTCAGAACGCTGCAGGCCAGCAACAGCTCTAAAAATGTGCATGAAAAATGTCATCAAACTAGACAGAAATGCAATATTTGGGGGCCCATTCACACAAGCCTTTTTGATTCGAAATTCGAGTCTGTTTACTTAGAAAGTCCACTTCGTTTGGGGTATTGTAATTTGAATCAAAGAAGTGGACTCTGTTCGCTTACAAACGGAAGTCTCAGTCCACTTCTGTAATGATGTCTCCCAGAAGACCCGGAAATTCAGCCACACACACACACAATGATTGAGATTTGAACACAAAATGGTTTATTAAAACCGAGAAATGGAGGAGAGAAAAAGGATCCAGTCCGACAGAGAGTGGCAGGTAATTCCTGAGGCGCTGCAGGGCACAGGATCCAGAAAAAACTCCAGATGTTGTCAGTGAAGATCCACAATCCAAAGGCATAGTGATAGGGCAGGCAAGGGGTCATA
The DNA here is from genome assembly GCA_037177495.1 of Rhadinocentrus ornatus. NCBI lineage: Eukaryota > Metazoa > Chordata > Actinopteri > Atheriniformes > Melanotaeniidae > Rhadinocentrus > Rhadinocentrus ornatus. The sequence continues at coordinate 4,964,962 of JBAMHW010000001.1, forward strand.
CACAGAGAGGCAAGAAACAGACTACTTAACAGGGGCAGGAAAAAATCCGTTGTCATTCCAAAACAGGGTTCAAAATCCAGATGAGCGCTTGGCAGGAAACAGTCTGACAGGGAATCAGGCGCAGAAAATCGATAACAGGAGTCTGGAAACAAGCGGGAACGCTGGATATCAAGAAGACAAGTATGCTGACCATCTGGCAGGGAAGCAAGAACAGGAGAGGGTTTAAGTAGGGCAGGGAACAGGTGAGTGTAATAATCAGTGAAGCCACAAGTGGAGCAGATGAGCTTAATGAGGGACTGGAGGCCCAGCGGAGCAGCAATCAAGATTACTTCTGGCAGACCAAATACAGGAAGTGGACAACACAACAAAATGCATTGTGGGTTCAGTATACAGCATCAGAGGTAAACACAACCAAAATATAAGTGTGTGTGGGACGATAGGCAGCTCTGGATGGGAGAAATGGCTTGCGGTCAGACAGACCAGGGAAGAATTCAGGAAAAGTTTTTATAGAAGTCTGATAAACCCAAGACCACTAGGATCTGATGTTATGTGGTAAAAACAGAAGTTGTTCTGCAATAAACAATAAATAAACAAGTTTTCTTCTTCTTTGTGTGTCTTGTCTTCTCCTTCAGTAATTCTTGGTGCCTCTGGTGGAAAGTGGAACACGTTTAAAACAGGACTCCAGCCATGGTTCTCATAAGTGCAGGTATTAGATGTCTCCCTGCTGCAACACACCTGATTCAAATGAAATGGATCTCTGACAAGCTCTGCACAAGTCTGCTAATGAGCTATTATTTCAGTCAGGTGTGTTGAAGCAGGGCGACATTGAAAGTCTTTAGCACAGTGGGCTTTGAGGACCAGAGTTGGTGGTCCCTGGTTTAAAAGGTCTGATTCGTTTGAAGTGCTGCGTGAATGCAATCTTGGTCTGGAAGAATACTTCAGCCTGAACTCGGAAAAATTTGTTTTTCTCCATCATTCACTCTGTTATCACTCTCACTTTGACACGGACAAGGAGACTCTAATCAGGACCACGACACCAACAAACCTATGACGTCACAGTTGATAGTACTGCAAGATGCAAGATGCATGCCCCCCTTGCTACAAAAACTATAACGGCACCACGTTTTTCTTTTATATGTTTATATTTGTCATGTTTGTTACATAATTATTGATAAGAATAAGACTTAATCTAGTTAATAATGTTAATTTGGTTGACTGTTTCATTTCCACTTTAAGGTCAGAAACTTGCATAGTGTGTCTTTAAGGCAACACATGAAAGCCCCCACTTACTAAACCCCAGTGTGGAAATTTGTTAACTGTAGATTTATAGTGAGCAGAGAGGCCACCAGTCAGTCCAAACCGGAAGAGAATGAAGAGAATCAGATCAATCTCTCACACAGAATTTAGAGGCAGCGTCACAAGGGAAAGAATTTATGAAAAAAACTCATCTCAATGACTAACTGGATGTGAACTACTAAACTGGGATTTGTTAATATTTTTTTAAGAACTATTTTTTTTTAAGAACTAAATGATTGCATGGTTACATGCATTTGACCATGAAGTATCCCCACAGTGCCTGGTGCTCTGTGTGTGTGTGTGTTTGTGAATGAGTGTGTATACAGTCAGACAGTAGGATCATGTGAATTACAGAGATGGTAAATTGAATCAGCAGTCAGTCTGTGGCTCCACTGGTCTCAGTTGTTTCCATTGATCTGTATCAGAAGGCTCCTCTAACCAACAGCATTGCTGTAGCTCTCACTTTCTGGGTCTCATCATCACTGACTAAAAAAAATGTTTCACATTTTTTCTAGCACATGTGAAATTTGTCTGCTTGATTTTCTCAAAGTCTTGGTAAATACAATATTTACTCTTCATGGTGCAGTATTTAGTGATTTCTAAAGTCATAGCTGCATATTGCAATGAACTGACTACCCCTCCCACTCTCTTCTTCTAAGACAGTGGTTCCCTCTAAAAGCACAAAGCATTGAAAGCATCTTTCCGCTCGGGAAACATCACGGATTTCAGGAAAGAAAACATATGCCTGTAGATGCACTCTAAATGTATCCTTCAGATGCATAATAATTCTTATATACATGCCATTCAACAGTAATTAAACATATTACGCTTAATTTTTGCCGCAGGATTTCCATAAAGTCTACTAACTTGTAGGTAACAACAAACATGCTGCTATAATTACATTTTGTAAAAATCATGCTGTCTAATTATGCATCAGGATTTTTCCACCACTTAGTTTCCGTTAACCTATTTGTTATTATTGTAACACATGTTTCCACACAGATGCTCTGCAGGACTGAACACTGTACTCTGGAAATGGTACTGGTTACCCTCAGAAAGAAGTCCAACTTAAAAAAAGCTCCACGTGCAACCTAAACCAGGCGCAGTGGCTTTTGTGCAAGATGATAATATTGACCATATTTTTTTCTTTAATGTATTGTATAATTCCCTGACAACTTTTTATCCCTACAGCTAAATGTTTGTGACTAACTCATCATTGATAATATGAGGGTAAGCTTCCACTGCTTGGTGCTCAGTGTGTCAAATAATTTGACTTATAATGCGACGGAAAGGGGTGATGCTGGATTACCATAAAAAACGTGACCATTCATGCTGCACAAAAGTGATGACAGGTTGTTTTCCCTCATGTTTGTGTGGGACCTACTGATACCTCTTGTCTGTTGTCACGACCACCATTTAATCAGATCTGTAATGAATGCATAATGTTACACCATTATCTAATATAGTTAATGCGTCATTAACGAAGCTTCCTTAGACCTAAGCTGAACTTGTGGATCTTGTAATTTTATTGTGACTATTTTCTGATGATTAGATTAAAGTTTGATTTGGAGAAATTATATTTGCTTTGTTTCCAGGAAGTCGATGCAAAAGATTGATACTCTAATTTCTGTTACAGCTGCAGCCAGAAGCTGGTCTGACAAATGAACACAGGAAATGGAGCAAAACGCTGGTCAGCTTGGTCCTCTTACCAGCACTTTGATAAAGAAGAATGAACACGTCAGGTTGCATTATTTATTCCCTTTTTTTTCTTCCTGCTGTCCTACATTATCTTTTAATTTTATTATTCATCCATTTAACTAATGAAAGATGATTACATCTGTGCTTTTAACTCAAAATTCCGATTGCAAAACTTTTCCAATGTATTTTTTCATTTCTTATGTGATAGTGCTGCACATCTGCTTTTGCCATTCTTACACATATTAAGATGTCTGTGTGTATCATATGGACAGTGCTTTGTTGCCATAAAGATGCAGACAGGCTTGGATATTAATCTGCTGTCGACATGTGAGCTTCTATATCAACTTTCCTCAGGGGAGATTTATTTCTGCCTGCAGCTGCTTCACTTCCCGCAACTAAGGTACATCCAGAGAGGTTTCTTCTCCCCGTCATATTAGGAAGACAGAAACCTAAGCTTAGCTGGTCACTGGACTGTGGCTCAGTACACATGCATCACACAGATACATTTGGTATATACTTAAACAAATGCATTTATGCTTGTTTTTAGGGAAGTTATGGTTACACCTCAAAACTGAGAAAAACTACATAGGAATTGTATTTATTTATTCATTCATTCAACTATCATCAGAAAATGAAAAAGTCGACTTAACCTAGATAAGAGCAATCCAACCTTTAGAGGGGTTCCCAAACTTTTCCATGCAACAGCCCACCTGTGGAGGTATGTTTGGTCCAGCAGGGCCCACAAATATTTCATACAGTAAAATAAGCCAACAAACATAAAATGCTACAGTCACATAATTTACAACCAGATTAGCACACTGACACACTGATGAAGTCACAACGTCTCCTGATCAGCTTTTAACCTTGACCAATAAAATGTTCCTAATTGGCCCAGTTTACAGCTGTTTCTGAGCTGAACGAGGACAGATGTAGACAGATGTGGACTCTAGCCTGTGTGTAAAGACTAGTTTGGCTAAGCCGCCTTAGTACTGAAATATCCACCTGTCACTCAAACACAGCACATAAAATGAACTTATATTTTATCTAATATACCAGGAAATCCCATATGAGATCTCCTGCATGCCCAGTAAAGCTACTTGGATAACCAGTAGCTTTTTTGTTTGGACTGGTGAGCGATGTAACAGTACATCAACAAACCACAGCAACATTAACAATAGAATATTTTGAAAGTTGTACCAGGGTTGATGTTACAGCTACATAAAAAGGCTCATGGAGAATCTCAACTAATGCTCATGACAAAACAACAGGAAAAAAAACACAGATCCTAAAATTTTAGGTGTTTTGCCTCTTTCTTTCTGCAAATAAATCTTAAAGCAACAGTGCTGAATCATCACATATTTTGTTGGACTCTCCAATATTGTCTACTGGGGACAGGTCAGGACTGCAAGCCAACCAAACCAGTATGTTTACCTTTGTCTTCCTCAACCATGTTTTTGTAACGCGTGATAAATGTGGCATTGTATAGGCTTTTGGGGAAATGAATGGACAACAAATATGTGGTGTTAAAAGCTGTACATGTAACTTTAATCTCTCAATGAACTTTTCTACTGTTGTGATATGTGGGTTTTATTTAGGATTTTTGTTAGTTCGGCTGCTGCCTAATTTGCGGTCTTTTTTTCTTTTTAATTATATAAAGTGTTTCCCTTGTGTATTCTGTTTGCTTGTTCACCAGCACACCTTGTTTAGTTTGTTACTTTGCTTCACCTGCTCTTTGTTAGTTCACCTCAGTGTAAACTGTATATGAACCCTTAGTTTACTTTATTCACTGCCAGATCGTCATAACTGCCCCCATGTTGTCCTTGTTGTAAGTCTATTAGTTCTCCAGCTCTGTTTACCTTAGGTTATCATTAAACGTTTGCCCCTGGACATGTCTGCCTCCTTTCTCTTTTTCCCTCATCATCTACGTGCTGTGATATCTGGATTAATGCTGCATCACAGAAGTGGAAATGAGCTTTGTTAAAGGTCCTGATGCACCCTTATACTGACAGCTGACTGAAAACAGTCTAAATGGTCTTTGTTTTTTTTGGTCTGAAGCAAATCCATCCAAAACAGATTCTTCTGACCACATAATACTGTGTGATGACCCATCCTGATTGCTTCAAAGCATTTTGTGGCATTTGTGAAAGTATCTAACAAAATGTGACAAAGGTTTCCCACAGTAATATCTTACCCACGTGGTCACATCAGGTATCAGTTAATTATAATTCTGGATGCATTAGTGTCTAAGGGACCAAAAATCACGAGTATCCAGCTTAGGCTTGGACCCTTAACCTTTTGAAAGCCAATTATTCCAGATTCCTTGCATGATTTAAAGACATCAAACATTGCAGACACATGCACAGTGCTGTTATTACATATGATACCAAGACTGGAAGCAACTGTGTTTGTAAGTGTTGTTTGAGTTGTGTTTTATTGAGTGTGATGGCAGGATGTGAGTCAGGATTGTGTTACACCCCATCAGCTCATCAAGTAAAGATGCCCTGCCTATCACAGCAGTGCTTCTAAATCAATATTAAGAGGATGAACAGGATGGGACTCCAACAAGATAACATGATTACTCCTTATAACTGCCTCATGTCACTAAATCACAGCACATAGGAAAGTAGAAATCCAGTTGCATTATAGTCACACCCCATCCATATCTAAAAAAAAAAGGTTCTACTGTGGTTTTTGGTTGCAGAGGGTGGGATGGTGGCTACTCAGTTGGTTGCAATTTGTAAATTTTGCCACTAGATGTCCCTACATCCCCATATGCCTAACCTTTGTTTACAGCCTTATTTAACTAAGGATGTGAGAGAAATGTTTGTCCACGGTCAGCTTCTTTATGTTCCTAACTCCCTTACACTGACTCTTGTTTTAATAAACAGAGTAGTCAAGAGTGTAAATGTGTCAACATGGCAAGACAGAAAACATCAGCAAAGCTTTCCATGATAAAAATAGTTTTTGTTGGACAATCTAAGGCCTAACAATGTGTTTGTTTTTTATTTATGAGACTAAAGTCACATAACTCCACAAAACATAGGTGACATGAGGTAAAACTGAAGACCAGTGATCATAAAAGTAATGCCCTGGATTTATTTAGTCTTTCTCAAGGGCTTTACATTCAATCAATAATTTATTAACACACTGGTGCTGGTAAACTACATGTGTGGCCACAGACTTGATTTAAAAGAACTAAGGTTTAGAGGAGCCTTCAGGTTTTCTGGTTGTTTCTCGCAGATATCAGGATCAATAAACCTAGATTATCCTAGAAGTCCCAGTGGCTCATATGGCATCAACAGATCAGATACTGTATATATTTTGGAGCAGAACCATCTAGTATACACCAGCAGCAAAAACTTCAGTCAGAAGTCAGTGTAAAGATTTGAGAACCAGAGTGATGTGTCTCCTTATATTGCCTTAGATAGATAGATAGATAGATAGATAGATAGATAGATAGATAGATAGATAGATAGATAGATAGATAGATAGATA
>JBAMHW010000001.1:4998624-5020829 GCA_037177495.1 Rhadinocentrus ornatus
AAAGGCTCTTCCTCCCACTGTACATTTGGAGATCCTTGGCACTACTAATAAACCTGCGTTTTGAGAGCGAAGTGCCCTATCGGCTTACCCATCAAATGTATGAACTAATCTCAAATTCTTCGCTTATGAGAATGTGTCCGGTATATGGTGTAATATGACGGTATATGTGTAATATGACAGTATATGTGTAATATGACAGTATATGTGTAACTTGACAGTATATGGTGTAATATGACAGAGGCCGTATTACACCAATGGTAACACATAAATATATGCAGACATCAATTTTGGCCAGTAAACAGCAGAAAATGTTGCACAGTGTCCTATTAAGGTAGTTCTACAGGCCATGGAATCATGGGGAGTCCTTAGTTTTTGAAATGCTACTTAATGAAGGTGTAATAAGTTGTATCTATCTGATTTCAAGATCTAGTCAGAAACATCTGTCCTTTTTTTCTGATTTGTTTTCTAAATTATGTTAGGTTAAACCACAGACGTGATAGGAGTATACTTTTTCATGTGATATGTTGGGTAGTATTGCAAATATTCATTCATATTGTGCAAGAAATAGCAAGACCAAGTTCATATAAGAACTGTGGATTAAACAAGTCCTTTTTTACTCTGTCACCTGTGTCCTCATAGTTTCCAGCTATGTAGATATCCACTATTTTTTAAATGTAGGTCAAGCAGGGGGAGGAGGCTGAAAACAATTGATATGGTTTGATTTTAGTGGGTATCCTGAATTGCCCCACATATGCACTATACATGTAATCGTTATATAACTGGTGCTGTGATATTTCTGCTTGGGCTTGCATTGTATTTTTAGCAGACTGACAACATGGTGAGGATGTGTGTCATTCTTTGGCCTGTCATGTAGCTCTAACGGGAGGTGACACTACAGAGATCCTGGCTTCTTCACATCAATGCAGCTGAAATGAACTGGGTCAACATCTTTTTTTGGTTATACTTTTTTTAAGGAGTGTGATATACTCTCTGCACTGTTCCATGAAACAATAACCAGGTGTTTCATACCAGCTGGAGTCTCATGCAAAAAAGAGTCTCTTCTGTTTTTTCTCTGTATATGATATCAACTATTTTTCAAATCAGTTCATAGATTTAACTAACTTGAATTATCTTGAAAAAAGTTATTTCTTTTTATTTTTTGTTATATGGCTCTGGGTTTGATTAAAAAAAAAACATGTTGAGTATGTTATAGTTTCTCCTTGTCAGTATGGCCATGATGTCCAAGAATGTCTGGCCAGGAAACTGTGCTTGCATGCATATGTTCATGTGCACAACTTTAGAGATGTCAGCGTTTCTAGGTGCAAGCTTGCATAACCTCTCTTAATGGCTAAGAAAGCTGTGGACACGTGAAGGTGTTAGGGAAAAATGCCAAAGAAGCAAACTCTAGTTTACTTGAAAACTGGGGCCTCACTCTACTTGTCTGGTGCGCTTACGTTGGGAAAGCAAATGAACCATCCAGCAGATCAAAGAGTCGAATTGATGTAGGATGTGACGTACACCACATGCCTCTCCTGCTGTGAATATTGGACAGATTGTGAAACTGCATTAAATCAAAGTAAAAACAGAAGCTGCAAGCCTGAATAAACTTTTTGTTGTTTCATTGTTTACTTGCAATGAACGAGCCGTTTTTGGTCCTGAAACTGAAATGAACAAGATTTTTTTTTCTTACTTGTTGGCCAGAGTTGTTTCAATGGATACTGCCCCCTGATGCAGGGCGGCGTGGCTCAGTGGGTAGAGTGGTCGCCTTGTAGCCTGAGGGTTGCCGGTTCAATCCTCAGCCTGTTGGGCCCATGTATGGGTGTATTTGATGTATACTGTGAAGCGCTTTGGGTAAAAGCACTATATAAATAGAGACTATTTAGTGAGCAGTTTTTGTGACTGAGTAACACGTTTAAGGCAAAAGGAATTTTTGTCCAATTGAACCGACTCCCCTGAATCTTTCTGGTGTGGCTGTACCCTACAAAACCCACATTTTGGACATTTACAAATGAGATTATTTTTCAAGCAGCACTACTGAATTATCGGACACTTTCACACTTTGGTGCCCCTTATTAAGGCTAATTTGGCATCTGTTTTTTTTATCATGTCTCTTCTCTGAGCTCTCTCCAGCCAGTAAAAGTTTGTTCAGTGTTGACTCTTGTCTTATCTCTTTTTCTCTTTATTTCTATTTTTCTTTTCCTCGCTTCTTCTGAAAATGGCCTCTTGCAATATTGGGAGAAATGCCAGTACATCTGAATCAGTCATTCTTAATGGTTTGTTCTTTTATAAAGTGCAGTCTTATACATATCTTGGGACCATTACTGACTCCATGCTGATTATTAAGCAAAACTGTGAAGCTGTTTGCAAAAAGGGACTTCAGTGTTTGTTTTGTTTGTAAAAGTTCTTTTTTATATAAAGAGAACAATAATGACACTTTCATTGTGCTTTTATTGGATCTGTTTTAGCATTTTCTTTTTTTCAGCCCCAGATTAGGGCTGCAACTAATGACTATTCTGTTAGTCGATAGTCACCGGCTATTAAAACGACTAGTTGACCATTCGGATTATGTATCTCATAATTATTAACTGGCTCTTATTTCACTTCCAGCTTTGAAATCTTGCGGGAGGTTTTTAAGTCCAACGTGCCTCCTCTTTAAATGTTCGAGCATTGCGGACGTACTTCCGTGGTACGCAAGGTCCGCTTTACAAATCTCACATGTATTTAATTTATTTTGTAAGTTTAACGGGAAGTTATTCCAGACTTTTGACATCCTCTGCCGCCGTTTTGTTCCCTGGTCGGCCTCCATATTTTTTCGCAGACTTTATTGCACATGTGCAACTCTCAGCAGAGATAGTAAAAGAAGACGATGTCTCACTCTGTAGTTTTCTTTCTTTACGCATGCGCAACTCTTAGCAAAGATAGTGGAAAAAGACAATGTCTCACTCTGTAGTTTTTTTTTGCCGACAATAGTCAACCGGTAAATTCGTTGTCGACTATTTTTATTGTCAACTATAGTCGACAACATCGACTAATCGTTGCAGCCCTAACCCAGATAATTAAATAGTCCACATGGCTGATTGGGGAATCACAGCATAGGGTAGAGTTGCTGTACACCAGACCGATGCAGCGAACAGCTAGTTCAATTTTAAGTGATGACTCCCATCCCCTGGTGACCAAATTCCAGTTCATGCCATCAGGTCAGAGAATCAGAGTCCCGATGTCAGGGACCAGACGCTACAGGAACAGCTTTGTTCTTGCTGAATTTTACTTTTTAAACAAGACTTTGTACAATTTTTAATGTTTCAAGTTAACTAATATTGTTTTCTAGTTATTACAGTTTGACTTCTTTGTCCTTTCGTATCTAATGTTTAGTTACTGTGATCAGGTTTGTAATGACCCTTTAAATGGTTTAAAATGGTCTTTTTTAGGGTCCTTTTTTGTTTTTATGGTCTTTTTTGCACTTATTTACTTTCTAGCCTCAGAAAAGACTCATTGTGTTTGTGCATTTTGTGTTGTCCTTCTGTGTCTGCCTTTGACTTTTACAGTTTAACTTTTTTTTGTTTTTACAAGGATGACCGCTCCTATTTTACTTCAGGACAAATCTACCTTCGGGTATTAACAAAGTTACCTTGAGCATGCGTTTCTTTGTCGAATCAGCCATGATACACGTCCAAAAAAGCCTCTGTGTTTATTTCTAATTGCCTTAAAGCTAAATACAGCTGTCACATGATGCACAGGGCCTGGAAAAAAGTTGTAAAATGTTGTTTCGTGGCCTCAGGACGCTACAGCACCATGATGGTCCGGAAATGTAGCTAATGCATGTCAGTGTGCCATCAAAATGAGTCAGAAACACAGAGGTTGAAGTTATGTAGTATTGCTTTAAAAACCATGTTAAATACTAGAGACCCTTTTTGGGAGAACAAAGACTTCATATGGCAGTATTGCAATTCTACAAAATGGAATATGCAGTTATTGAAAAAAAAAAGCATTACAGTAATAAGAGTGATGCCCCTTGTTTCAGTCATGATACTTTTTGTTCTGTGCAGATGTGTGGTCCTTAGAGTCCTTGTGGTCACTCTTGGTCAAACAAATTATTCTCAATCTCAAAACCGCAGGGGAGAAGTTAGTTTTAAGGTTTATTAACAAATGGGTTTATGTCTAGAAATCTCAGTACAATGTGAGGAATGGATTGAGCACAGGTTTGGGTCCACCTTCTGTTTTTAGATTACCAGACATCACTTGGCACAGAAAATAAGCTCAGCACACTGTGACCGTTTTCACATTGGTTTCCCACAGTGTGGAAATGATGTGGATAGATGTATTTTGTAATCTGAGAGTAAGAGCCAGAACACACTGAAACAGCATTTTCTCACCATCTGTCTAGCTAGCTGTCACAACCAGAGAAAGAAATACACATTGTTCTTTGTTTGAATATAAGCTTAGCTCATTGACCCTGCAAAGATCATTTTATTGTATCAGTAAACATGATTTTCTTACAGCAAATGTATCCAGAGTAGCCTACTTTGCACAGAACCACTAATTAACTGAACAAAAGTTTGTTTACATAATTTGAAATTGGAGGTAATTTGTTTATTTTTATGTTTGTATTTTTAACAGCATTAAAACATGTGATGATGAAAGAAGAAAAAATTTGCCACTGACAAACTTCTCTTTATACTCAGTGAAATGAATCTTGCTTACATGGCATCACACAACCAAGAGCCTTTATACCTTCTTCCTGAGCCAACACATTATGTGTAGCTAACACACCCTTCTAATTAAACCTCTGTTCCCACACCCTTTTACTGCATATGGTTGGAATCACAGGCCTGGTCCAGTTGCATTACTCACAGATAAATTAAAGAAAAAGTGTTGTGTCTTAACATATGGGCACAATAAAAGCCTGAGAAATTATCACTAACTGCGACACCAGCTAGGGAATGCTTTTAAAGAAATAAAACTGCTTTTAAATCCTCTCTTTTTGCCAACTGCGCAAAGTTCAGTTTTATTTAAAAGTCTTGAGGCAGTCTGGGTATCCTAATGTTTCTCACACCTCCCGATTGCAGCTGTTTTAACTCAATGTGCTCTTGAGTTTATTGCATCACTTAATAGGATAATACTGGTGGGGATAAAGTTTCCTTTTAAACCGCAGAGACACATTCATGTCCTGGAGGGCTGTGTTAGTCAGGCACACTGAGACTTTACAACACCGCAAACCCAAAAATGAGAAGTCTGATGTACAAGAAGGAGAATACAGTCACTGTAGTTTTAGTGCTTAATGCAGTATTGTTGTGGAAAAACTGGGTGAAAAAAAACAGAAGTAGTTTATTGTTGAAAGAAAAAAAAAGCAAAAAAAAAAACTGTGGTTATAATCTTTTTGTGATATAGTAACTTTTAACTAAACTTCAATATATGATTCATATATATGGTATTTTACACATTATACACGTCCACCTCACCAGTTCTGCTTCCTCTGTGGTTCTGAAATAGAGACAGTGTCCGTGATACAACAAGCAATCAGTGGTCAAACGCAGAGCAGGATTAAAGCAGTGTGGAACTTTTAAGATGCATTGGCTATCCTCAGGGGGTGAAAATGTTTGAATGTTTCTTAAAATTTAGTTATATTCTATGATCATTTTAATAATGTATTCCCTCTTGCTGCTGACACTAATGTTGCAAGTGGGAGTGTTAGGGGTCATTATCAATTGATGAGAGGTCTGGCTTCATTATTTTGAAGTTATTCAGTATCTATGTACCTTTTAGCCTGGGATTTTTTTAGCTAATGTAGATGACCCTGTGTTATTATGCCCTTCTTAACACTGATTAAGACAACTACCATGACATGTATTTTTTTTAAAGGGCTTTGTTTCCTTTAGGCTCAGATTTTAGTAAAGAACTGCCTGTAATTGAGACAGAATGTTACTTCTACTTCACTGCTCCCTTTTTAGGATGCGTACTTAGACCTGTGCAATCCGCCAGTCTTTACCTTTGTGGCTTCACTTTGCAGAATTAGGGAAAGGTTCAACACTCTGTCCTCTCAGGGCCACACGTGTCCTTGAGTCAGGACATTCAACCTTCAGTCAGTTAACTACCTAAACTATAAATGCTTGCCTTGTGAGTAATTATATACCATTTCGTCTTCACATTTTTACCATCCTTCATTTGCACTTCTTTTGACTTTTTTTCTGTAAGATTTATATTACTTACTACGATGGCAAGGACGCATGGTTCGTATCTCCTTCTTCGATGAAAATTAATCTTCCTTGCTTGTCTCACTCCCTCTCTCTGTTTCCATGTCTCTCTTATTCCCTTCTAAAGGCAGTTGGCGGGGATGGGAAATGATGGAGGACAAAGGCCCTCGTGTAGCCGACTACTTTGTGGTAGCCGGCCTGACCGACCCATCTAAGCCGTTGGACCAGGAGATCCACTTTGATGATGTGTGCCACAAGACGGCCAAGCCGAAGGCGCCCATCACCGATGTGGCAGTGGTGATCCGCTCAGTGGGTGAGGAAGTGCCTCCAGGGTTCACGTGTATCGAGACAACGCCAACTGGCCAATCGGCTGATCTGAACAATGGCGGCATCATGGCACCTCAGATCTTCATATGTTACAGGCGAGGACATGACAAGCCCCCACTCACTGACTTGGGGTGAGTACCAAATGAGTATTTTTTGGGGGGTTCTGAGATGTTTGTAGAAGATTTTCTAAAGAACTTAAGTAGTTTCTTTTCTCAAATGGAGTGAAAGTTCATCTTTTATACATGGTTTGTTGTCTTAAACTGGTCCTCATCTACAGTATATTGCTGGAAGGCAGGCATCATGCTCATGTTCCCTGGTTTTATCGCTCTTTTTAGTCTTTCTGGAAGCAAAAGTCATCTCAACAACCCTTCTGTGACATGTCAGACATTTTCCTCACAGAATAAGTAAAACAAGACTTACCACCCAAAAAACTTCCTGGCTGCTGTATCCCTTGGACTTAGAGAGCAACTGCTCAAAGTTATAAGAGAAGGACTAGGGATAGCACGGAGGACTTTTCTCAGTTTAGAAAGGTTTTGTTATTCTCCCAGCTGATGCGATAAATCAAAGCATGCAACATGCAGTCCATTCCAGTTTGCTGCTGATGTGTCGTTCACAAACAAGCTGGCTCTAAAAGCCTATTCTTTGTAGTTAACTAAATGATTGGCACACCATACGGCCAATTATATGTGAGGATATACAAGGGTCATACCATTATGAAAAAAAGGTACATAGATAAATGGAGAGAGATGGGGAGTTGAATTTAAAATACAAGTGCATTGGGGAAAAAGTGGTAAAAAGAATTAAAGTGTAATAATGTTTAGACTTTGGCCTTTATTTATTTGACTTGTTTATAGCGGTTCTGTGTTCAGTTGTTTATTTAAAGGTTTGAATAAAATATTAAAGTATTACTGTATAAACAAAAAATACATCAGATGAAGGCTTTTAATTGCTCACTAACATACAAACCACTGATAATGTATAAATTTGGATCAGATTTGGGCTTTGAATTATAAATGAAGAGTCATGGCAACTGAAAGAGTCGGTTCTTCAAACAGAGTTGAGTCAAAAGAAACAAATCCTTGAAAAGAGCTGAGTCTTATATAGTATCACTTATATTTAAACTTTGAATGATACTATATAAAGAGTCAATAGGGAATTGAAATTGTTGACTCTTCTAAGGGAGTTGAGTGGAAAGAAACAAAAAAAAGCCAGACTTCTCATCACCATAGTGTGATACAACATTTTTTTTGTAAAGTTTGCCTAAATCAAAAGCAAAATTAGAATAAAGTCAAACATTTTGTTTATTGACCATGCTGATTCTTCGTGCTGGCTGACCACTTTGCCAGTTTATTTTCAGGCTCGTTTGGCCACACTGTGATTATATCACGTGTTTAAAACAATCCTTGTTTTTTAAGTTGAGAAGGTAAAATGTTTGGGATTTTTACATGGAAAAAATTTCCTATTTAAGCACACACTAGCCTAATATAATTGTGGGTTACACTGAAATAGATAAAATATTGAAATTAAAATGAAAGAATTAATAACTTGTTAAGGAGAGGAGAAAGTATAGGAATTCTCAGAACCAGAATAAAGTTTTAACAGCATAATTTTGCATGTAAAAGAGGAGAAAGCTGCAGAAAGTGGACAGATTGTTGGTGAAAGTAAAGGACAAGCAAAGGGATTAAATTCTAGCAGTTCATTGTAAGGTAAGGAAAAAAATACATGCATGCACTTAACTTTAAAAACTAGTTCTACAATAGAAGTTGTTTAGTCTTATTGACTATCCAGTGTGCTTCACACTAAGAGTAAATTAAAAGTGCTTTTTAATTGAGTAAAACAGTGAATTTTCTGTCAGACACACATGTTAACACACCAGTGACACATTCAGGGAAATGTTTTTTGACATTTGAATGACAGTATACCGAAAGTAAACAGAGAGCTATTCTGTAGCACAACTAAATTATAATTTTATACAGCTTTTAGTAAATATACTTTCCAAAGCAAACAAAAAAACATGGTTCACCATGGTCCAACAACCACATGTTTCCTGCCCAGCCTCATCAATATCTGGCATGGTGACTGCTTTGTATCACACATTTTTACATACAATTTATACACGCTGACATCAATTCATTCAT
Source organism: Rhadinocentrus ornatus (assembly GCA_037177495.1). Taxonomy (NCBI): domain Eukaryota; kingdom Metazoa; phylum Chordata; class Actinopteri; order Atheriniformes; family Melanotaeniidae; genus Rhadinocentrus; species Rhadinocentrus ornatus. The sequence goes on from JBAMHW010000001.1 coordinate 5,007,281, forward strand.
TAGAATGTTAACTTTTTATAGGGATGTCACATTATAATCCACTTGTACGCTACTCCTGTGTGCACACTGAGTCTAGACAGAAATCATTAAAGGCCCACTGGCGGTTTCAGTCTACTACATTTTTAAGAGATAAGTGTATGTCACAAAAACTTTATTTTGTTTACTACACCGAGTCAGGAATAAATGATCAGTCTCTGTTACACTGAAAAACATTGTGAACAGAGACATTTCTTTTGGCTGTTTTCTGTAGGAAGTCAAGAAATCCTGTCGACTAACTCCATAGATCCCCTGATTTGGCTTAGGGGCCTCATCATCTTTGTGTATGCTGTATGATGTCAATAAATATATATATATATTTATAATTTCTCTACTTCTTAGTGATGAATTACTACAGTTATTATCAGCAAACGTTGCAGTGCAGCTTATTCAAGAGTCAGCTTTCCCCATGCGAAAGTGATCTAGACAAGCTGAAGTCTCTTACTTTAGGAGTGCCTTGCACTGCCTGAAAACCCTCCTGTGCAGCAGTTTCCAACTGCAGCTGTTTTCTGTCTGTCTCATTGTGACTTTGCCATGAAAAGTGAAAGTGAAGCCCTGTTACAGGCGTCATCCTCAGAACCTTCTTTAAATTCAATGCTTCATCTGAGCAGAGCTGTAGCTGGCAGACAGGTGGTGGTGACAATGCTAAGGAGGCTCACTCTTGCCTCAGTGCTTATCAGGCACTGATGCAGCCACTCCGCTCAGACAGAATCAGCAGCTTCTGTGTGCTGAAAGCTCTGAGTAGCTGCTCTTTTCTGACACCGATGGACTAATGAGAAGCTGAGTGTTTGTGTGTGAGCAGATACAGTCTTCATTTACTAATAGGGAATGTTTTTTTTTAGCCCTGCAAGGTGAACATCTAGTGTTAACTTAATTCAAGTGACAGCAAACCTTTTGATTTATGGGAAATTACACATTGCACTAACAACATTAGTGAATCTCTGTCACTAAATACCCCAGGAATTGCCAATGATGCCGAAATGCACACTACCATAGCCTGGACCTGGCTAAATGAACCGAATCATCATTGTTTTTAATGGGGCTGCACGATACATCGTTAAAAGATCTCGATCTCGATTCACATATACAGATGATTTCATTTCTACACACGGCGATTGTAAAGCATTTATATTTTGAGCTGCTGCATCATAAAAAATTTATTCCCGTATTTTTTTAAGCGTCCCTAAAGGCAGCACTGCCATTGCCTCTTCCCTCAACCAATGGCAAAGCGGCATTAGAACAGTGGAGGAAGCCCGCCTGCAGGCGACTGTTTGGAAAAAGTGAGCGAGAGTTAAAGCGGAGGAAAGTCGGTAAGCGGTAAGGAGGTTTAAATGCATAGCGACTATTCATAACTGAACAGACTGAAAAAGATGACCCACATAGAATATAAGGATATATACACAGCATCAGGAGAGAATGTATTTCACATTTCTGCATTGATAAACACTAGTAGTGCACAAAAACATGTATTTAACAGCTTAAAAAAAAAAGTGGATTTTTCATGATATATCCCCTTTAATATGTAATAAGTTACAGGCTCTGTTAGTCCCAGGTTCAATGTGTGCAATAAGGTAATTTTAAAAAGTTTTTTTTAATAAACATTGATCCAGTCTGGACCTCAACTTGTTTCAGTTTTTTCTTTTTGGCTCGCTGTGTATTTGAGTTTGACATCCCTGCTCTACCTGAAAAAAACAACATTTAAATGTCATTTTTTGTTTGATTCACGTTTTTTTCAGAATCGTGCAGCTCTAGTTTTTAATTACACCTAAAGTTTTCCCATAGGAATAAGGAATACAGTGAGCTTTGACATTAATTTGATAACTCTCACATTTTTATGAAGTAATTTTGTTAAGAGGTGATTAACTCCAGCTAAAAATAAAAGCCAGCTTGTGAAAATGCTGCACAAACCTTTGACCTCCTTACGCAACCAGCAGTTTTGTGGGGTCCGTTCAGGGTCTAATTTAACAAACACAAAAGGCTGTTTAAAATTCTACTAAGTCAATAAAGGATGATGGCAGCTGCACCGCTCTGATGGCAGGGATGAATAAGATGAGCATATCAGAATCATCACAGTAATGAGCAGCATAATGAAGTGCAGACCAAATATAAAATCTCACAGCTGACCACTTTAAAATCTCCCCTCTTTTCAGCTTCATTTGGTGCAACGAAACGCCAGTTTAGTTCACTGAAAACACTAATGATGGATAAGTGCATAATGGAAGAGGGATGTTTATAATTACTACTATTGTTTTGTACCTGAGTACTTGTCATCTAAGTGGTTTTTGCTAAAGTACTCCTGCCAAATGGTAAAGCTGCAGTGGTATTAATATGTTATGACTGCCGGTGTACATAAACATACATGTGCGTAAAATACGAGGACTGTCAGGTGTCATCAAATGTAACTTTTGTAATGAAAAATGATTATTTAGACTGGAATTATATTATAAGGGAATATTCTAGTTAAGCAAAGACAAATAAAACTTGTTATTGACAACATGTTCAGCACAATACTGGCTTGTTAATAAGCAGATTTTGCATTCAGTGGTGCAGTTTAACCCCTTAACATCTGAATTTTGAGGAAGTTATATAAAAAGAAAATAAATATAGTAAAAAAAATAGAAAAAATAACAAAAACTAGAAACAAACAATAAAGACTTAAATAAAATACAATTAAATGAATTAATAACAATAAATATACAACAAATAAAGAAATAACAATGAATAAAATAAAATAAATCAATAAATTAAAAATAAAATAAATAATAATTAAAAAAAGAACTTGAAGCAGTTTTTCGCAAATTTGCAACAAAATGGCGTCGGGGTAAATTTCTCCTGGTTTGGTCCATCTCTGTTCTTCTTTTCTTTTTTTCATGTCTTCCCTTGTCCACCACACACATTTTATTTTGACCAATCAAAAGTAAAACACTTGGCCGAAGCAGACATGGGTAAGAGGCCATCCTTACAGGGTCACACAAAAAGCGCTAAATCTTTCGACCAATCAGTGGGCTGCAGTATGTCAAGCTCCACACTTTTTGGCTCCAATCAGTAGGAGTGGGACCACAACAAAGGGTCCCCAAAAAAGTGGAACCATTCAGGTCAGATATTCTTACCCTTCCCTTCCCATTTTTTTCTTGTGGAAAACGCAAACAAATGCGAAACTAGCTCCTACAGTACGAAACCGGACCCGCTGGTGGAAAAGGGCTTAATTTTTAAAAATCTTTCCTAGATTTAACAGGGAGCCAGTGAAGAGAAGCAAAAACTGGAGAAATGTTATCTGTGCTGTAAGTTCTCATCAGAACCCTTGCTGCAGTGTTTTGGATCTGCTGGAGACTTTTCAGAGCATATTTGGGACTATCCAATAATAAGGAACTGCAGTAGTCTAATCTTGAGATAACAAAAACATGGACTAGTTTTTACTACATCACTCTGAGACAGGATGTTCTTTATTTTAGCAAGATTATGTAGGTTAAAGAAGGCACACCTAGAAACCTGTTATCCTGGTCCTCACTGTAGTAAAGGAAGCCAAGTTCCATCCAGAGTAATAACATATAGACAGCTTTGTCCTGAGGTTCGATTATTACTGAAAAGTCTCCACTACCATCTGGGATTCCATCCATTTCTTCCTGTGAGCTAATTGGATAACTGATTCTGTGCAAAGGGTAATGTTTTTCCTCCTCCGGCAGCGTGTTGTACGAGTGGAAAGAACGTCTGAAGCAGGGCTGCCATCTCATCCAGACCACACCCTCCGGCCGTCCAGCCAACATCAGTGGTAATTCCTCCCAACGCATCTACATCACCTACCGCAGAGCGCCCGAGAGCCAGCCGCACGCCGCTCTGGCCGTCACTGACATCTGCATCATCATCCCAAGCAAGGGGGAGACGCCACCTCACACCTTTTGCAAGGTGGAAAAGAATCTTAACAGCAGCATGGTAAGCATGATGGACTCATCTTTACAGATCTGCTTCTCACAATTCAGGTTTCTCTTGATAAATTTCCTCCAACAGAGTCCAATATTTCCAGCAACTGCAGCAGAGTTTTAATCCAGCAGCAGGTTTAGTCTACACCCACAGCAGCATGATGGATGTATAAAGTGAAGTACCACATGATATGGACAAACTATGTACTCGTCTTTTCAAAATTTTGAGTGCTCCCATCTCTCTTGATGTAGTTCTCAAAGTAAATTCGTGGAAATCGAGGAAACTGAGGTTGAAGTTGCAGCCTGAGGCAAAGTGAGAGTCTCTCAAATGTCAAATTCACATATGCTATTCCAGTAGTGGTGGGAAATTTTTCCTTTTTAGCTACTGCATTTTGAAGTAAGCCGACTGTTGCTCATGTTGTCAGAGCCTTGTCTGGAGTTGGAAAATGCCAAGAAGTCTTAGCTCCTCAACTTCACTCCGATGTGTCCCTTCCCTCGAATATTTTCTGACAGGTTTCAAAATGTCTTGAATTTAAAATGTGAGAAGCGAGTCAACAACACAAAATGCTAAGCAGAAGCCTGATCAGAGACTGGCACATTTAGCTTTAATAGAGTCTTTAAACGGAGAGTTGTGCTTCGGTAGAGCCATGTTTCTTTTAGAAATGAACCTGGCTTCAACTGTTAACTCTTCTCTCTAGTTAGTGATAGTTCTCCAGCCGTTAGGAGAGATTTCTGCCGCCAGGTGAGGTGCTCAGACTGGCAGGAACATCCAATTATGAAAAATTTGCCCGAGGAAGTTCTTTCATGGTCTCTAATGTTGTTTTTTCAGTTGAGTTTTTCTTTTTTAATGACGGAGGTAAAATCCCTTGAGCTTTAAGGCCTCTGCTCCTGTGGTTGTTTTCCCTCTTGCCCAGTGGTTGTGTTTCGTCCACTTTTCTGTCATGCTGTCATTATGTCCTGCTTCTCTTGTGCTTTCCTGTTCTCCCAACCACAAACATGCATGCATTAAGTTACTGTAAAAGTCTCTGGTTAACATTTGGCATTTTCTAAAGCCAGTGATCCTCTCTAAGACACAGAATTTATTTTCTGTGTGCAACTGCACAGGGCTGAAGATCTCCTAGTCTATAAATCTACAGAGACCTCTAGTACTTCAAGACGAATATTATAAACTGGGATTTTCAATCTGACTTATGTAGGAGCTGTGAGGATCATTTCAATATTTAAGGGCATTTCTGTAAGCAGTTTTCAGTTTTCTCAGAGTGACTAATTATTTGTTTATCAGATGTATCTTTGCTTCCTTCTAAGCAAGGTTTTAATTAATACAATAAATTCCAGAATGTATTTAGGATTTTTGGTTTGGTGTAGCTTTTGGAGGATTTAGACAGGGAAAAAAGTCTTGAGCCACACTTCATTTATTAATGTATTGCCACAAAAATGTGAAGAGTTCCAGTAATTTATGGAAACTTGTGCAAGTATAAATGAAAATGAATTTTATTATGCAAAAACAGAGCTAGTGTAAAGCTCCATTTCCACCAAGGCGCCCGGTACGCAATGGGAGAATTTCTGTAACATTTCTACAGCAACCATACCCTTACTTGGTGGTGTGTATGAGTGTGTGTGTGTGTGTGTGTGTGTATGATAGATGCATTGGCAGTGTGACGTCATAGTGGCGTGATGCCTTCCTTGAATTAAAACAACAGAATGCACAGAATGCTATTTAAGTAGTACACAGAAACAAAGGGTGAGAATGAACATGCAGGAGTTTCTTCTTGGCATGTGGCTTTAAACAACAAAAAATCCACATTATCTTCAAAGAAAACGATGGTGTCCCTCACATTTCTAAGTTCAGATAAACTACTATTTACAACATTGCTTTCCTGAAATTACTTACAAACTACATACATTGTGACTAACTAAACTTAACACAGAACAGAAAAGCAAAAGTAACATTCACAGAAAACAAAACTAAACAAAACCCTATTCACTCCCATCCCTCTCTACTCTGCCCCCTTGGTTCAGCCCAATCAGGCGATTATTGGCCAATCTCCAGCAGCTTGGGTCCTTAGGCTGCCCTCATGTGTGCACTCCATGAAGCCACGCCCAGCAAGACCTCAGAGAGAGAGATATTAGTGGATATTCACCAAAATAAATCACAACTACAACTTAAACAAGAAAAACAAACAATGTCACAATAAATTGAACACAATCACCTAAGTGAGGGGGCTGTCACGCCACACCCTCACAGTGGTGTTTCCCTGTTTCCGTTCCTTAACAATGGCTTCATGGCAGCCACCCTTCATTGGTGACCGTTTCTGATAAAGCTTCAGCCAACAGTAGATTAATCAACTGGAGGTAAAGTTGCATCACTCAGGTCCTTTGTATCAGGTGTTTGCTGTATCATTTTTTTCATCAGGGCACTTCACTTTCATACTCATCGATATTGTTCCTCTGAAAATAGTCAGATACAAGAACTGGACTGAAAATAAGGGAAAAAACAGCCAATGTCCAAAAAAATAAAAAAATGAATGAAAAAAAAACGGAGTGGCTCCAGGCCTGCGCAGTATTGTTCATATTGATTTTTGTGTGCATAGTGCTTGATTTCTGTTCCACTTCCAGTGACCATTAAAGTAAAAATCACCTGATATTCAGCCACTCGGTCCCTGTAATAACAGTATTTTCTAGGATACTGCGGTAGTACTACTTAATTAGCATTTTTAACTGAAATCTGGCTGGACAGAGTGAGTTTTAACTACTTTGTTTACAGTTTAGTTGTGTTTAGTCCAGTGGTTCAGTACTTTAATTTTGGTCATTATAAATCTGAAGGATTGTTAAATAATAATTTAGGAATCTGAATCTTTTCTTTTTGAAGTGATGTTAGATAACAATCCCTCCCTGGGCCTCAAACAGTTATATAAATGAATCACAAGAGATTCAGCGATTTATTTATTTAGCTCTGCTTTAATATTAGAAGTATATAACAAAAACAGACCAGTGTGGAATTGTATAAGATCTTGTCATGAAAAGTTAATGTATTTGATGTGTTTGATAGAAGAATAATATATAGTATTTCCGCTTGGAACCTATGTAGATGTATCTTGTAAAATGAAAAATGGCAATAATTAGTGCTTATCCGCTGTAATTCTCTTCTCTCTCAACCGAGAGCTTTTAATTTACTTCTTAATCACTCATTCAGTCTTGACTTTCTAGACATCTACTAGTTTTCATTCTTAAAACCTGTCCCATGTGCAGTTCAGTGAACGTTACTTCACGCTTCTTTGGCTTCAATATTGCGATGGCTTTGGTGTTGGAGGTCATTTATTTCTTCAGTCCCTTATTTAAATTCAGTCAGGGAAAACCTTCCCCATCTCTCCCTGTGTCTTCATTTCCTGCCAACATTGTCACAATAGCATACCATAGCCTTGTCTGTTGGTTTAGACTACAGCAAAGCTGTGTATGCTGTTTTGATATATATGCTATAAAATTATATTTAAAACTTTTACTTGGCAATAGTGTTTTTAAAAGTTTATCATTGCATGTTCAATCTAATGCAGTTTGAGAGAAGGCGCTGGATGCTAATAAGTCGATGCTACAATACGCGTTTAAACAACATTACAACCTCACTCAGAAAGGTTAACAGAAAAAAACTATCAAGTACAGTTTCATACATTTCATCTGAGTTTTCAGGCACATTTCCTATTGAGTTTAGTCATACAATAGATTCACTTGAGCAATTTCCAATTAATATGCAATATAATACACAAAACTAACTCATGGGTCATTTGCGTTTTTTCTGTGCTACGCATGCGCATTACCAAGGGTAGCTATTCTGACAATGTATGCCAAACTGACAGGACACCTGTTGTTGCTCCTAACTATTGCTAACACAGCTTTTCTGTTGATTCCTTGGAAAAATATGAACATCACATGAATGAATGGATTCAAAAGTCAAGCCAACTTAATTTATAGGCATGTTTAAACACAACATTTGTTGACCAAAGTGCTGTACAACTAAGAGTGATAAGATTGAAATAAAAAAATTAAAGTAGACATGACCCAGAAAAAAAACCCAAAATGGTGAAAAAGTTGAAAATCCTAATAATCGTATAATAATCAAATTAAAGCATCCTAAATCGTAATCAAATTGAGTTGTGAGGTACCTAAGATACCTCTATAAACAGGGTTTAACTCAGTCCTTGGTTTTTTGATAGGACAGTGGGTTACACTCTGTTATCAGATGTTTCACCAACACCGTGGGATGTCTTGCATGGATATGGAAAGAAACCCGTCTAGAATGTGTCCGGGTGCATGGAGGATGAATGACTCAAATGCAGGCTGGAGATGCAGGAGGCAGGCAGATGTAGGGATAACTAAATGAGTAACTCAGGACTAGAACAGGTGAGAACTAAGAAGTAAACCAGGGAACATAAAAACTGACAATGGGGAAAAGAGGAAGAGGATCTGTCAGTGTTTTGTCAGAAGGGGTATATATGTACGGAGGACACCAGGTGTGGTAATAAATAAATGAAGACCAGGTGTGTAGGACACAACATACATGGGATTGGATCTAAAAAATAAAACAATTAACTTGAACAAGTCAACTAAGATCAGGAACAAACTAAAACAGAAATAAAAGAAACGAAGCAAGAACCCATAAACCGTGACAGAATGAGTAGGGAGTGATCTGTATCAATATAACGGACAGATGTGGTGTCATTGGATCTTCCATAGTTGGTTATGTCACAGCAATTCCAGTGAGTGAATTCCAATTGGTGGAGTGAGACACTAACTGAAGTTAAAAAGTTGAAAATAACCAGATATAAAGTCTGGATTTACATCGAATTGTTGGTATGGGGTGACAACAAAGAGAAGGACACAACAGTAAACTCCAATTAATTTTCCTTCCAGATTGTCCCCAAAATGGTCCATAGCTGTCAGACAGACCAACAAGCTAACACTTCTTATTTTTCTCTTGTTTTTAGTGGGGCTCCTCTGTCTACCTGTGTTACAAGAAATCTGTGGCCAAAACCAACACAATAGCCTACAAAGCAGGTAAGCCTTCTCAATCCTAGTGTACAAAGATCCAAATACGGATGTGAACCCACAGAGATATCATATAACATGGTTAAGATAACGTGATAACATGGTCTGTGATTACTTTGTCTCCACACTCAGTTCTACTTGTAAGGATTGGATTAACGGATGCAAGAAACTAAAAATCCAGAATGTAATTTCAGATACATTTTCAAAGTTACCTGTTGGGCTTATCAAGAGTTAATTAGAGCAGGTGTGCAGATAATGGTTTGTGGGTTACCTCAAGGCCATGAATATTTATTGCATTAAATGTTTGGTCTGTTTTTGTATTCACTTCATGTTTGTGTTGGAGTAGAGATGTCTGTAGGGAGAAGGAGCTGCAGAGTGCACAAGGGCCTTCTGCTACATTCACACATGCAAGTTCAGGCTTGTTTAAGCATGTTGATGCCTCAAAGTGGTGGGATTAGATAAGCTTCTGCATGCCAAAACCATTTCCTGTTGAAGAGTTGAAAATGTTACAATATATTTATGGTAACCATTAATGGTGGTTTCTTTCACAAGAAATATGCTGACATATTAGTGTCACATTCTCAATAAGGCTTTTTTCTATGTTATTTTTAAACCTTCTGGCTGAGTGTGGCTGTGTTTGGCTCAGACTGTCTGGCTGAGGAATTTGTTGTACATGTCTTGAATACACAGCAGGCTCTGAATAGAGCGATCCTATCTCCTCCTCACTAATGCGTTGGATGAGTCACAGAAATTAAGTTAGTGTTCTAACACTTCAGAGCTGGAAAAATCCATCTAGCATTAAGCTTTGAGGTTATAATCATTGTTAAATGTTTCAGTTTGTTGTAGCTCGCGTGACTATAGAGCAGTGTATGTATAAAAAAATACTGTGTATATAATATTGTATCTTAAGAGATACTATAGAGGGCAGTTAGAATATTTTTTTAATTAAGATATTATAAAATGATGAAGTCATAAAAAGAAAAGTAGACCCTTTTACAAATGTCAGGTTTCACATGTTGAGACATAAAAATCTGCTCTTTACCAGGTCTTGAGGTCTTAATGCCATCTCAGATGACAGTAAGAAGGTTTCTGGTTTGAATCTCTCCTTCTTTCTCTGTGGAGTGGGTGCTGGGCAATAAATCGATTTTATCGTTTACTTCAGATTAGGGCTGGGAGACATGTTCAATAACTAATATCACAATACATCCACCAGAGGGCAGTGCAGAATTTACCTCCAAGTTCGGGCGTCAGTTTCAGACAGCAACAGACATGGCAACGGGGGAGAAGATCAGGATATTATAAATTCTCAGAAAGAGACAGTGCAGTATATGGTAGTGGTCTTGCTCTTCTTTGTTCCTTTCTCTGGTCACGCATCCATTATACTGCTCAACACTGCCTCCACAGTTTCCACTGGTGCTACTCAGTTTGCTGTGACGGGATACGCAAGAGCCCTGAAAAATGACCAAATTACACAGGTAAAGGATGCAAAAGACGGAGGACTCTTAGTTTAGAGCATAAATGGGCCTTAAGAGGCAACCAACATCAGGGGAATTTTCACAATCTACCCTGTGTTATTAAAAAGAGGCTCGATGGAAAGAAATCACGGATGGGATCGTGTTGCATATCACTAAAGATACTGTGCCTCTTTCATACACCGGAAAAGCCCAGATGTGTTTATTTTTTTTTTAACATGTGAGACACATTTACATAAAAAACACAAAGTTTATTGTTTTTGTTTAATAAGTAAAAAAAAAAGGGAGAAAAAAAGTCTATTAAATTTAGAAATTGAAATTGGTGTGAAAAATAGATTTTATTTTTCAGCCATATTGCCCAGCTCTACTGTGGAATTTACATGTTCTCTTCGGGTACCCTGGCTTCCTCCCACAGTGTGAGTGTGAGTGTGTGTGGTTGTTTGTTTCTATGATGGACTGGCAACCTGTCCTGATCTCAGCTGGGACTGGCTCCAGCCTCCTCATGAGTTGGATAAAGTGGTTATGCAAAATGTGAAATGAATGAATCTCCAATTGAAAAACTGTGTGTAACTCAATTTACTAGTAAGAATTAACTATGTGTTGATGGAAAGATTAGCCTGGGTTCCTCCAAAATAGTGGACAAAGCCACAGTGACGTCACATGTACATTCTCTATAGTTCGAGGTCCTGATGCAGCTGTTGTGCCAAATCAGATTTTTGTGTCCTTGTTGCTGTGGTGGAAATCTGACGATACCCAGAAAGGTCATGTATAAGATTGATGGAAATTTCAAATGTGGAAAAAAGAGTGAAAAGAGAAAGACTCTTACAGGTCTTATGTGTAAGAACAAAATTAAAGAAGACTCAAATGACATCAATGCAACAATTAGGCAATAGCCTTTCATTAGTAGAGATGTCTGTGTTTTTGTTTGCATCTCACGATAGGATTTCTTTTTATCATTTTATATTCTAGACATTCTCCAGAAGCTGTTTGTGTAGTGATGTTAGTACAGCCAAAGATAAATGTTTCACATTGTTTATAAAAGTTAATCAAATAAAGTCATTACTTCATTATTTCTTTATTTTTATTATTTTTTTCTACTGACAGTAGCAAATTACCAGAAACCTCCTTTAAAATGTGTTGTTTGCTTACATAAGCTGGCCTTTCTTTATGTATTGACTCAGTGAGGTGTTGCATTATAATAATGATCTCAGTATTTAAACTTGTGTGTTTCTTTCTGAGCTTATTGGAGAAGTGATTCTACATTCACATTAGCTTTTTATGTGGTAGTCAGAAGAGGAAATTTGACCTTAGCCTCACTCTAATCTCCAGATTAAATTCACTGTTTGCTTGTGTTGTTTTCTTTTTCAGGTTTATTCAGCAGATATCCAGAGGAAGACTATGAGTCATTCCCATTGCCAGAGTCTGTCCCTCTCTTCTGCCTTCCCATGGGGGCCACGATCGAGTGCTGGCCAGCAAACACCAGATACTCCCTCCCTGTTTTTTCCACCTTTGTCCTCACAGGAGCCTCTGGAGAGAAGGTAAAATGCATGTATGTGTGGCTGCACTTTGATACACTTTAGCTCTTATGCTCTGATCCAGATAACCAACCGTAGTATCAGATAAAAAAAACAGGTGGTGGAAAGAGTAGGGCACGAGAAACCACAATGTTCTGCAAGCAGGTTGGAAAAGGGGGTCGAGCTTGTTGCAATTGTCCGGAAGAAACCATGTAACTCCACTTTTTATTTTTCTTCTTTAAGGTCAGAGAAAACACAAAAACAGTAGACAATGGAACAGCATTGAGCTTGTTTCTATAATCCACAGGGTCTTTTAAAACAATGCATAAACAAACACCAAAGGATTTTTACATTTTAACAGTTTTAGCCTATAAAAGTGGAACATGATGTAACATTTCCACTTTCAGAAGCTTTGTTAACTTCAGTCACAGTTTTAGGAAATATGACTGGGTTACTCTGAAAGGAAACTTGAGAAAAACATCATACAAGTTTTATACATTTTGTCTGCTATCCGTGTATCAGTCACAAAAATTGAAATTTGACTATCAGGACTTTCAGGATCAAATAAACAGCCCAACACTTCATTTTAAAATGTTATTTGAGTTTTATCGGAGTTTTCAACACGAGATACACCGTAAAAATCAGTATGACCTCTTATACAGACATTATTGTTCGGCCATTACGGTCGTATATTTACAGTAGTTTAGTATTGACAGTAATATATAATGAGATGCACACTCATACACTTTCCCAATTTTGCAGGCCATATCAGGTCCTTGAGGTCATGTGATCCGGGTCTGCTGGTTGTGCAGCATTTATTGTTAAAGACTCAATTCCCACTCTCTGGAACAAGATCTGTGGACTCGGTGATGTCTTTTTAAATAACACCTGAAAACCCATCTTTTAAAATCTTTTAAAACTTGCTTTTGTTTAGATTTTGTTTGTATGTTTTAGGAGCGCGTTCACACTGCCACTATTAGGTCCGCTTTAAACGAACCATGGTCTGCTACTATGGATTGTATGGTTCATTTTGAGCAGTGTGAACATGCAGTCTCTCTCTGGTGCAGACCAAAGACCTGGTCCATTTGAAAACCAGGAGGCTTGCTTCACTTCCAAGCAAAACCAAGTGACGTTGGGTGTGTCGCCTGGTACACACATAAAGATATCGGGTCGTTTTTGTTCTGATTTTGCCTCTCCCCAACCAAGAACGGCAAATGCCAGATTATCGTGAGACTAATATTTCCCTGTACAATTATTATTTGGTCTAAGGTGTGTTATGAGCAGATTTGTCCCGATAATCGGCTCCGACGTTGGCCGGAATACAGCCAATCAGAGAGTGAGCTGCAGGGGAGCAAGGAAGTATATAAAGTCTGTGTTCACGCTGTCTCCAGTCTTATTTTTTTCAGTTCTGACTTTTTCTGTTAACAATAGTTCCAAGACCACCATCATTCCCTCGTCCTATATATCCTCTTCTATGCTGGGTGTTGTGTTTTCCGGTTGTTGCCATGTTTCTTCTTCTTCATTTTTTGCCGGTTGTTGCTATGGTTCTTCTTCTACGTTTTTGTATATA
>JBAMHW010000001.1:5020929-5034121 GCA_037177495.1 Rhadinocentrus ornatus
ATAATATGCATAAAATGCTGAGCAAAATCTGTCACCGGTGTATAAAACTACTGTGCATATTAAAGTCTGTGGTGATGAATCCTGGGGGACAGGGATGATGTGTTCAGTCAGATAAAATCCGGCCTAATTTGCCTGATGAATTCCTTCCAACCTTTCCATATTCTGTAAAAATGTTCCCATTCCAAAATGAGAGGAAAAGTTAGCTTCTCCAACATTAGATACAGAATACAAGTCGCACTAGCTTGATAAATGTAACTCTTCTTTCCAATGGGTGGATTAAGTTTTCTTAAAAACTTGACACTTCCAAAAAAAGGAAAATCTGAGTCACACGCACACACACACTTGGTTTACAAATCCCAAACATAAACTTTACTTAAATGTTCAAATACTGTGTTTGGACAGTGGTCCTGTTGGGATGAGACCAGTGTAGAGATCAGTAAATTATGTGGTGAAACACAGCTGTGATGGAAAACAAAAAACCTCTAAAGTCTTGGCTCTGCAGAGTGATGTTATTTAGAGGTTAGTCGCTGCCAAACCCTGCTGCTGACTCAAGTTTCTGTGTGCGCAGGTGTGTGCACGTTTGGATGTGAGTTTGAGGGCCTGGTGATGCTGACTTGTCTTCTACTGGTCAAGGTTTTAGGAGGCTCAGCAGGGTTGTGGCAGCCTGCAGTTTGTTCATCTGAACAGCCACCTGTTGACCGATGTGAATAAAAATGTACATTTGTTTCTAAACATATGGTAACTCTTTGTCAAGGGTTCAGGGTGTCGGATGAAGTGAAATCTGCACAAATTACCGACTGAAACCAGATGAACATTTTCTACTTATTATGGTGACTTTAAATGACATAAAAGGATGTTTTTGGGCCAGTGTTTGGTCTGTTACCCAGGGACCTCTGTGTGTAACACGGAGGTGCAACATAGTAGCTGAATTTCTTTGGATAGAGATTCTCTATCTACTTTATTACAGTAGGTCTACCTTGCTGGATCCCTTTAACCATTACCACTGCCTACATTCTTGGTGACATAGATTCATCAAGGTGTTAGAAACAAGAATTTGCTCTGTATGGACAAGATAGCATCACACCATTGCTGCAGATTTGTCAGCTGCACATATATGAAAATCTCCCCGTCCACCACCTCCCAAAGCTGCTCTGTTAGACTGAGATTTGAGATGATTTGAGCTTTGTGACATGGCGCATTATCCTGCTAGAAATAGCTATCAGAAAATGCTACACTGTGGTCATAAATGGATGGACATGGTCAGCAACATTCGTACTAATGAGCCCAAGCCATGGTCTTCTGCTGCTGTAGCCCATCTGCTTCAAGGCTGGACGTGTTGTGTGTTCAGAGACGCTATTCTGCATACCTTGGTTGGACCAGTTCTTATTTGACTTCCTGTTGCCTTTCTATCATCTCCAACCAGTCTGCCCATTCTTCTCTAACATCAAGGCGTTTTGGTCCAGACACTTGCTGCTCACTGGATATTTTCTCTTTTTCAGACCCTTCTCTGTAAACCATAGAGATGGCTGCTTGTAAAAATCTTAATATATCAGCAGTTTCTGAAATACTCAGACCAACGACCATGCCAGGTTCAAACTACATGAAATCTCCTCTCTTCTTCATTCTGATGCTCAGTTTAAACTTCAGCTAGTTTTTACCATGTCTACATGACTAAATGCATTGAGTTGCTGTCATATGATTGGTTGATTAGACGTTTGTTAACAAGCAACTGAACAGGTGGACCTAATAAAGTGTCTGGTTAGTGTAAATTGCTCATTCTAAGATACAGTTCCCTCTTAAACAAACCCTCCCAATTTTATTTTATTATGATCACATACTTTTGGCAATAGTCTTCAACTTTGTGGAGAAAGAAATACCAGATTTTTTTTTTTTTTTTACTGTACTATAACATATTCTATACATTGAATAAGAACTTTCCTCACAAAAGACAGGCAAAAACAACTCAAAAAAGGGCAAGAAAAAATAGTAAATAAAAGAGGAAAAATAAATTAAAAGCAATATAAACACAGTCATGGTTACAAATGTACTTTTTCAAGATAAGGTGATTAACACTCCGTTATCCAGAAAGCTTATGCATAACTTAGTCCACAGATTCTTCCACTGCCATAAGTTATCCATTTCTTCCATTTATGATAGAAAATGCACTCTCTCATTCTAAGCTGGTAGGCCATATTTTCCATGATGTATATTTCTCTTATAGTTTCCAGCCATTGTTCTATAGCAGGGGTTCAGTTTTGTACCAGTTTCTTATTACCTTTCGAGAATATCATAGTTAGATGTCTGTCATCGGCAACAACATAATGGTTTATATTTCCAAGATACATAACTTTACATTCTCGTGGTATTGTATAACCCAGAATCTCTCTCATTGTATCATACACATGTTCCCATAATGCAAGGATTTTACCACATTGCCAGAAAATGTGTGTGTGCTTTGCTACCCTACTTCCACACATCCGCCAGCATAATTGTGGTGTAACAGTTTGTCTACTCTTTATTTTAGGTGTAATAAAGTATCGAGTTCAATTTTTCCATCCAATTTCCCTCCACATCTTTGAATTTGTAGTAGTGCATTGTGTTTTGCACATTTTCAGCCATTCTTCTGTTGTAATTTCTGTGTTGAGTTCCCTCTCCCACCTCCCGTTACGACCCGGTTTCAATTCCAGGGGATTGGGGTCAGTAACAAAACAAGCTGGATCAAAACTTAAAGGTATATAGCGATTTATTTATAAACCAGGTTCAATTTAATAAACAATAACCAAAAGAGATTCCATAATTTAGTAATACCTAGTCTGGAAAAGTAAAAAGAAACAGCTTAACGAAAGGTGTCCTCAATGAGGTAACAATTAACAATAACCATTTAACAATTATCAAGTAAATACAAATAAAGTCGCATTACTTATATAACTATTGAAATACAAAACCCCAAATCCTTACAAATATACTTAAACTTAATCTTACTGCAAACAAATTAATCAAAAGTCAATACCAGTCGGTAGCTTAATACTTAAACCCAAAATGCTATTCAAACTATAACATAAAGTCTCTATACAAACGTTAACTCAAAAGTACTCACAAACGGTGAGAGCGCAATATTCTCAACTACTTAATTCCAAACACAATCGTGTACTAAACAAACGGGAAATACTAATGCTCTTACAAAATCATGCGATTACTCAGACCAGCGACACTACCACAATCCCAGTTGGCGAGCTGTGGGCCAAGAGGAACACAGCTGCCTTGATTCTCGGGCTTCCTTCTTTTTAAAGGCCCGATGTCCTGCTGATTGGCTGTCGATGAGGTAGTGCGGGAAGGCAGTCGTCCAATCGCTGATATGCAGGTTTCAGAGGTTTGCCCCACCGAAGGGAAGGCGGAATGGGTGGCGACCAATCCCACGGAAGGCGGAAGAGCAGGGAGGTTCCTGTCCGATCCACAGCCAGTTGCAGTGTTGCAACCGAGCGGGAGCATTCATATATACACCCCCACCCGTAAAATGCAAGTCCTTCCTTCAAACATTTTTATTCTTCCAATTCTGGAACACAGAAAGAACATTACAACATCTCTTAGTTTTTTGTATAACACTGAGATTGTCTTTAGTCTTGTTCCACTGTATGTCTGAATCCTTACACCAATCAGACAACAGTTTCCATTCATTAAATAGTCCCTTAGCTGTAAATATCTAAAAAAAAAATAAAAAAAATATCTATGTTTTCTAATCCGTATCTCTCTTTCAAATCCTGAAAAGTCATTATATTCCCATTCTAAATCATTGTACACATTGCTGTGATCCCCATTCTACCCCAGTTTCTGAAATTTTGATCAATCAAGTCTGGTTTAAATCTGTCGTCATAGCTCAACAGTTTCACTTCCCTTTCTAATTTGTATTGTTTAATTACATCAAACCAAATATTCAATGTGTGGGAAATTGTTGGATCTATTGAATCTTGCAGAAACTTTACCAATTATAAATTACAAACTAAGGATTGGACTGGGGTTCCTTTTACAATCATCTTAATATCTTTCCATTCCGCTCTATAATTTTTGTCACACCACTTGATTATTGGTGCGAGTTGTGTTGCATAGTAATTTTCTTTTAAATTTGGGAGTACCATACCACCCGTTTCTTTGGCCAATTGCAACGGGCAGTATTTTGTTCTTGGCTTTTTACCGCTCCAGATAAATCTGGAGATCATCTTATCCCACACTTTAAACCTTTCTGGAGGAATCTTAATAGGAAGTGTTTGAAAAAAATACATCAGTCTGAGGAAGTTATTCATTTTAATTACTTCAATTAACTAAAGTCCAACAGAAATGTTGACCATTTCTTAATATTTGTTTTACAAAGATTAGTTAGTTGCTTTGTTAAAGTTACACCAGGATATAGTTTTGGAGTCCCATTTCAAATGAAAAGTTCTTTTTAGTTCTTGAGATGGAACAAAGTCAAAGGCCAGAATCTGTGTTTTACTCACATTCACTCTGTACCCTGAGTGGTCTCCACATATGTTTATAAGATGCATCAGTGGATAAAGCTTGTGTTAGGATTCTCCAGATATGTTATAATATCGTCAGCAAATAAACTGATTGCATGTTCCTTTTATTTCCTCACTCTGTCGAACAGCCTGTGCTAGAGGCTCTATATATAATGCAAAAAGAAGAGGAGGCAACATCCATGACGGGTACCCCTCTTCAGTATTATTCTATCTGATAGACTTCCATTCATTTTTATTCTGGCTGTAGAGTTTTGATAAATTGTTTTAATACATTCAATTGCGTCTTTACTGAATCCAAACCGTTCTAGTACTAGAAACAAAAAATTCTAATTGACACAATCAAAGGCCTTCTCAGCATCAAGGCTCACCAGGATGGCACTAGATTTTTTCGTTTGTATCGTGTTTATTATTTGCAGAGTTTTTCTAATGTTGTTTTGCGTTTGGTGTCCTGCAATACTTCCTCTTTAAAAGTTTGATACCACTCTGCAGGGAAACCATCACTCCCAGGAGTTTTGTTGGCCCTAAGACTGGATATAGCTTTTGTTACTTCATCAGATGTTATACGAGCCATGAGGTTGTTATTTTGTATTTCTCCAATAGTTGGTAAGTCAAGAGACTAAAGGAACTGCCTTTTTGCATCTTCACTGGACGTGACTGGATGCGAGTACAATAATCTGTAATATAATCTTATAATAAATGTGCTTTCTATTTCTGTAGCAGTATGCCTCAACTGTCCTGAACTAAGATCTCTTCTCTTGTGTATTGTATTTACAGTCCTTCTTCCTAAGTCGTCTTGCCAGTAGCCCAGTAGCTTTAGGGCCAACTTCATAAAAGTCCTGTTCCACAAATCTGAGTTTCTTCTCTATTTATCCGCTCAAAATGTAATCTATTTCCCTTTAAGTGGTCTTTATTTCTTGAAGGACTTGAGTTTCACAAGTAGTTTGATACATAATTTCTAAGTTTTTCAATTTTCCAACCAAATTAAGATATGTAGCTCGTTTCAGTTTTTTCTGTAGTGAGGCCTTTAAAGCATCCCATATAACAGTTTCCTCTGTATTATTTTCCTCAATATATCTGTTTATTTACATTTTAATTTGTTCAACTATTGCTTTGTTATTCAGCATACTTGCATTTAGTATCCAGGCAGTGTTTTTCTGCTTACTGTTCAAACATATGGCTGATATCAGATGCCAGATATCAGATTTAAAAGTTATTATTATAATCTGTTTTAAATGGATCTCCCAGTCATATAAAAGCAATCTTAATACAAACATAAGCACAATTATTTTATTAATTACTGTTACAATTCCCTTGGCTAGGGACAAGAGAGGGTAACAAACTAAAACCCGGAGTCCGGCTTTTATAAAAGGAAAAACAATTTTATTAGGATTCTAATAAAGGTAAATCAAACTAATACACACTGGGATCATTTATAAATAACAGAAAAAGGTTTCTATAAAAGAAAAATAGAAAAGGAAAAACCAGTAGTATCAATAAACAAAAGTCAAGTCAACAAAGGTGTCCTTTTTTCAGGAATAATCTCCGCAATGGCGAACAAACAAATAATAAATAAAACACAAAAAAAACGTCAACCAGATAAGTTCTGGGATCTCACAAAACAACAACTCAAAAGCTTCTCCTAAAGAGAGCGGCAATTCACTCAACGCAAACAAGAATAACACAAATTCTGTCAAGAACAAACGGGAGAGTCTTTTCCCAAAACCAAAACATCTGAAAAGCTCAGCACAAACACAGCCAATTTCTACACCTTTACACATTCAATCACTTTCCACTAGTCAAAAGCAATTTCCACCCTGGAGAACTGTGCCTAGAATACGCACAGGTGGATGCTCCACGGTATTTATAGGCGGGGAGTCCTTCCGTGTTGCCAGTCTGAAAGTGTCCGGGACATCAGGCGTCCAATCCGGACACAGGAGGGAGGAGTCTTGGTGCAGCGCTCAGAGCCAATCCTTGAGTCGCTCCTACACAGCAGCATTTACATAAGCGGTAGCAGGCGAGGAAGCCTGGGGCCGTAACATTACGTTTTAAAGAAATAATTTTATATGATGTTTTTTTTTTTGGCTCACAATATGAAATTCCTTTTTTGTTTTTCTTTGTGTCTGTAATTAATGTTGTTTTTTTTTCCAATACACATGAATAAGGCCTTTGAATAAGTTTTATTTTACAAGAAGAGAAAATAGACAAGCTCATTTAGTGGTTTTGTTTGTTTTGCTGTCTTTTGGATATGCTAATTATCAGAGATCAAAGAATTAAAAAATACCATTTTGCTCACTGAATGAAGGTAATTCAGGAGAACAGAATAGTCAAGGTTCCGCACAGTTTACTCATCAGTAAACAAAGACACGTGTCATCCAGTCCCATTTCAGGGTTAATGTTAAAAACCGGCTCACACAAGTGGCAAACTAGATAAGCCATCCAGCTTTGATCTGTGCATGAATTGGGAAATCGTCTCATATTTCCAGGAAACAGAAGGGTTTTGTTTGGCACAACGCTGACACTGGCTCAGCTAATCACAGTTTGGTTGGCTTACAGTTGGCACTTAATGTAAATATGGTTATTGGTATTTCCTTTTATTGAAACAGGCAAGGATGACTCAGAAAACTGCAGACAGATTTCTAAAAGGTCTCTTTTTCATTAGCAACTTGTGAGATCATGTGTTAATTAATACTTAACAATGACAAGCGATTTCAGCTCTGTTTTGTGAGCTTAACAGACTGTCTTAGCTTTATTGGATTAATAGAACCAATTGGATTTTTAGCACATTTTTTTGTTTATTAATTTTTTTGTCATTTTTGTTTCCATAAACCTTACTTGTTGGCTTTAATTGGGGAGATGGAGCAAATACTAGACCACAATGTTGGTAAAGAAGAAGGGTAACGTTGAGTAAATGACTGGACTAAAACTTTCTGCAAAAATCAGCTTCTGTGCATGTGCAGTGCACACTCTGCCGGGTGAGCTATTGATAAAAAAAGGTTAAATTAATGATTGAACTGATTAATTAGAAGTGTTAGTGACTCATCAGGAAAATTAATAAAATGTGATGTGATGAATGATGCTAAAATGTGAATATCTCTTGCTTTTATTTGTGTAATATTGTTCTTAATTAAAAATCTTTTGGTTTTGTTGTTAATCAGATTTTAAAAAGCTGTTTAAACACACTAAGTTGAGTTTTGAGAAATTTAAAGTCTCTTTTTCCTATTTATTTTTAGATTAAAGTCCTTTTTAGCTGCTTACGGAATATTAAATGTACCAGCGCTTTACTCTGATTTGCATATTTCTGTGTCAGGTTGCAGAAATCCTTTCAAGTTTGAAAGAAACTCAATTGTGGGAATTGTGTAACTGGCAGTATCACATTGGAAATGTAAAATTATTGTATAATTATTGGTTTTCCCCTCCTGATATAGCAGAAGTCCTTGTATTGTTGAAATAGCTCTGACTTGTCGGTGCTCTGACACTGGCTGTCCTGTGCTGTCTGTATTAGGACGGTTACCAGTGACTCATTTAGATCCATTTTGGGTTATAGCTTTCTCTTATACTGATTGGGATTGAGGAAGTTTGGATCTAGGATGAATTCTTAAAACCCTTCCTAAGCAGTTTTTTTTCCCCCACTAGTGGAGGTTGCTGCTCAGTTTCACTGTGATTGATCTAAATCAATGTTTAGGTGTGTTTTTTGTGTTAAAGAAGCATCAAAATAAATTCGAGGACTCAAGATTTCCCAGCTGATCATTCCATTTTAGCAAGACAGTCAATATTGTTACTTGACCTCTTCGTACAGTATATTTTTGTGGCTGCACTGATGTCTGAGAACCCTGCAGGGACAGACAGGATGTAACTCATGTCTTCCATTTCAGGTTTATGGAGCTGCCATCCAGTTCTATGAGCCCTTCCCACAGGAGTGCCTGACTGACCAGCAGCGCTCCCAGCTGGGTCTCCTGAGCCACGAACAACACAAACCGTCCTCATCCATCGCTACAACAGATGCCACCAACAGCAGCACCACTAACAGCAACGCTAATTCCCGCTCAGTCTACACCAACAAGTGTATCTGCCTGCTCTCTCACTGGCCCTTCTTTGACGCTTTTCGCAAGTTCCTTACATTCCTCTATCGCTACTCCATCTCCGGTCCTCACGCCCTGCCCATTGAGAAGTGAGTCTCCAGTTTTGTCCTTTTTTAATTTGACATATTTTTAAGTATTTTAGTCATTACATCATAGTTAAAATACCGTATTAGCTGATAATGCTTCGGTAAGACAAATTAACAACTTTTCACAAAAGTTGTGACAATGAGTAAATTTGAATTTGTCCTGATATTTGGGGTATTTTTTATTGTGCTGTTGTGGTTTATGAGTGCAGCCTTAGTCTCATGACTCTGCAACAGTCATGCTTATTTATTGCCTTCACCTCCAGTTAAAATTGATGGTAACGCAACGTCCAGTTTCTCATGGAGTTATGACTGTTTTGCTCTGGGCTAGGAGAGCTTCCCATTTTCCTTGCTCAAGAGCATTTTTACTAACATTAACGTCTCACATCACATTGTTGCACATAAAAAGATGAGAATGATGGATTATGTTTGATGGTTAGACAGCTGCAGCTCACTGACATCTGTGGTCTTGTCAAACATAATAAACTTGCCTAATTATCTCATAAAATAGGGATTATCTAAAACTATGGTCTACCATAGTTTTAGATAATCCCTATTTTATGACATGTCAGAAGACATATCCTGTGGTTGTGGCAAAGATGTTTATCTGTGTCAAGGGGGTCAAACTATTGGCATCAAGCACAGAAAATATCTAAAGAGAGGCTGAAACTACTAAAAAAGGGTTAAGAACTGTCCAAAACATTATTAAAAACTTGAGTGATAGTTGAGAACCATTGTCTTCCAAGAAAAATTGTGGTTGGATAATTGAATGATCGTGATCTGTGATCACTTAAACATTGAAATCAAATCATAAAAAGCGACTGTAGAACTCAGGACTATGTTTAATAGTAAAAGTAAGAACATTTCCACACACACAATTTGAAGGGAACTCAAGGAAATGGGACTGTGTGTAGCCATAAAAAAAAACACTAATCAGTGAGGCTAATTGGTAGAAAGGCTTGAATTTGCTTGGGAGCATAAATTCTGGAGCAATGGAAGAAAATCACATGGTCTGATGATTCCAGATTAACCCTGTTCCAGAGTGATGGGAGCATCAGGGTAAGAAGAGAGGCAGACCAAGTGATACAGCCATCATGCCTTGTGCATATAGTACAAGCCTGTGGGGGCAGTCTATGATCTGGGGTTGCTGCAGTTGGTCAGGTCTAGGTTCAGCAACATTGTGGGCCCAAGAATAAGGTCAGCTAAATACCTGAATACTAAATGACAAGGTTAATCCATCTTCCCTGATGGCACAGCCCTATTCCAAGATGACAGTACCAGGATTCATCAGGCATTGTGAAAGAGTGGTTCAGTCAAAACAATGCCACAGCGAATGCTGCTGTAATCAAAGCTAAAGGTGAATAGCTTTAATTAAATATTAGTGTGTGACTTTTTTTTTTTTTTTGAGGGGCAGCGTATAAAACCAAATCTGAAAGTTTTGTCCAAGTTTTGGAGCAACATCTTCCACCTAGCAGATTTCTAGTTATTAAAATAGTGTGCCTGCAGTCCAGAGCCTTTCCACAATGATACAACTTAGTTAAAGAAAGCTATTAAAATGAACAATATTACAAAAAACATGTTGTTTGTATTGTTTTCAGTGTCATAAAGGATTTATTTGAAATTCTTTGCACTCTGATTTGCCTACATTATCGACATTATGCCGACTCCCAAAGCTCTTCTCCTAAATTGTGTCACCTTGATTAAACTGAAGGATCTGTTTTGATGTGAAGTGCTTCTGAGGGTTTGGTAGTGAGACCTGATGATTAATCTTCAAGTTTTGGTTGAAGTTGCTTAATTTATTCACATTTTTCACCTATAAATTAACGAAACATTGAGAACAAATAAGCAAAATTAAAAGCAATAAATATTATGCATTTATTGAAAATTACTTTCTAGGGCAGCATTGTTTCAAGTTGAATATTTTCTTAAAATGATGCTGTTCAGGTAATTAGCATCAAAGGATTCATGTTTTTCGTATTTGACTGCTTCTCATAACTCCAGATGGGTGCACTGACAGATTATTCTCCCACCCACTGGTGTTATTTTTGGCCTCACATCCCTCTAATTCATATTCTTCGCAGGCACATCTCTCACTTTATGCACAAAGTTCCCTTCCCTTCCTCCCAGAGGCCTCGCATCTTGGTGCAGGTAGGATTTGACTGTAAGAGTAAAACATTGCCTGTGATGTTTGTTGCTCAGCGTGCATGTTCAACTCAGGGAATCACTGTTTGACAGAAGGTAGAGTGAAAGAAGGTTTCCTGGATTGCCTGTAGGGTGCAATAGTTTAGATCTTCCATTATGGATGAACATTTAAATGATTCAGTGCAGGCTTTTTTTTTTTCCTCGATTGGTTTTATCTCACTTTCCAGCTTTTCTCCAGCTTTCCCCGCATGACAGCCTGATGTTGAGCCAGCCAGTGTCTTCTCCTTTGCCGCTCAGGTAAGCAGCTGTGTTCATTTTTTAAATGCTAAACTCCAATTTCTTTTCAGACTGTTGGATGATTTGCATGCAAGGGCTTGGCTGGCCCTTGGTGAATTCTGTTGGATGTTTTTGAAGTGAAATGAACACATGCTGCAGCAAACTCTGACTTTAAATAAATATTAAAGCATTCTTACTTTACATATCATTGCAAAAGTTACCGTATCTCCTTGAGACCCTACCCTGAGTAATTGGCAGAATTCACAGTTATTCTTTAGCCAACCGTGTGTGCTCATTCCTGATTTAGTAACTTTAGTCACTTTTCCTTGTTAAACCTCAAGTTCTGACATATTTTATGACTTGCACATGCTGCGTTTTAAGATCTGACATATTTTTAAATATTGTTTAGGTAAGGGGAGACCACTCTGAATGCTTGATCTAATGTTCCATAAAGAACCTCTCACTTCCTCAGCTGCCTGTGTGGCCTTTACAGTCAGTATTTGCACTGTGTTTTACCTCTGACTGCTACTCGAGCTCCAACCACACTCCTTTCTGCTAACCCGTCTGATGAGGCCACACGGATCCTGTGCCATGTATATATCTATATGTGCCTTGCAATAATAACTGTTTTCTTCAAACATTAAATTTCCTAAAGTTTTTAAAACATGTTTTTTAAAACATTTTTTTAAAACCTCTTTGCCTGTAGTTCTGTGGTTGTTAAAATGAAGCCAAGTGATGTCCAGAAAGTTGGGAAGGTTACAGAGCTTGCTCCAACAGAATATTGTGGTTTGGAGAACAGTTTTCTCATCCTTTATTTATTTATAGAGAATTTTGGTTTAAATCCAGAGAATAGGGGTTTTGGTTTATAGTGAGTTTTTTGTTGTTTTCTAGTTTCATAGTGGTCCCAGCACTTTAAATCATCTGGTTGACTTTCTTTTGTTTGGTTCTAGAATAGACTTTTCTTAACACCTGTGAAGGACACTTTCTGTTATTTAGTAGTTTTGTTTTGCTGGAAATGGTATGTTTTGACTTATTGTAATTTATATTATACAGAGTTATTGAATTTATGGTGTTTTCTTTTCCTAGGAAGTTGTAAGTTAAGTTTGGTTTATTTGTAATAAATATATTTTGATATACCATTTTGAATTTTGTCCGGCCAGTTTTTGTTATTAAACCTCCTTTGTCCCTAGACTCTCTGGAGGTCATATTGTATATATATATATCTTAGGGTTGGGTACGTTTACGCGTTATTTTAACAATTAATTAATGCCGTTAAGTTTTTTTTATTTATTCATTTTTTCCCTTGCCCACTGGCTTTGATAACAGAAACCCCATGGCTGCAGTCATGTCTCCTTCCTGGTCCTGCTGCAGCGGTGCGTCTGATGTAATCGGAAGAGAGCGGGTTTATTAAAATGATGAGATGTTTTCTGTCTGGAACTTAAGAAGAAGAAATAAAACCGACGTTTCTTTTGGTCTGTATAAACCCATGCAGATGGGCAGAACATCGTGATTTTTGGATAGGAAACTGCTCCCAAAAGACAACTTTTTATTTATTTTTTAATAAATTTGGTTTTCATTAGGCAAGACAGCTAAGGTAAGACATGCTTTCTGACTGTTTTACAAACATAAAGCATAAACTGGGCGTTCTCCTGCCTCTGGTTCGGTGAGTCTTGGTCATAGCGAGATAAAATTTCCTGCGATGGAATCTGTGAGATGTGAGCTTTCAGTAGAGGAGTCTTTTTTGTTCTGTGTTGTTGAGCGGACACAGGGAGACATCATCTGTGTTTACATGTTTTTCGGACTTTGTGTACCTGCTCTTTTACTGTTTCTTGTGCTAACTATGTTTGGTGGTCATAGAAATGGTTTTACTGAGCTGTTAGCTGAGATTCCGCACTTTCTGTGGATTACACAGACCTGACACTACACCCAGAAGTCCAAATGTTAACCCCTTAACTCCTGGTAGCGGAGCTAAGAATGCAAACTTGGAGAATTTCTAGGCCAGAAATCTGGACAATAAAGCACTGAAGGTGCATGGATGGAAGTTATTGTGCATATTGTGAATATTTCTCTCTCCTCACCGTCTAGAAGCTGTGAGATTGTA
>JBAMHW010000001.1:5044018-5060954 GCA_037177495.1 Rhadinocentrus ornatus
ATTATTATTATTATTATTATTATTATTATTATTATTATTATTATTATTATTATTATTATTATTATTATTGTTTAATTGTCAGTCTTACAGTTGTGCAGCTGTACAGAAACTGTATTATGAAAGCTGTTTCCTCAGTTTAGCACCCCATAATAAAGGCCGTTGTTCCAGAGGTAATGTGTGATCTATTTATTCTCATAAACTTTAAACTTCTTTCTCAGTTTAAAGAAATATTCCAGAATGACACAACTGATTAGAAGAGTGAAATGTAGATATATAGTGCTATCATCTGTAAAAGAGTCTATCAGTTGCAAATGCAAAAACATTTACTTATTACACTTTGGCATCTTTAATGCATCTTTTCATTTTGATCAAATATGGATTTGATTGGGATGGGGGTTAATCTGTCGCTGTCAAGGAAAAACAGACCCAGAACACAATAGATGGTATTGAAAACAAAAGGAAGTGAATCCAGGTATAGGTATTAGAAGTTACTCCACTTTCAAGATTCAAGATCTTTATTGTCATTATGCAAGCATAGTGACATTGTAAAGAGTCTCTCGGCTTAAGCACACTTAAAAAAAAAGTGAAATATAACACCCACACATAAATAAGTAAATAAATAAATAATAAGTTTTTTTATTTATTATTTAATTTATAATTGTGCCAGGATGAAGGTATCTGTGTGTGTGTGTGTGTGTGTGTGTATGCCTGAGAAGGTATGGCTCTTCAATGTGTGTGGCTCTGGAGGGTAGGGTGCATGTGTGCGAGTACTGTGTGGGGGTGTAAGTGTTGAACTACAGTGAGGCTATTGCTTTCACAGCTGGGGCTGAAGGTATGCTTGCCCACCTGCACCACATGAGTTCTGTTTGACAGGAAGTCCAGAATCCAGGCACACAGAGTTTAGCCCCAGGCTGAGCAGCTTGGAGTGGAGGGTGGTGGGGACTATAGTGTTGAAAGCTGAACTAAAGTCAATGAACAGCATCCTTACATAGTCCCCTGTGTGGTTATCTAGGTGGGTGAGGGTGGTGTGCAGTACCTGGGAGATGGCGTCGTCCGTGGATCTGTTAGGGCCAGCACGTCCAGATGGACGGTGTTAAAGGCTGAGCTGAAGTCCACAAACAGAATCCTAACATGGGTGCTGGGATGCTGCAGGTGAGTCAGGGCCGTGTGACGTTCTATCCTCTCTAGAACGGTTCTCCATGTAGGCGAATTGAAGGATGTCCAGTCCGGCAGGGATGGCGTCCTTGATGAGCTTTAGGAGAATCCACTATAAAAACTTCATGATGACTGGCGTGAGAGCGACGGGGTAGTAATTACTGAGGCAGGTAATGGTTGTATTTTTGAGCTGAGTTTGCCAGCTGGATGCCCTTCTTCAGTTCTTTGCGGGCCCTGTTATAAGCCAGTTTCTCTCCTGCTCTGTAGGCTGCATCCTAGGGTTTAGCAGGGATCGAATCAGAATCATCAGAGCGATTGCAGACACTTTGCACAAGCAGTTTTTTTATTGTGTTGTCAGCTTTGTTTTTAGCCCTGAGACTCAGAACATTATTTTAGGCTTAGATGCTCTTTATGAGAGAAGAGGAAAACTGTCTTTATTCTGCTTCAAAGAACTACAATTCTTAGCTTTGACTGGGATAATTGGCAAACTAAATTATGAACTTTAAGCTACTGCCTCACCTCCCCTTTATTTGACATGAATTAATCTACCCCTGTGGTGTGAAAATCTGTCATTAAATACTTCTCAGTTTATAAAGATTGCCACTATGACTTTTTATATTTTACATCCACTATAAAGCTCAGACCTCCGCTTGTAAGACTCCCTTCAAGTCTTAGCTAGCTGCACCCACTAACACTAGCAGTAACATTACTGATATAAAATAATATCAGTGCTAGACACCTAGATGCGTTTATGGAAGTCTCAGTACTTTTTTCCCATCAGAACCTGCTAGCTTCTGGATAAAGAGTCTTTGCTGGAATGGTACTCAGGGGAAGTCGGCTTTACAGTAATTTAATCTTCCCTCCTGAGGTGTTGGATTCTTGTAGCTGCCATGTATCAAACACAAACTGATTGATGTCTGGAGACTTAATTCACGTAAAAGCCTTTGCAGTTCAGTGGCACCCATCCAGCTCTTTTCTGCTTATAGCGCGCTGATGTAATAATGATGTGGCATAGTGACTGATATGTGATCGACCTTATGGATGACTCCAGTGGATCAATAACTCAGATTGCTATCCAAGGCTGGAGCTGAATGACTGAACTATAAATACAGATATCAAAAGTATATATGCTGATGTTGAATGCCACAATGATAATTAATCTAAAAAAAAAATGTTTTTGTAGGATGGCAGAATGAACTCAGACTCACTCAGTTCTAAATTTGGTTTTATAGAGTCTGCACACCCTGATTGGACAATTAACCTATTGATCTATCCATTAAGGCCGAATAAATCTTCTTTTACTCTAAATTATTAATGCCAGACAAAGCTATTTTTCCCCCTTACACTCAATGGCTGAAGCTGGGCTTTTTTCCCACTATAGATTTATTTTTTTCTGTTTAGTTGTCATATGGAGTACTGCCCTGTCTACATTGGATGTCATGCAAGGTGCTCTACCACAACCCATCAAGAACAATTAGGGGTTTGGTGTCTTGCTCAGGGACACCTCAACATGAGCTCTCCGGGTCGAGATCAAACCGGCAACCCTGGGGCTAAAGGACGACCACTCTAACCACTGAGCCATGCCGCCCCTAATTGTCTATTAGTGAAGCATGGGTGTCAAATGTATGGCCAAGGGGCCTAAAGAGGTCCACCAGAGGGTCCAATCTGGCCAATAGGATTTGGTATATGTGAAAATTAGAAAAAAAAAAAATGCAAAGAGATTAATCTGTGGAATTGACGAGTACATTTTTTTCCCACATTAACACATAAACAACAAAGTTGTTGCTCATGCTATATTAAAAATCCAAATTTGGTATTATCTCAGTGAGAGAAGCTTATTTTGCACATGTGAATGCTTGGTCACATCCAGTGGAATCAAATCCACCACAGACCACTTTATTCTCCTTATTTATAAAGTTTCGATGTTTTTAAGCCCTACATCAGAAGATGATGCAGGATGACCCTCTTGATCTATAATACAATGTCCCATCTGACATTCTGATCCACAATCCTTACTCGGGGAACTGGAGGATTTATTACTACTCATATTAGTACTCTATATGGGCTCGAGTACGAGTACTTAAAATGTAAGTACTCGTACTCGGTATGAAAAATGTGGTATTAGTGCATCCCTAGTGAAAATGAAAGAAGCTTTTAACTGCAGCATATTTCTTATTTGTCCATGTGAGGTTGCATTTTTTATGGTGAATATAAAATTTACAAGGCAGGAGGATAACACTTTTTATTTTTAATATCTTTCTTAAAATTTTTTTACTTCAGTTTGTATATGAGTGACTTTAGGTAGTCAGGATTACTTTACACGTATTTATGTTTAAAAAAATTCTAGCTCTTGACAAGTTAGTCTAACCATAATGTGAAATTCTATATTTTTTGGTTCCAGACACCTGTGATACATTTCTTTTGTGATGTTGTAGATCCATTAGGATTTTTTTATCCTAATTCACATCTAAATGAAGCAAAATCTAATTGAAACTGCTCCCATTTTTCTCAGAAATTAGTTCATGTTTTCTAAAGGGATGATTAATTAGATATAAATATATAGATAATGTGCTTGTATTTCATTGCTTAAAAACATAACACATGAGTTTTTATTATTTATAGGTTACTATGCTACTATTTTACTGGTCCAGCCCTCTTGAGATCAAATTGTGCTGAATTTCGTCCCTGAACTAAGATGAGTTTGATGACCCTGGTCTAAAGTCTACAGCCCAAATACAGCTATGACCAGGACTGGGAACAACTTCACACTGCAGATTTTATTTTGACTTTTTGTTTTCATATTTCACTGGCAGGTCTTTCCAATGTTTTGTGTCTCACTTGTGTTTCCGTAAGCTGAGTACAAGCCCATACATGGATTTAGCAAATCGTTGGATGCTACAGAGATGTGTAGACGTAGGTACAGTGTATGACTGCATGCTTGTCCAGCAGGGTTTTTTGCTTTTAACCTCACACATACAATCTTCTGGATCAGCTGTAGGGATGCCTCACCTGTACAAACATGTATTAAAATCAGATAAGAGATTAAAAATTAGATTGGTGTTATATAGAAAAAGTCAATAAATAAGCTATGCAAAATCACATTTAAGAGTATTACACTCCAGTTTATTAGCAGTATTCTGTGTTCAGGTACATGTTACAGGTCTGGTTAATATCTCCTTTGTCCATATTGTTCTACTTGTTTGTTTGTTTTTAAATGCTATGTTCTTCTGAATGGAGCTTGATCTAGGTGCGTGTGTCGTTGCAGCGTTCAGGCCTTGTGGTTAGAAATATTTGGGCTGTGTGGTAGGCTGTAGCGGGTCTTGGTGATGAGGATCGGCCTTACAACTGAGGAGAACATGAATTGCCTTCAGCTAGTTCAGAGGGGTTGGACTGATGCTTTTTCCTGAAAATTTTCTGACCATAAAGGTGTTCGTCTTCATCAGGATGAAGCTGAGAGTCTTTGTCCTCTTTTTGGATTTTTTCTTTCATCAGTTATGAAGTCGTAGGCCTTTCTGTCAGCATGTTGTGCTCATACTCTGTACCCAGATGTCTCTATACTGTATGTGTGTCAGTTTGCAGAGGAGGGTGCAGAGGTAGAAAATTGCAGAGAAGAACGACAGAAATGTTCACTTGGGAAATGTAGGTCAGCTGCTGTCATCCTCCATCAGCTCTCCTAGACTCAAATTATATAAGGATGACATCTTCAACACCCATTTCAAATTTATGTTTCAATACAGTGTTTTATTCTTCTTTTTTCTAAAGTGAATAGATCTTTGTGTGGCCAAAACCCACCTATGCCTACACTGAAATGTTTAATGCAGGACACTCTGTCCTGTCTTGTATGGATGTTCTGAGCCACACAATAGCACTTCCTGTTTCCATCAGCTGTGATAGATGAAGGGTCACAGTAACACGACTCGGACATCGCTGTTCATGTTTGTGCACTCTGTTCTGCAGGTGGACAGTGACAAGCCAGAGGAGACCAGGCTGATAGAGATTGATGAATCCCAGCGCAGCGAGCACACAGTCTTCATCACACCTCCAGAGCTGCCTCTTCTGGCTGAGGGGGAGGAATACCCACTCTGCTACAGGTGAAAAATCTGCTGATGAGTGGGCTGTTTTATTTAAAATAGATGACCATTGTTTCAGGCGCATTAAGACTTTTGATGCACAACTGACTGATAACACAGGGAGGTGAGTGATCAAAAAGTTTAATCACAAAGTGGAACAAAAATAATAATAACTTTGATGTTTTTTTTTAATAGGAAAGAGGTGCTACTGTTATGTTGAGGGCCATCTTTCTGCTTTACATGTTGAATCAAGCTAACAAGATGGAAAACCACATTTTAGAAAGAGAGCAGGATGGAGGACCCAAAAACAGGATTCAGTAGATATATGTTTGGTCAGTGGCACAGAGTGACTAAAGAGCAAAAAACAGTGAAAAAAAAAAAGATTGTATACCAAAAATAGGTTAAATATTTGGACTTCTAAACTAAAAAGACATACAGAGATACATAATGAAGTTTCACAGATGTGAAATAAAAGTGTAAAACAGAAATAAATAATTAAAAACCCAACCCATCATCTGACAGCTAACAGCAAGGAGCTAAATGTAAAGTTTTAACAGTAAAACGAGTATAATGCCAGTTAATTTATCCCCATTAAGACCTGATTTTTAACAAATCAAGCAGGAGTCCAGCTCTCTTTATGGGACTGAGACCTAGCCCTGTTTCAGGAATATGTGGGTAAAAGTATTTACCTTTTACACTCTTCAGTCAAAATGTTTAACAGCAGGTTCTTTTCAGAAATAACTCATGGAGGGTCCTTTAATAAAACATAACAATTAGAATTTTTGTTTTGTATATTTAACCTGCTCACTTTGGAAATGAGTGCCAAAACATTGATGGTTTTATTTAAAAAACATATGAATCTAAAGTAGTTTCAACCCACTTATGCATTTAGATGAGATGTGACTTTTCAATAAGTCATTGAGTTTAATGCATGTTGTTGAACTTTACTGATGGCTGGTGTGAAAAAAAGATGTATTATACCAATTTAATGCATCGACTGGAAAACCAACTGTAAAATCTTCCTTATGGCTAATATGTGTATGTCTGTTCTTCATCAGGTATGATGGTTTCCCAGTGTTGAGTCTTGACTTGTTTGACCCAGTAGAGGGCCTGTGGACGCCCTCCTCCCGTCTCGCTGCCAGGCACAGCTGCCCTACGAGCCCAGCCCCCATGTTCAGACGAACCAAACAGGTCAGTGCAACATCAACCAAATTCTCTTAGACGGTTTCTTTATAGTTGACCAGGAAAACAGGAAATAGGTGCATTAATTTTAATAAAATGCAAATATAAACAGAAATACAGTAAATTAAAAATGGAGTTTGTACATTTTCATTAAGCCTGATGAATCTCAGGGGCAGACAGCCGCAGTCATGATGACTAATCTTGTACACTTTATCATCTTCAATGAGAACTCCTATACTCAATCCTGAATTGTTCATTAGAACCTCATTTACTTTTTATCTGCAGGAGATCAAATCAGCCCAGAAAATAGCTAAGAAGTACTCATCCATCCCTCAGCTGTGGTCAAAGTGCCTGCTGCGTCACTGTTATGGCCTGTGGTTCATCTGTCTGCCAGCGTACGTGAAGGTGTGTCACTCTAAGGTGCGAGCGCTTCGTACTGCCTATGACGTCCTCAGGAAAATGCAGGCCAAGAAGTTACAGCCCCCTGATGAGGTACAATTACTTATTCATCCCCCAAAAAACTGCTGATTCAAACACAGAACCAGAGATGTTAGCATCTCTGTGTTTTCAAGCTTCCAGAGGTTGTCTTTCTGATTAAACAATCACGTGTCTACAGGTCTGCTACCGGGTGCTGATGCAGCTGTGTGGGCAGTATGGACAACCTGTTCTGGCTGTCAGGGTCCTCTTTGAAATGAAGAAGGCTGGAGTTCACCCCAATGCCATCACCTACGGCTACTACAACAAGGTATCTGTATAGTATAGTACTTTCTCTAGTAATGATAATGAAGCCAGAAGTTGTTACAATGCAACATAAATGTGAGAGTAAATTTAAACTTCTATTTATTTAGAAATGAATTAGAGGTGCAGTCATACACAGGCAGCACTAATAAAAATAGATGAGTTCTGGGACATGTGAACATTTTTTTGTGTTTGTTTTGCTTATGCTGCTGACTTAGCAAAATGTTTGAGCAGTACACAAACATCTACGAGCCAAATGTTTGGCTTATTTCTGGAAAGGCTGTCCAATGGGACATTATTAGGAATGATGAATGAATCTGCAGAAACAGCTGAAATGAAAATGGACCTTTTAGATTTAAATTCAACAATGATATTGCACCATAATGACAGTGCAGAGGTACTCAGAGGGCTGCTGTCTAGAGACACAATTTAATAAAAAATGCTGAACTATCAAACAATTCTTGAAATGAACACAGAAATTAAGGAAAAGGTAACCTAAAAAATCAGTTCTGTGTGTTCAGCACCAGTCAGTTGCCCACTAAAAGCTCACTTTTAGGTGAAAACAATATACTTTATAATAATAGTAATTTAATAGAAAATTCACTAACTCCTTGGTTTGGTGGGATTTTTGTCACAGTCAGATTCATCACCATGTTTGGCAAAGTAGTTCCACTTTAACTTCTTCCTTGCTTTCACGTATGTCCCACGTATAAGCGAGGTACTGGATCCTGCAGGCGCTTTGCTGCATGATACTGTATGCTTTGACCTGGTACATGGTCTTTGTTTTAATGTCTTATTGTGGGTCTTAATGTCGTTAGGTATTGTGTAATGTATTGTTTTGTGTAGCCCTCTCTCTCGTTTGTTCTTGTGGCAATTTTGCGACTTTGGCACCTTAAGGTTTAATATGTATTGATTTGCAACTGCAACTGGATCTTTTTGGTTAAAAGTGTATCTTAAAAGTAGAATCTTAACTCACACAGATGGTTTGGTGTGTAAAACTACAAAGCCTTTGCCTATGAGAGCAAAAGCCTGTTTTTCTTTGATCTGCTTTCCAGCTCTACATCTCACCAATTTGGAAACTAGATGAACTAAAATGAGCTCCCATCAGTCATAATTCACAACTGCACCTTGGACTGCTGAGCTGTAGAAAGATGCTCTGATGTTACATTACTGATTGCAGTTAGAGACGACCTGGCCAAAGAAATGTGCCGAGCATGAGTGACACTGCAGTTGTCAGGGATGATATCATATTAACGAAAATGAGGCCATTGTTAATTAGTTAGGGTCCAGAGATGGCTTCTTATTTAATCTAAGCTTCTGATTAAATAAAGTTTTATAGAAGCTTGAGCTATGCCCTGAATGAATACAGCTTTGAAATCTGAGTGATATCTATTTTTTTATTCATGATTGACAATAGCAAATAATTGAATCCAAATTATTCCACCACGGGTCATGATAGTTCAGTGTTGGTACCCAGGAGGCAGAGATGCTTCATTACAGCGACGCTTCTGCAGCTTTCAAATTAAAATAAACATGGGTGACATTTGCAGTGTACCTCCAAGGCTGTTTGACACTTTCTGTGATCACTCCCAGGTGTCAGGATGAGTCATGCCTCTGTTGCCTTTGCAGTCCAGGTAGCTTAACAGTAAACTGGCTGATAAGGAAGAAATCTGTCAGGCTACAAGGCCACAATAAAGGTTAATCAGGTGTGCTTTGACACCTCACAGGATCTCATTTTCATCTTAGAAATTGAAGACTGGGAATTAAAAAGTGATTAGATTCCTACCCTCACACTAACCTTACTTAGACCAAACTCAAATCCTGGCCATACCACTTGGACCCACTGTTTTAAAGAGATAAAGGATCATGTTGTCATGCTGGAACATTGGGGCATTTGAATGTCTACATGACCAGTGCCTCTGGATCCTTACGATGAAAAGGGACACCTCA
The DNA here is from genome assembly GCA_037177495.1 of Rhadinocentrus ornatus. NCBI lineage: Eukaryota > Metazoa > Chordata > Actinopteri > Atheriniformes > Melanotaeniidae > Rhadinocentrus > Rhadinocentrus ornatus. The sequence continues at coordinate 5,053,114 of JBAMHW010000001.1, forward strand.
CTTAGGTTCAGTGTTCCTTTTTACTATTTTAACGTTGTACCTCCTGTGGAATAATTTTTTAGCCAAGTGCCTCCTAACCAGTTCAGAACTATTTTGGTTGGAAATAGAGGTAAACACAGTTGTGTGCCATTAGAGCCCAATTTATCAAAACCTGTAACTGAAAAATCATTTCAAAATATTTTAAAATAATACATTTTAAACATGTTGTGTGATGGTCTGACGTATTGATGGCATGCAAACTTGGATGAGTGGATCCAATGTAAGACGGCAGAACGAGCGGTGGTGGGCACATAGCGGCGGTTAGAGGTCCCTCTCCAGGATCCGGGTTGGATAACAGGCCCTGACCTACCTGATCCTCCCCCACCCCCCCACCCCCATTTTTTGCAAAAATTCTGAAATGTTTTTTACCACTGTTGTTTGAGTGGAGTTGAGTTTGAGTGAAGCTAAATATCTCCTGAATGCAGGATGTGTTTATATGTTTATCTTATTCTGAGAAATAGAGTGATTCAACACATTTTCCAATATGAAAATTCCATTTTTGACAGCTCAAAATTTAGAGTCAGCCACTGGAATCCAAACATGTGGCTGGTTTTAGCCTTTAGGAACACAAACATATTATTTATTATTATTATTTTTTTAATTTTAAATCTTCAGAGCCTCTGCAGCAGTCCAGCACCTTACCAGTCATGTTTTCTTTTATTGGACCTCTTAAGTCTATTCTAGTGGGAAACAGGGACAGCTGAACGTGACCTGGACACCAACAGCTGCAGTTACTTCCTTAGCTTCTCAAATACAGAGTGTGTCTGCGGATCTAATACTGCCTTTGATGAAAAATTCATTCAAGAAAATTTTATATGGAACAGGGTTTGGTTCATTTTTAGTTCACAAAGATCAATATGTCGAGTGGAAATTTAATGTATGAAGTTAGAGCTGCAACTTACTTATAATTCAAAGGCTTCATGTTTAAAAAATAATAAAAATGGAGAAAAATATAAGATCTTTGAACTATGAAGTCAGTCCATGAGGCCATTTTCCAGTCATTTCACAGATGTATGCACTGAAATTCTTCTCTTCCTTCCGCCTGTGCTTCATGTCCAGGCGGTGTTGGAGAGCACGTGGCCCTCCAGCACCAGAGGAGGATACTTTCTGTGGATGAAGCTGAGAAATGTCATTCTGGGTGTGGCACAGTTCAAACGGGCTCTACGAAAGCATGCACCCGTCACCCAGAGCCCTCTGTCAGGTAACTTATTGCAAACACTCGCATGTCTGGGGAAGAAAATAAGTTGTTAAAATTTTGTATTAAACAAAAAAAATGAACAAATAAAGTCATGCAAGTAAGATTTTGACACCCTTGCTTTAGATTGAACATCCTTTACATGTTCAGATCCTGAGTCTAAATTCAAGAACTGATTCTTTGATGTTATGATAAAGCCGCCTGCACAGACAAAACTTCTAATGAAAAGTGCACATTGTGTTTACATTTACAGTTTAGTTTTATTTTTTGCTCTCACTTTATTCTGTCTTTTTGCACCAACACGGAAAACCTTCTATTATGTTTTTTTTATTACTAAGGATGGTCTTTTTTGCTAAGTCAGCTGTGATATCACAGTCTTTGTGACAATAAAAACATTTTGTGCAGTTCAAAGAAATCACATCCTAGTGCTAGTAAAGATTCATCATGTACGATCACAAAAGATGATGATAAAGTACTTGTAGAACAAATTTAAATCTGATACTGTTATAAGAAAACAAACCACAGACCATTGATTAAGCTAAGTGCTATTTGCCTCAATATACATGACTTGGGGATATTCAGCTTTTTATATGATGTCAGAATGAACCTAAAATCTTTTATCTACCTTTACATATGAACTTAATTTGACTTTCTCTAAACTTTTCTCCAACTATTCAATGTTTAAGTTTTTATTTATTAACATGCTTTTCTCTAACAAGGTGATTAACCACAAAAAAACCCAAAGATATTTCTAAACCACAAATCAACCACTAAATGTTCTGGTTCAATGACAACTCAGATTTTAACAGTCCTCTTTATCATACTGGTCATACTGTTCATTTGACATCAATAGGCCAGGACAACAACTAACCCATGACAAGTTATTGAGACTGTGACATTGTTATGCTTTAGTATACCCACCCCTGTTGTTAGCATCTGTTTCAAACAATTCTTTGAGATGTGGCATGATTCTACTTAAATATCCTACATTCATGATACAATGTCAGGATGGCAGGAACTTACATTTTTATGTAAATTTCACCTAACTTTCGGTGAGTGGTGGAAGTGTTTCGCTCCTGAAGAATATGTAAGAACACATTTTCACCACCTAGAAACGACTCAAAACTGAAGGATTGAGTGAATTTGGATGGCTAAAATCAGCTCTTTTGTTGGTCCTGGTTGCTTTGTTTGCCTGTCATGAAGTTTCCAAACTGCGAGGACTCCGACCACCGACTACTGCAACTAGGAGACTGTCTTCATTCAATTCACAATTCAATTCAAGTCACATTCAATTACAATTTGAAAATGAAATCTTCAAATATAAATCTGCCAGTTGTACGAAATGACCTGAAGTTCAAACATGAAATTGAAACACGGTTATCTCAACACGTGTAAGGTAACTTCCCTGCATGCCGGTGAACACCTGCACACCCGGTGCATGCTAATCCCCATCCTGCTGATCTCTGCTTTTTTTAAAGATACTCCGTGTTACCAGCCAGTGCTTTGTGTTCCTTACCTGATCCACTTTGATACACACAAAGGGTCCAGTAAAGCACATCCACGCATGATAGTCTGTACAAACAACAAAAGTCATAAACAACAATAACATTTATTTTAATTAATTGCTTTATGTACTTTATGATGCATACAAAAATACACACACTTTTGCACAGTACTGTAATGCAAAAATGTTTAAGTGAGAAAAAAGCTATTTTTATGCTCAGTCCACCTTGCAAATGGCAAGCAGATAATTCAATATCCTGCTTGCTGAAGTGCAGTTGTCTTCTACCAAAATACATTTTCACAAAAACAGTTTTACCTACAATAAACAAGAAGCAAAAAATGTAACAGAGAAAGAAGACAGGAAACCATGGACCCTGCATGAATTAACATTTTGCCCAGCGTCCTTTAACGCCTTGTTGTTTTTGGGCAGATAACAGCGACCTGGATGCTGTGAGTCAAGGCAGCCTGGAAAGCTCTGCCGACACTAATCTCGCCCCCACTGACGATAAATCTAGCACAGGTACACTTCTAATGGTTTCTCCGTGACTCCATCTTTCACAGGCAGCCATCTTGTTTTACAGCTTTTCCTTTTCTTCTCATTGACATTTTTTGTCCTCTTTCCTTACGTGCTCCACTCACCGTCCGGCCTCCTCCTTAATTTTCCTTTTCCACCTCCTTCCCCTCGCTGCCTGTTTTCTACTTTCCCTTCGCCCCTTTTTGTGCATTCGTGATCTCCCGCTGGTTTTGCGGCTGTGGTTTCTGCTCTGCTCTGTCCCTAACCCTCCCCTTCACTCTGGCCCTGCCTGTGTTGCCCTTGCATGCAGTCGGCCGTGGGGGCGGCAGCGTGGGCGCCAGGCCCGTGGTGGGCCATTCACACTGGGGGGGCTCTGAGCTCAGAGAAGCCGCTCTCCACCCAGGTAAACCTATCAGTCATTCCGACTCTCTATCTCTCTCTGGTTGCATATCTCTCTCTCATCTTAGCTGTTCTGCAACATTTTTATTTCCTAGCTTCTTGAGCACAGTTTTTTTTTCTTTTTCTCTCTGTCTCTTTGGTGTTATCCCCTCCATCTTTCCTCTGCAGTGTCTTCCTCCAGTCCAGCACATCGGTTTACCTCTCATTTCTCTTCTGTTTCACTCTTCCTCTCACTCCTCTGAGTGTTTTGTCATAGTTAATTATGGATATTAATTGCCAGGAGACGTATTCTATAGATTATAGACATAATTTTAACCAGGGAGATGGTACCTCCAAGCAGCTTTTCCTCATGTGCTGTGAAAGTGGAGAGAGCTCACAGCACAGCAAGAAAGAAGGACTTGGACGTGCAGTCCATTGATTGTTACAGTGCTGGAATCTGTTTTGTCACTTGCCATCAGTTGCAAGTGGCTCCATCCTGTATTACAAACAAGCTGTGCAGCTTCATGGTTTATTTAGAGATGATAGCACAAGAGGTTCATAGGTAAGATGAAAGAGGATAACAAAGCATGAGACAGCTCGTTGCCTAGAGACCCGGAGAAGTTCTAGAGACAGATGCAAGAGTCAGCCTCCGGTCTCTGCAGTCGAATTCATTAGCAGCAGTGAAATGCATTTTTATTTTCTTACAGTTACTGCAGCTCTTTGTACATCATACATACAGTAGATTGCTCCACCCCAAAGAGAATTCTTTAATCCAGCACAGCTTAGCTTCTATTTCTCACCCCAAAACTGTGGAGATAAAAAGAGGGAACCTCATCAATAGTGTTTCTTTATGTTAGCATGTTGTTGATACAGACTTTACTCCAAAAAGTCAGTAATCTTGAGAGAGTTATTGAAAAAGGGTTTAGAAATTTGAAGAACAGTTCTTTTGAAGAAAAAGCTGTTGTCTCAAAGTATATTCTTGAATTTCCATTTACATAGATTTTCCCCGTAGATTTTTGGGTGGTTCTTTTTCTGTGACCTGTTGGCCAACATTGACTTCAGTAGCTGTTGTGTTTTTCATTTGTCTCTTTTTCCCTGTTTTTCCAGGAGATCAGTCAGATTTGGGTTACAACTCTCTGTCCAAAGAAGAGGTTCGCAGAGGAGAACCCACTCCACAGCACTTAGCCCCCGACAAAGATGACAAGAAGGAGAGCGACTCTAGCTCCTGTCAGTAGACTGTCTGAGCTAAGCGGAAATTAGCTAATGTTTCTGTTAGCATGCAGTGTTGTTGCTACATGAGTTTCCATTCCATCTGTCTTGATTTGTCCCCCTCCTCCAGAGATGATTTATTCTATGGTTTGAATTATTGTACAGTAATTGGGTATAGTTTTCATTGAATTTGTGTTAAAAGATTTCTAAAGTCCAGAATTGTAAATTCTGTGTGCTCAGTGTCAGAGGCTGAAAGTGCTAAAGGAAGCAAAGACTGCCTCCCCCAGCTGGACATGGAGATCAATTCATCCTTCAAACCCCGTGGCATTGTTCGCAGCAGCTACCCATATGATGATTCATCCCACAAACCCACGAGCTCTGCCAGCACAGGTACTCCAGAACATCAGTTAGAAAGATTAGCTAAGTGGAACCTCAACTTTATTTATTTTAAAATATTTTTTTCACTATAAACTTTCAGATGGTTTTCTTTTTTTTTTGTTTTTCTTTGTTTCCTGTTTTTGTAAATTATTCACTTTTCTACCCTTTCATGTATGAATTTTTTTTTTTTTTAAGCAATGCTGCATGTTTTTTAACATTCAGTATTTTACCTCTATAGACATGTACAGTGATGCTTTTTTATTTCTTAATCACATTTGACTTATTTAATTTATTTTTGTCTAAACTACAAAATATTTATACAATATGTTGTCATATTTTTATAACATGTTGTATAACAATATAGCTATATGATTTTATATCATTCATTTTTAAACATAGTTGTATATTCTACTGTTTTCTTTATAATTTGATATTATTTAAACTGAATGCTGATTATGGCTATTCAAGAGGTTTTTTCAACCACATTTCTTCCTGGAAGTTATGGTTCCCCACTATCTTTCCAGTTTTAAATAATGTGTTGGACAGGTCTTAACCAAGTTTTAGTAGTTCAACATCTCAGACGTTTTCACTGCATGATGCCAATAATTTGGCTCCTGTGAAACATCTTTTCCACAACCACAGGATGTGTCTTCGGACATGGTTGTTTTAGATGTGAGAAGCTAATTATCCAATAGAAAAGGCTCTTACATATTTTTTCGGTTAAAGTCAGGGGGAGATTTTTTTATTTGTATTTATTTTTGTGCTTAAAATAAACAGGTCATTTTGTTCTGAAACCATTTAGTTGTGATGTTTAGTAGTTCCTATCTCTCTCACTGTCTGTCAGGCCACGTTGCAGGTCTTCTCTTCACCACCTCCCTCGATGACATTGGTGAGGTTCACACCAACAGCTTGCTCAGGAGACATAAGAGCGTTCTGGAGAAGGTAGTAGGCAGCACCATCAGCAGCTGCGCTCTGGACTGGCAAGGTGTGAGAAGCCGCCGGCTGAGTGGAGATACTGTTGGAAGCAGCGGCAGCGGAACCACTGTCCTCGGCCTTGGTATGAGCCAGGGTGAAACTGACCCAGATAAGATTGCAGGACACCTAGGGGCAGATGCCAAAATCCTCTCCACTGCTAATTACAGCAAGACTAAGAGGCCTCATTTGTTGGATCTTGGCAGGTTAGAGGGATTAGATTCTAAGGCAGGCACTTCCATAAGTCATGATCACAGAAAAGAAGAAGTGGAGGGACAGGACTCCAGTGATGAGGAAGAGAATAATACAGAGGATATATTTGATTTGGAGGATCTGGACTTGGACAAGCCTACCATGGGGGCCAAACCTTATAAAAAACCTGTTAAACGTAGTGCCAGCTATGGCGGAATTAGCACTGGGATGTCTAAAGGTACAATTAAGCGCACAGATATTGAAACAGGCTTTGACCCTCTGTCCCTGCTGGCGGCAGAGTCACAAACAGGGCAACAGGATGCTGATCAGTACCCAGAGGCGGACGATGCCACTATGCCGAGTTCCCGCAGAAACCTGGCCAGGGAGATCGAGCTTTACATGAACCAAATGGACAGTCCGCTCAGCAGTCGCACGCCCAGTCTGGACCTGCAGGACCCAACCAGCCCACTCCTCCTCCACCCCTCCTCCAACTCTGCCCTCCGCAGATCCAGCCTCCCCCATAGCTCCCCCCACAGGACAGTTGGAGTACCACGCTCCCGCACCTTCCACCAAGCCTCACCCTCCCAACCCATCTCACGCCAGCGTCTGTGGTCGTCGCCTCCTGGTCAAAGCTCCAGCACCAGCCCTAGCCCTCGACCCAGCCCCTTCAGGGAGAGGGCTGACAGAATGGGCCTGGTGTCACCTTCACCTTCCTCCTCCTCCTTCACTTTGGACACCCTGCTCACTCCAACTCTGGACGTGTTTAAGACTAGCATGTTCTCTGCTGGAAAGGGTGTGGCCGAGAAGGCAAGCCGATGGTATTCACGTCTCGCCACCTACACCACACCAACCAAGGTACAGATCTTGCTAGAGTAAATTTACTGATGTGTGAAAGTCGAGATTTATTTAACAATCTCTACACAAAGAAGTAGCAAAATGTGGCTAAGCCTGTAAGAACACCCAGCCTAGGCTTTTTATAGCAGACGAGCCTGTAATTTGGTGCCATTAAGATAAACTTCAGTTCAGTCTTAGTTGTAAATCTCCTAATTTTGTAGAAGACAGAGTTTTGAAGTATTCACAGTAGGCTAAATTTACCTTGTGATCTTATTCTAAACTTAGATTGTGCTGACAATTTGACTTGTGCTTTAAAAATCCTAAATTCAGCTATTTGTGGCTCTACAGTCTTCAGACCAAAACAAACAACCTCCTCCTCAATGGATGAAAACACTGGAACACACTTTCTAGACCAGAGTAAGATAAAAAAAAAAAACAACAACAACAACAATTTATTTAAAGATTAACTTAGAGACTACCAAACAGCTTCATGGCAGTGAATCATTAAATTCATTGAACCTTTATTAAAATTTCTTAACTAGATGGTTACTAATTTTGTAACAGAAAAGAAGGAAAAATATTGTATATATTTAGTAATTCTATTATAAAAGGATTTATACATATATA
>JBAMHW010000001.1:5061054-5087711 GCA_037177495.1 Rhadinocentrus ornatus
GCCAAGGCTGCCCTTTGTCACCGATTTTGTTCATAATGTTTATGGACAGAATTTCTAGGCGCAGCCGAGGTGTTGAGTGGATCCAGTTTTGTGGCCTCAGGATTGGGTCTCTGCTCTTTGCGGATGATGTGCTTCTGTTGGCTTCATCGAGCCGTGATCTTCAGCTCTCACTGAAGCGATTCGCAGCCGAGTGAGAAGCGGCGGGGATAAGACTCAGCACCTCCAAATCCGAGACCATGGTCCTCAGCCGGAAAAGGGTGGAGTGCTCTCTCCAGGTCTGCAATGAGGTCCTGCCCCAAGTGGAGGAGTTCACATATCTCGGGGTCTTGTTCACTAGTGAGGGAAGGATGGAGCGGGAGATCGACAGGCGGGTCGGTGCCACGTCTGCAGTGATGTGGACTCTGCATCGGTCTGTCGTGGTGAAGAAGGAGCTGAGCCAAAAGGCAAAGCTCTTTATTTACCGGTCGATCTACGTTCCCACCCTTACCTATGGTCACGAGCTGTGGGTAGTGACCGAAAGAACGAGATTGCGAATACAAGCTGCCAAAATAAGTTTTCTCCGCAGGGTGGCCGGGCTCTCCCTTAGAGATAGGGTGAGAAGCTCGGTGATCCGGGGATCCGGTGACTCAGGCATCTGGGCAGGATGCCTCCTGGACGCCTCCCTGGTGAGGTGATCCGGGCACGTCCCACCGGAAAGAGGCCCCGTGAAAGACCCAGGACACGCTGGACGGACTACATCTCCCGGCTGGCCTGGGAACGCCTCGGGATCCCTCCGGATGAGCTGTGAATGTGGCTGGGAGAGGGAAGTCTGGGTTTTCCTGCTTAGGCAGCTGCCCCCGCGACCCGACTCCAGATAAGCGGCAGAAAATGGATTAATGGGATGGATATAAATAAACTATCAATATAAATAAAACTGAAGCAATAATGTTCAATAGTCAAAAAATGACTTCAGAATTACAGTACCTAGCACTATTGATGGTATTCAAATAGAATACGTAAATGAGAATAAATTTTTGGGAGTTTTTACTGACAACAAATTATCAAGGAAGCCCCACGTTAGACATATACAAACAAAAATCTCTAAAAACTTCTCAATTTTAAATAAAGTTAAGCAATATCTTGATGAGAATGCACTCTATTGCACTTTGTATTGCACCTTAGTTCTCTCATATTTTACATACTGCGTTGAAGTGTGGGGGAACACTTACCAGAATACAGTAAATCCATTGGTCATTTTACAGAAACGAGCAGTTCGGATTCACAAGGTCGTTTTTTTAGACCACACTCATAATATGTTCTTTCAATCTAAGTTGTAAAAGTTTTTGGATCTTTGAAAATATAACACATCTATTATCCTCTTTAAAGCATTCAAAATAATGTTGCCAAGAAACCTGAAACAGTTTTTTATAGTTCGAGTGAGTGGTCATAATCTAAGAGGATTTGGAGATTTCACTTTAACTAAATTCTGAACTACTCAGAAAAGTTTTTGTATGTCTATATGTGGGGTGAAATTCTGGAACAGTCTGGGTCCACAACAGAAATGATGACAAAATATCCACAGATTATAACTGTTATATAAGCATCTGGTCTGGTGTTAATATAAGGAAAGAATATCTTAATTTGCATAAGTTTGTTGTCCAGCCTGGGTTAGCGTGTGATTATAATTTTTCTTTTTCCTTTCTTACCACTGTTGGTTAAATGATTGCTCAGTGTATTGTTAACTGTTGTCCATGGTACTTGCTGCTAGAACTTAACACTTTTCTGTGAGTGAAGCAATAAAGTTGTTGCAGCAAATTTGGGATGCAAAATGGGGTGGGATTCATTGGGTTTTCTTCTTCCCACTCCCGTTCAGGCAATATATCGTTTTCTTTTTTTACTGTAAATATTACTGCCTGAAATAAATAAATTTAAAAAATGATGGGAGCACAGCAAAATCTTAACAGGACAAACCAATGTCCTTTGTCTTCCTCACATGTGCCAAGATTTATCTGTTTGGCTGACTTTAAATGTGGTTTATATCAAGTTAAATAATCCAACCCTAACAGGTTCTGTGTCCCCACCCACAGTATTTGGGGGCAAATGTCTGAAGTAATTTTTTTTGTGATTCGTCATTCTTCATCCTTCAGTGTTTTATTAAAAAATGTGCCCCATTTTCAAAAAAAGGTTTGTGGTAAATATACCCTTTTTTCTTAGACAGTTGTTTACAGGAACAACAAAATGATCAAAAACAAGGTAACCAATATTGCAGAAATTGACAAGAATTAGTAAAGTAAACGCTGTTTAAATCTTGGCCTGTATGTTTACCAGACCCAGTCTGCTGTTTAATGCAGCGCTGCCTGTTTGTGTATCATCTCATTCCAGCTGCTGATCTCCAGCTGTTCTCGTTGTAAGACATGCGACTGTCTGGTGTATGACGAGGAGATCATGGCCGGCTGGACGGCAGACGACTCCAACCTGAACACCACCTGCCCTTTCTGTGGAAACCCCTTCCTGCCCTTCCTCAACGTGGAGATCAGGGACATGCGAGGACCTGGCAGGTACATAAAAAGCTGGTGTACAGAGGAAATTTGTGTCTGTTTGTTTTGTTTTTTTCATGTTTGCCAACTTTCTCAGGAGTAACTGTTCAATAATTAGCCTTTTCTTCCTCTTTCCGTGCTGTTTCTTTCCTGCCCTACAGACTTTTTCTGAAAGGCAGCCCATCGGTGGACGAGGCCATGACGTCATCGTACTCCGTGTCCACAGGTTTGGACACAGGGACTTCCACCTTGTCCACGCCCTGCCCCACAACAGCTGTCTCCCCTCCGTCCCCTTCAATTGCTGCACAGGGCTGCTCTGGAAGGTACTCATCTTTACATTCTTAATAGGAATGTCAAACTGCGGTCCTTGAGGGCCGTTGTCGCCGTTGTCCCGCTGGTGTTTCCTGCTCCAACACACCTGATTCAAATCAAATGGCTGCTACTGTTTGCTGTCAGGTTCTGTACAATGACCCAGTAGTTTGAGTGTGGTGCATTAAAGCAGGAAAACATCCAAAACAGCAAGACCTCGAGGACCGGAGTTTAACACGCCTGGTTTGTAAATCTATTGTGGTGCTGAATTGTTTTTTTTTTTTTTTGTTCTTATTAATTTCTAGTATAATCAGGGAAGGATAACAAGGACTTGAGTGGTGACCTCTTGAAAGATATATTCAATTAAAGATGACATTTTAAAATGCCATGTTATATAATAACACATAAATTATAATATAAATAAGCATTGTTTGTCTGGCACTTTTCTAAATAACATTACACTGTATTTAACAAAGCAGCAGAGAAGTAAAACAACTGTAGATTTTGGTATTCGGGAATGTATATACCAGCTCAAAAAGCCTGAGATGTATGTCGGTCAAGACTTGAAGACAAATGCTAAATCTAACAAGAAATAAGTGAAGGGAAGCAAACACAGGGTGATGTGCTCATACGTTTATGTACCATAAGTACCATAGTCTTGCTGCTGCATTATTAGTTAAAGGGGCAGGAGGGAGCTCTAACTGAAACCAGAGAACAATGATTTATAATAGTCAAAGTGAAAATAGACCAAAACATGCAACATCATGTTATGTAAGTCGACGGTTGAAAGAAATTATCTAATATTTTCAAAAGTCCTAAGGTGGAAAAAGCCAGCAGTTTAGTTGATCTTATCAAAGATTTTGTAGGATAGATGTTGTTGGCTAAAACTGGAGCAGGTATCAAAACTTAAGAAATGATCGATGTAGGTTTACACGCAGTGTATAATAAGTTATTTACCTTCTTATTGCTTTATGCTACATGGCTGTTGCTAACAAAACACATTTGATTGTTGAGCATGTTTCTGCCTAAATTACAAATAAGGCGTTTGAGCTTGAAGCTGAGTGAAAAAACACAACTTTGAGCAGCTGAGTTGGTTTGGGTCGAGCTGCATTGTGGGCAATTTAGGCACCAGTTTGGACAAAAATAAAGAATGAGTGTGCCCACTATATTTTATTGACATTATTTTTACAGAGCACACTCAAACATTTATTCTGTTGGATTTTATTTGATTGTCAGACAAAAATTAAATAAAAGAAAAGAACTGTATTCGGTGGATCTCTATATTTACTTTTTCTACAAGATGCTAGATGTAAAATTGGCATTAAGACTCAGAAGATTTCAGCCTCAGATTTTTAGCCTTTTTTGTCTTGTAAACCTCATAGAAATAAAGAGGGGTGAAAATATCCCATTTTAATTTCACTTATTGTCCTTGGCTATGCTGTAAAGTATGTGTGTACATCATTTAAGTTTAATGGAAAAACATCAGAATGGAAACATGGTGCTGACGATCATCACAAGTAACGCAGAAAATCTGACACATCATCTATATTAAAAAGAAAAAAATGTACTCAGATGTGCTGTGTTGTTTATTTTTTGTTTTTAAGCTCAGCTCATCGTCATTCAGCTCCCAGTTTGTCTGATTACACAAAGCTTTTGAAGTAGGAGCTGCTGTAGCTGCATCCACATGTTCCCCATCTGCATTGTAAAAGAGATGAACTGCAGCACCTGGTCCTAACAAAGCTGCGTGTCACAAAGAGGAGGTTATGAAATGGACTAACAGTGCATTATAGCTTATTGTGATTTAACATATTTTGTTTTATGTTTTATACTAGACTACCCTGTCGACAAAGTATGTGTATAAACACAGATACAAGAACAATTTTTAGATTGAGGACGATTTAGTGGTAAAATCAAGGCTGAACACAGACTCAACTTAATAATTTCTTCAAAACTACAGTATAATGTACATGCAAATAATAACAGTAAATTGTTTCATTCATTGTACGGTTGTGTTAGGCTGGAAAAAGGCGTACAATTGTTAAAAATGTAATTATTGCTGGGTTTAATATACATAAATTTGTTTTTTGAGGTTGTAATTTGTACAGAAATTAATTTTTAAAATGTGATTTAACATCCCAACCGTCCTCTTTATGTATTCTCAGGAACCGGACAATCGGGACTCATGGTATCAGCATCCCCACGGAGCGGCGGCAGGGTGGGCTGTCCTCCGGAGCGCCTATGACCCGAAGCGTTAGCACCTTTGGGCCTCTGGAGGAAGCATCCCAATTCAATCGCTGCTTGCCAACGTCAGGCAGCCTGCCGACCCGTCTGAACGAAACTACGGTGAGCATCAACACAAAGCTTTACACTGGTCAGGGTGTATAACTGTTAACCCCTGAGAAAAACTCTGTAAAAACAGATAGTTACTGATAGTGCAAGTTAAGCTGAAACTTAACCTATACCATTTTTGTCCCACTAAGGACCCACTGAGTATGGAGTGGCGGCTCCACAACCCTGAGCCAGTGACAGTTCCCTATCTGAGCCCACTGGTGCTGTGGAAGGAGCTGGAGAGCCTGCTGGAGAATGAGGGAGACCCAGTGATCACAGAAGCCGACATGGTGGATCATCATCCTATCATCTACTGGAACCTGGTTTGGTACTTTAGACGGCTGGACCTGCCCAGTAATCTTCCTGGTCTCATCCTCACCTCTGAGCACTGCAACAGAGACTCCCAGGTCACTTCAAAATTATTCATTCTTTTTTAGTTTCATGGGATTTTCTATCATTTCCAGCGTTCTGACATCTTTAACATGACCACATCGGCTGCACCCGACTGGATAAGTCAGTGCCAGCTGATGATTCAACCAACATTCAGTCCGACTGTCTCTTCTTGTCTTGAACAGGTCCCTCGTCACTGGATGTCTGAGGACAGTAAACACGTGTTAATCCAGATCCTGTGGGACAACCTGAAGCTGCACCAGGACCCCATCCAGCCTCTCTACATTCTCTGGAACACATACAGTGAGTCATGCTGCTCTTTTTAAAAACTTTCTCAGGCGGGGGGATTCATTCGACTCTCGCAGGAGTACTCACTGGAAGAGGATCCAGCTGGTAGAAACATTTCTGAAAGGTTCATAAACTGTGAGATTAAACTTTTAAGGGGCCACAAAGCCGCAGGAGAGAAATGACAGAAAAATTGGTTTAAAAAAAGAGGAAACACTAGAAATAAGAAGCTGGGATGAAGAATGGACACAGCAGGAATTGACTCATTTGTAGTAGATAATCACTGTGATGTTGAATTTGCAGCGATGAAATACCTGCACAGCAGCTGGGTTAGTCAAACAGTCTGGTGCTAACATGTCTGGTGCTCCGCTCCGCTTGCCGTAATTGATTGGTAAATGGACCGGGAGGTGCGGAGGCTGCCAGCTCATCCCAGGAGTCAGTTAATCCTTGTGCTAACAGGTTCTGTCTGCTCTTTGTCTTCCAGGGCTAAATTGTACTCTGTTATTAGAGAGTGAGTGTCCATCTCTGCTGCAGACTCCTTCAGATGAGTCCTGTTGTTTGTGTCCTGTATCGTGTCGGGTTGCCGTCTCTGCTCTGTGCTTGTTGCTTGATGCTCTGCAGTGTTGTCTGTGGAAAGTCAGACTCTACCTTTCTTAGTTTCAGTGTTGGAATGAGAGTATTTGTGCAGTGTCAAATCGTACTCAGACTGTGACAAAATGGTTGTTTTGTCTCAAATACAAACCTGCTCTGTATTTGAATGTGGGTTTGCATTTTTGGTGTATGTCTTCTGTCCTTGTCCACTGGTTAAAAAAGAAAAAAAAAGCCTTCAGCTTTTATATGTAGCAGCTTAAACATGAATGTTTGCTGTAATGCTCAAAGGTCTGGGTACTGAACACCAACCATAACGTGCTGCCACTCTCACTATATCAGTGTCCTCAGTTTTGTGAATAATGTTACACGTAGTCACTATTTATTTATCCATCTCTTGGTCTGCTTGTAATTTCTTAAATTTACAAAAATTTAGCTATTAAATCAAGTTACTCTATCAAAGTCCCAGCTTTTTTTTCTTAAGCTTGTAGACCTAGTTAATAGTTATAGATTAGTATAGTTAATATGCAAATGTTTTATTAAATATTAATATTTAATTGGATATACGTAAATGCAGATCTATCAAAATGTAAGCAGTGAAGTCATTTAAAACAAAGCTTGGTTGCCTTGATATGGGATTGTATTGCATTTACTTGAAAACAAAAGCTGTTTTTCTAATGTAATGAGACAATTTCACCCAAAAATTAAAAATAATCTGATCAGTTTTTCAGAATTTAAGATATAATTTAAAAACCTTTTTAAATGGTCTGTAAAATGCAGAAATACTAATCTTTTTTTTGTAAAACATATCTCTGTTCAGGAAAACAAAATATTTTTTAATGATCTCATGAATTTAAAAAAACTAAAAGAATATTAAGAAGGTGAATAATTTGAAGAAAAGAAAGGTTCCTCCACCTTCTCCCTCTCTGCTGTGCTTCAGCTCTGCCATACAGTCTCTGCACTCCACAGGCAGATAACTATGGCAACTGTGGAAGTGGGAGGTCTTACTGTTCGAAACTGAAAATCTGATTTTCTTGTAATAAACTAGGAAATAACAGAAACAACCACTATAGTCAAATTTCTGATTACAGTTTATAAGTACTTCAGTCAGTTTGTGTCAGTCAGGTGCACAACTTCTGGCATCCTAATTGTATCAGTAAATATTTTGCTTTTGTGTTTGTATGAGGAAAAATAGCATAATGCATCTTCATCAACAACTAAAGGTAGCTGGCCTGGCCCTTAGAATATCATTGGTTCCAATTTTTTCTACAGATAACACCCATAAAGCACAAAGAGAAGCCAGGCAAGCCATGTTTTCAGTTTGCCTGTCCGACATGATTCAGTCATGACAGAGACAAATTTTCACAAAGTATAACAAAGTTGTTTTGTATTCATGTTGCCAAGTTGTGCTTTAAAGTGAGCCCACTTCAAATGAGTCACTGTGAGATAAAATATTACTCATTCCTGAAGGTACAGTTACAGTTTTGTAGCAGTATAGACACAAGTGGGGTAGAGGCAATTTTGATAACATTTAATATAATAAATAGTAATAATTATGTTTTTACATTAAGCAACAATAAGAGCAACGTATCCTTTTACAAAACTGAAAATGTATGGTGGTATATACACTACCAGTTAGAGCAGTGGTTCTCAAACATTTTGAGCCACGACCCCCAAAATAACATATGTTGGTATTATTGACCCCAACCTCTAAACGACAACTTAGCGATTAATTGTTTAATGAATCAAATGGGTCATTTTGCAGCCACTCTAAATTTAAGGCTGGAAAACTGTCAGAATCTTCATAAATAAGGAGGATAAAATGCTTTTCAGATGTTCCCCACTACCCAAAATCAATTTCTCTCCCAGCAATAATTTAGTCAAATTCAGATTTTAAATACAGCATGTGTACTAACTTTGTTGTTTATGCATTAATGTGTTAAATTAAGGTGCTAACTTTAAAGATGTATCTCTTGATTCATGGTTTAATTTTGACAGCCCTGTTAAAAATTGTAAAAAACAGAGCCTACATTTATCTGGTGACTCTGTGAAATTATCTTGTGACCCACAGGGGGGTCCCGACTCCCAGTTTGAGAACCACTGAGTTAGAGGTTTGTTCACACACACTTTTAACTGGTTGTGTATGCACATTTATAGTGTGATTGCTTATTTTTGAAAACATTAAATTATATTAAATTAATATTAAATATTAAATTATTGTTTGGGTTTTAATTCTACAACATAATAGAGTCAGAAACTGTGAGAATAATGTGCATCAACAATCTGTTCAGGCGGCATGAACCCAAACCTGCTTCCAATCTGGACCTTTAAATTTACAAATAATAATTTGTAAAGATGCACACATTTGTTGCATCCCGTCTAAATGGGTTGAAAGCTGCAGGTGTAAAGAGCTCCTGACTGGCTGGTGGAGTAACTACTACTTACAGAAACACCTGCTTCTTCCAGCATTACAAGCTCCTCGACTCTGATATAAAAGCTACATTTAAATTCAGTTCGACAGATCGGACAGCATCACATCAAACCTGACGAAGCACGGCATCATAAACACGATGTTAACTTGAACCAAGAGAAAAAGAGGATGGCAGGAGCTTCAGCGTTCTCTGGGATTCATCTTTATGTTCTTTACAACACTTTTTAAACTACGTGTAGAAGTTTTATCATGGCTCTAAATTCTGCCTTGTTTTTTTTTGTTATAGCAATCATTTAACTCCAGATTACATGAGTAGGTTAATTTAAAAAAAATTGGAAACAACAGTGTTAGAGAAGCTGGAATATAGTAATTTAACCAGAAAACAAAGATGAATAGAGAAAAAATTAAATAACTAACTGAATTGTAAACAATAATAATCTGGTTCATTCATTCTTCCATACCTGCTTTATTCCATGGAGGGTGATGGGGGAGTGTCTGATTTATTGAGCTAATCTTATTAATTTTGAATGAACCTTGATGTGACTTCCTGCTGAAGTCTGGACAAATTCAGATCAGCCCTGAGTACTTCTCATCAGACTGGGAACCTGTTCGTTGCAGCTGATCTGGGATACTAAGCCATCCTCACTGTGTTCTTGTTGTGCGTCTGGGTTAAAATCCCGATGAGCCCACTGCTGATCTGTGCTGGCATGTCTTGGCAGACGTGGGTTACCCTCTGTCACGGCCGGTCCCGGAGGAGGAGAAGCCGTTCAACGAGGAGCTGCTGCAGGTTGTGGTGAAGAGCATCCAGAGAAACGACGTCAGCCGGCCGATGGCTCAGCTGCTGCAGCTGCTGGGACACACACTTGGAGTCAAAAGACAAAGGTCAGCACCACTCTCACATAAAGGACACATTTTTACTTAAATTATCCCTTATTTTTATCAATAAGTCTGGATTTTTAAGATGAAAAAACTTCTCTGACCTGCTGATAAACTGATGTTTATCATTGATGTTTTCCTCACTTTGTTTGAAAGCTAATATCTTTTATCAGAAACTTCATGTATGCATCTTGTATGCAAAACAAAAGCAGCCAATTTTGTTTACATGTTTGAATGAAGGTAGTGGAGATTCTTCTTCTGATAACCGGTTTCTTTTGTTTGCTTCTTGCCTTCCTCCACAGGGGTTTGTACAGGGACATCCTCTTCCTCTCCCTGGTGGCTTTGGGAAAAGATAACATTGATATTGGTGAGTCAAAATTGAATATTTTAATGCTAAAAAATAATAATCCAGCTTTAAAGGGAATTAGTTCTTTTAGATAAACTTTAGTTTATGTAAATAATAAAAAATAAGTGCAAAAAAAATCTTAACTCTCAGAGTCAGAAAACTCCTTAATCTTCTTGTATTGATGTTTTCAGCTGTAGCTGGATGCACAGATGACTTAATTAATATACTGTATTATGTAATAAAATAAATGCAATGACCCCCCACACACGTGGTGCAAATACAAATAAAGCTGTAGCTGAATTTTACTTCATGCACAGATGTATGATAACCAGAAGACAAAGATTGTGTCAGCTTATATCTGCAGTAATATCTTCATTGTGTGATTCAAGCTCATTGCTGCCACTGCTGACGGGACGGACTGAAAATCAACGGCATGGTCACTTTGTTAAAGAATAAATACTTTTTATTTGCCTTGTTGGAAAGTTTAGGAAAGGATGACAGCACAGCAACAAAAATCCAGCTCTGCAGAAATTAAACCACAGAAACATTTTCAAAATGATGCTCATTCACAACCATGAAGCTCAGCCCATTGTTTCCTACGTTAGAGATGAAAAAGAAATCACTCAAGTTTCTTCCCTTTGGAATTAAAAGAATTCAAACTGTGAAGTTTTACGACTGCCACACAACTGCTTCCAGATCATTTCATCTCCATTGAGTCTATGTTTTCTGGCTCCTGTCTAAAATTATTCCCAAATAATTTTGACAATATCTTCTCCCCTCAGACGCCTTCGATAGGGAGTACAAGTTGGCGTACGACCGCCTCACACCCAGCCTGGTGAAGCTGACCCACAACTGTGACCGTCCTCCGAGCACGGGCGTCATGGAGTGTCGCAGGACGTTCGGAGAGCCTTACCTGTAATCGCTGACTGTCACACACCCGGAACGACTCTCATCTCCCTCATCACCGCTTTAAAACCAGCTCAGGAAACCTGTCCGAAGACTGAAGGTGCACTATGGTAATGTTTGTGGGAACTGTCTGCGACTGTGGTCAGCGTTATGTAGCCGGACATTTTACAGACTTCATCTCAGCTTTGTGATGTAAGAACCAACCACTAACAGCGTTCATGAACACCATTTCTTCCAGTGTCGAGCGTCTCACTTTCTTTCTATGGAAATCCTAAACTTATTCAAATTCACAGTAGAGGATTTTTTTTAAAGAAATTAATCATTTATATTGTTTAGTTTTGTGTCATATAAAGACTAATATTAGCAATATTTTACCTTGAACTCTATTTATACAAATTCAGCTTTATTTATTGTCTTGCTGTGCGTTGTGTTTTACCGTGTCCTTGACCTGAAAACTCACCGCTTACATTACAGGAATGTGGAAAATCTGTCAGTGTGCTTTCACTAGTTTTAATGATGACCATCTTTAGACTTTTAATAGGTGCTGCGTCACATGACAGAAAACAAAAAAGCTGCTGTTTGTAATGAATCATGCCAAATATTCAGACTCCACCATCTCAGTCACGGGGATTAACTAAAAGTAACTTCTAAGCTTCTAATGTCGGTTCATTTTGCTGCTTATCTGCAGTTTGATCCAAACGACAAAAGTAAGCTGCATTTACTAAAGAAAACAGAAAAGATAGATCTTCTCTCGTTATTAGATATTACCAGATTACAGGCAGAATAACTGGATCTGATGTAAGATGATGCACATTACCAGATGATGAAGAAAAGGACTTGAAGGTGAATCATCCGTTATCAGAGCATCCAGTGGAACGTGGTGGAAAAGATGTGACATTAATTTTTTAACTTCTAGATTTTCTCACCGTTCTGTTTGTTAGGAAAGCAAACATCAGTTTTTACGTTCCTGTCATACCAGTGAAGAGGAGGAGCTGTAAAGCTCATTAGTGTTTGTACAGTAAGTCTTGAATGCACAGATGCCATGTTGGATCTTGTTTTTATAGTTTTTGATTATCATTTTGGTCACTAATGATGAGCCAGTACAAAACCAACAGCTGTAATCTGGGTACTGGTACAGGAGACAAGTTTACACACATAAAGCAAACCATCTCTAAATTTACTGGAAATAATCCAACATTTCATCATTTTTTTTTTCCTTCTGTGGTACGAACTGGAGAGTCAGCCTCTGATTTAGTAACTCATCTACATGGTTATTGTACATATACTCAGCCTGTGAGATAAAGTATCAGAGCTTTTTTTTCTTTCATATTTATAAGTGAAGGAGCACTCTGAGCCATTTTAAAGCTGCACCAGTAAAATTTTATTGATTTTTTATTACTTTGTTCATTCAGTCAAATAATGTGGTACCCTAAGTGGGGGTTCAGAGCCTCCAACAAAAGAGTTGGGGTTCAGAGACACCCCCCGACATGGATATAAAACCAGAAATAAGAATCTTTTTATTGTCCAGAAAAACACAAATGCAAACAGATGTTACAGACAGTTTTATCAGTTAGCGTATAAATCAACCTAAGGTTGATGGGTTAAATGCAGAGAAAGAATTTTCCAGCTTGTTGATAAAGAACAAGTGATGGAGAGGTTCCTTATTTTCTTCACAATGAGAAATTTAGATGACTAATGCGGATGCAGTTGTTGCTCCACAGATGGATGTCTGACATGGTTAATAACTTGACCACTAGATGTCAGTAATTAATACCGTTTTGTCTCCAGGAGACAGTAAAAACTGACAGGTCAGATGTGTTAGAGGGGTTTTCGACTAAGCTGGTTTCAGTGCTGGTTCGGAGCCAGAGCCTGCCTAAACACCGGTTCTTTGACTTTCCACTGCCCAAGCACCAGCTCCTGGCTCTCAAACTGGTTCCAAGCTGGCTCCAACTCTTTGCTGGGCCAGATCTAAGAACTGCTTCACGTTAGCGATTAGGGGCAGGTTAGAGCTCGGACAAAAGGCTGCTTTCAGAAATCGACAGAGGGAGATGCTGCAGCAGGCTGTGAAACAACCACTGACCTGCTAGTAAATTACTTAAAAAGGCTGAAAAACTATTCAATGACTGAAATACAGCAGCAAAACTAAACTAAACTAAACAAAAACACATTTTTAATGTAATGCGGAGATCGCCTGAAAAAAATCTAATTAAACCTTTTTGTGGAGTGGTTATTTTTATTCCTCTATATATCAATAGTGAATAATGGTATGGTCACAACAGATACATTATATGTGATAACTAATGTGCCTGGCTATGTAAAATGTATTGTTAATGTAAACACACACACACACACAATTTGTGTGTGAGAAAGTAATTGCACTGCATTCGGTGCTCAACTAAAACAAACTTAATTACTTATTTGACTCTAACTCAAACTAAAATAAAATAAAAAGCCAGAATAACATGCTTTGCAACCAATCAAAGGATTGATCAAATCATATAATTTATGGTCTGCAAAGTCGTGTAAACAAAAAATGATATGCCACACATTTATTGCTCCTCACGGTTAAAATACTCCATTAAAGCCGACCCGGCGTCAGTCCCTTCAACACTGGCTGTGTTCACCACCGGTACTTCCTGATGCCAATGTTGGACCGGGATACACATTCAGTGTTGTGTTTTCTTTAGAACGGATGGCTGTGGTCGATCACAGACATACAGGGTGAAATCTGGGAATGCACAGAAGTTTTGAACAAACTGCTGCGTAGTAAAATCTGAAACAATACAATGTCACCGGAATCTTGACTGTTGATGTGTCCAGACACCAGGCAGCCTCCGCATCAGAATCCACCCTAACAGCATCTAATAACTGAAAAATACATTATTAATCCCAAAGGGAAAATGCAAAACATACCTAAATGTCATTATATTTGAACCATGTAATCGATGTAAGTGTAGTCAGCGCTAAGTTGGGCTACATGTTAGCTAAAGGCTAGAAACATCGTAACATAACTGAATAATTACCTCTCCTCAGACGTAGTCGCCGTTCTCTGCTCTTGATAATCAAACGATCATGGACAGCCGTGAACAGATAACTTGTCCATCTATGGGAGTCTAGGCGAGTTTAGAAGAACAAGAGCAGGGTAAAGTCAACTCCATTTTAGTCTTTGCCCAAGCTTTTTTGTTTGTTTGTATGTTGTTTTGCTTCCTCTGTTCCTCTTGCTCAAGGCGACATATTCATTTGCATTTTAGATGACATAATGACGCAGCACCGACTTGGCTTTGTCTGTGGAAAACCACACAGGTTTGCTGGAAGCACCAGCTAAGCACTGGCTCTAGCACCAACACCGAACCAGCACTGGTTTGTCTTTGGTTGAAATGCCCCCTTAGCCTCCTCCAAGAAGCCTTCACGCTGAGGAGTTTGTTTTCATTTTGATGCATCAGATGCTCATTTAACCTGCATGCTGACGTCATTTTCTAACACGCTGACATGTTTTTGTCACCAAAGATGCGATTCGACCATCTCTTTGACCTTAAACCATGGTTTGAACAAAAGTTTCAGTTTACTTTCGTCATAGAAAACGCTTCTAGTAAAAATAAATAACGCCATGATTGTGGTCAAGCAGCAGAAAAATGGTTGAAGGCAGCCGACACCAGTTCACACCGGATCTCTGTATGTGAGCTTGATACTTGACAATGTTTACATGGATTTTTCTTTATTACATTATTAGATTATTGTTTTTGTTCTTATAAAAGTGAGTTTTTGCATAAAGTCAGAGTGCAGATGGGTTTTTTTCCCCATTAAAATGATAGAGATGAAACATTTTTGTCAAGAGTTGTTTGGGGTTTTAAGACTAAATAAAATTCTGCAAGAACTCTGATTTCCACAGCTTGTCAGTGTCCCCACACTGTTGCTTTATTTGTACATTAACAATAAAAAGTTTTGGTATAATCCATAAAAATTGGATAAATCTGAATGAGCCATCAGCTTTGGTTGGAGGAGGACCTCTGAGTTTGAAGTCATCAAGGTCTCATGAGCGTCAACCAAATGTTGTGGCAGAAGAAACAAAAACTAAGAAAAGTGGGAAACAAGAACTTTTCCTTTGAGCATGCCATTGACAGGCCAGTCCAGCAGAGGACGCCCGTACTGATGTCAGCAGCTCAGAAAAGCTGCCTCACCTGTGGATTTCTGCTGTGTGAAATAAAAAAAGAATTGTACAGATTAATGGTTTAGCAGAATCTGGGGCCTGTGTATAAATCATTTTGTAGCATCTTGCTTGTACATGTACAAAATACCATGCAGATGTATGGGAGAATGTGTACAGAGACTGTATCTACAGGTGTGTAACTGTAAATAAATCATGTAACACTCATTGGAATCTGTCATCTGTCCCTGTTTCGTTATGTTGGATACTAATTTCAGCAAAACTGTCACAAATAATTGATGACAAGAGAGATTAATTCAGTAGAGTGGGACTTAACTGCTATCGGGTCTGTCTTTCAACTCAGGTTTAAAAGTTTTTGGAAAAAAATTTAGTCTTAAATGTTAAAAATGTGTAAAACAGTTTGTGAATGACTTCTTTCAGATGTGTGTGAGTGAAACAATTTGAACACATGCACACATTAAAGATTCTCAAATATTATATTGCAAAGATTTTTACCCTTAGCCTCACAGTTGTGATAATTTTTGTGCTGTCAAAGCTTCCTCTGAATAAAGTTGTTAAATGTGTGTGCACACATGGCCCGACGCACGGCTCAGCTCGCACCAGTGGTCTCATGACTTCATTCCCTCTTTCATACCCTCACAGCTCCTCCAGTACTCTGGGAAAGCTGGATTTTAATCATATTTAAGTGCTATTTGCCTATTTCAAAACGGCAACTGTAGAGACAGAATAGTTCATCACCCCTTGATTATAATACACGGGCCTGTTTACTTCTTTTAGATTCTACAAAAAAAATCACGATATAAACATACAATATATGCATCTGTGGGCTGTATATAAGCTCCCACTCGGTGGTGGATTGATTCTTCTGGGGAAAACAGCAAATCTGTTTGAACACATTCAAAACCGCTATGAGATTAATTTCCCTTCATATTTTACATCCATCCGAGGAACAAAAAAAAGCTACAAATTTAAGTCAAGCCTAAAGTTTCTATTTTTACTGACTTGACAAATTTTAAACTTTGGGATATATATTTTATTTTTGCTATTTGTAAGAAGAAAATAAAGAATAGGTTCCTAGGGTGCATTCACACTAGAATAGTCTGAGGAATGATTGGGCTGGGACTGCTTTCACACTGCATTTTCTCTAGCAGACCAAACCACCTCAACAATGTCTTGCAGTTACAACAGCTACTCGCTAGGGGGTGGTATTCCCCCAAATTATCTCTGACCAAGAAGAAAGAAGAAGAAAATTCAGCTTATTGATTTCCTAGGACTGCAACTGGTGTAGGTACAAGATGTGCTCAGGTAGGCAGTTCTGCTCGGGGCCCTTCCCCCACCAAGGACATCACACTGTATGACTGGCTGAATGTTGGCACGATTACATAGAAGACTGTGATTGGTATGTAATTAAAATTTTAAGTAAGAAAAAGATGTACACTTCTTTTTTAATCAGTGATTTTTTCATTTGTCAATGCCTTGAACATTTTAAAAGGAAAAGGTGAAATTTGCAACCATAGCTGATATAACTTGTAATGAGATTCCTTACTTACATATTGTTGGGTTTAATTTTATAAAGGTGGGGTCTGACCAAGATCGGATTCTTATGAAATAGGGTTTGTCCAAGTGGCATTGCCCTAGTGTAACATCATTGGCAGACACCGGCCGGTGGCAGATCTGACCACCCAGTAGATCTGGTACCTACCTACACTGGCTAATTCACTGTAGGTAAACAATGGAGCAAAAATTAATTTATGGAGTCTTGGGAGTTTTTTGGTGTTCAAAACTGATGCGTTTTTATCAGAATCTGTCCAGTATGAGCAGCAGGAGCTCGAGACAGCAGGCGTTGCCGTTCCTGCGGTGGGGTCAAGGCCGGTTTATCTGATGGGCATTATGTGCACAGGCCCAGGGGGCCACACCCATGTGGGGCCCACATGAGCAATTTTAAGAAAAAGAAAAAAAAAAAGCTTTAAGTTTTAGAAATAGGAGCCAATAACCAATAAGAAGCACATTGTTACAATTTTTAACCTTAACAGAATTATTTGATGTAGGTGCGATTGTGGAAACCATGATAACCTGCCCCGCGGCCCCGCCCCGTATCCTCCGTCTTTAAATTAACCAGCACTGAACTGGCCGAACTGTGGGAGTAGTAGTAGGCTGTGAGAATGAGCAAGAATAAGAGAAGAGGTTGTTTATAAGCGAAAGCGAGAAAAGGAGTAGAGGGAGCTGTGTTTATTATAAAGTCTACCTTCTATAGACACGTTCTTCGTCAAATCGAGGGAGGAAAACGAGGATGAAGTAATAGAGAAAGACGTGGAAGCGGGTCCAGATGTGGAGGAGGCTACCGTTAGCCCTACAACACAGCCTGAGACTAGCTGCAGCAACGGCAACGCCGACTTGCAGTGGATGTCAATGGCGCCGCCATATTGATCCTGGGAATTAATTTTAACAGTAAAAATTAACAATTGTTTTATAATCTATAATAACTTCGGGTACTTGTTAGTCATACAGGAGCCTATAATGTTGTTATCCTAGCCTATATCATTGATTAGGCTAGGACAACTGTTTTATAATCTATAAATACATAACTTGGCTATTTGTTAGTCATTTATTTCTTTTGAATATCTGTCAGACCATATACTGTACTTATTACCTATTGTGTGCGTGTTCCTTTTTATATCACCTTTGTGCTTCTGCTACTGGACCTGTACTGTTGCAACATAACAATTTCCCCACTGAGGGACTCATAAAGGTTTCCTAATGTTACTTTTATTATTATTATTAGTGTCACTTTAAGCTGTATTCCTAACACGATATTTTTAATCATCTAAATATCTCCAGGTTTCCGCTAGTACACACACATGCAGTGTCCGAAATGAACTTTTTGACTCACCGGCCAAGTTGGCCGGTAGATGAAAAAATTCACCGGCCAAACATATTTTTTACCGGCCAAAATATTAAATTATTTTACACACACATATGTCTAGGCATGTTATTTCTATAATACTGTGTTAATGTCTGAGTTCATTAACTAAAACCTAATCAGACTCCTCCCTCTCTACTCTTGGTGCTTTCACACAGTCCGTGAAGTCTGGCCTCCTGCTCCTAACAGTTCTTGTGCCACAGCATTACAGCCTTAGTGGGATCAGACTCCCTGATTTTTGCTTTTTATTTTAATTTTCAAAAAATAAACTTAACAAAAATTGATAAATTAATTTAAAGCCTATTGATCCGATTCATAATAAATCAGTAATATTAAATATAAAGCTTATTTATAATAATAATGAACTTAACTGATCAATATAATAATAAGCAATATTCTTTTATCAGTTGATCGGTTGACAGCTGTTCGCTGTCCCGTGGTATGCAGCGGTTGTCACACTTCACGTTGAAAGCAGCTAAGCTAAGCTAACAGGCTAACAGACAGCGCGGCATACTCTGGTGTGTTACCGCCTACAGTCTGCATGTGAGAAGCGAGCGGAACCAGAACTTCCTGGTTGGGGCTGTAAGCCCTGCTGATTTATCCTCCAGTTCACCGTGCTTTCTTCTGGAAAGCTGGCCGGTGGGGTAGCAAAAATTACCAAGAGTCTGGTATGAGTAAGAGTATATGTGTTTATTACAACGGAGAATTATTGAGTACAAATTACTTCAAGGTGAGAGAGGTCTACTAACTCACGGGGAGTCAGGAGAGAACTCTCCCGTACCAACAGAAACAGCCAGTTTTAACACATTTGATGTTTTCCCAGTTCCCACACAAGGCCAGATAAAGTCAGTGAAAAGAGACTGAATCTGTCTTCGCAGTTCTCGGAAGAGAATCCTACAAAAACAAGCTGGCATTCTAAACAACTATTCTTATCCAGCAGGTGTGCGTCTTCGAGACGCTTCCAGTCCAAGGTCTACTGGGACAGTGGTCAGTCCGAACCCAAAACAACCATGCACCATAACCCAGAAATGAAACTCTCACTTTAATGTGCTATAATATTCTGCACCAAACTAAATAGATCAACAGTAATAAATGAAGAAAATGAATATATGAGGGATTATTAATATGAGTAAATATATGAGTATATATATAAGTGATGATTATGAAATGTAGTAAAATTTCTACACCGGCTCCTGCTAAAAATCTGCACATATTTACCCTACTTAGTTAGCCTGAGCTAAACGGTGAACAGAACTAAAATAGTGCGAGTGCGCTCACGTGTCACGTGCAAGTGTTTGCGTCGGTGTATGTTTGTGTACGTGCGCGTCGTTCATACATGCAGACAGAGGAACATAAAGAAATCCACCTAAAGGAAGACTGAAAAACATGACTAGCTTGGTACAAACATTTACTCACCATTTGGCGGATAGCCCTCTGAGATTTACTCGCCAAACAAAAAATTAATTTTCGATTTGGCGCTTGGCGAGTTAATTTCGGACTCTGCATACAGTAGTTGCTGTTGTGTTCATTGCTGTTCATGGTTTTTAGCTTTTCTTGTCACAGGGGCCCTTATAGATGGTCTGTTGTGTTCTCTTAGAAGAATTAGGATGTTTCCTGCTTCTTTCCAGGTGTAGCAGCTGTTTAGTTTCTCAGTTGTGGTTTGTTTTATACCTTTTGTTTTGTTGTCTCTTTTTCTCTTTCTTGGCTCATTGGGTAGAGTAGTTATCTTGTAGTTATCCTGAGGGTTGTTGGTTTGATCCTTGGCCTGTTGAGCTCATGTCGAGGTGTCCCTGAGCAAGACAACAAACCCCAAATTGCTCTTGATGGCTCATGGTTGAGCGCCTTGCATGGCAGCTTCTGCCATCAGTGTGTGAATGGGTGAATGTGATGTATAATGTATAGCGCTTTGAGTAAAAGCTATATAAATACAGACCATTTACCATTTCTACTCGTATTCACCTTTTTCCTTCTGTTTCTCTGGTCCAGTCCAGCAGTTATAACCAAAAACACATTTAAAAAATAAAAATAAAAGAACAACATTTAAGATTCGAGAGGAGCCCCATCTCCAAAAGGCTCCACTTGGTAGAGTAACACGGCAGGCAGACCATCATTCTGCAGTCATGATGCCAGACAGGAAAGGATGAAGAATAAAAAAAAGAGGCCGCAAGATATCCGACATGTTACGTTACATTGTATCATACCTCACTTCTTTTATGTGGTCTGCGGGATAGTCCGTTTGCTTTCACACCGTCCGCACACCCAACCAGAATTCACTTGCAAGTGAACCGAGAGCAAAGTCGAATGCAAGTTCACACTACACCTAATGGATAGGACTATCTGTGGATGCAGACCAGGGTTCGTTTAACGTGGAGCAAACAGGACCAGCGTAAATCCGACCATAAACGGGTATTTTACAGTTTATTCGGGAGAGACTGAGATCACATGAGAAACTTGTCATAACCTGCTGGGGAGAAGAAATCACAACAGACCAGGAACAGGATACCTGCAGCCCAACCCCCCCCCCCCCACACACACACACACACACTTTCTATTCTCTGAAAACCTGCTATTAGATCATAATATTAAAATCCCAAAGTCTGAATTTGTTCATATATAAAAGTCTGGTTGTTTAAGCTCACACCACAGTAGAACAGGACCACACAACGCTCAACGTTCACTGTTATAAAAATAATTTATTGCAGCATGGAATTTCAATTTGAAAAATGTCGTTTCCATATCAACAATGCATGTTTGCATCCAATGATAACACCACTGTAACGAGACGCCGACCAGGTTTTCCTCACAGCTAAGACAGAGATGCACATTTACCTTACACACACGCACACACATTCTCTGAAACACATTTAGACACAAAAAACTTTAACACTAAAAAGTAAAATACTAGTTTGGTTAAATACAGACCAGAGTCGGAAACACAGTTTGAACATTAAAACTTAAATTGCATCCAGTGATTTTTGAGTTGCTGCACAGTGAATCTGTGACATAAGCAGGAATTAATGTGTCTAATTAACCTATTAAAGTCGCCTCAGGGGTCCCTTCAGCTTTATTTTACACATATTAAAAGGAAAATTCCACTAAAAACACACTGATCTTCAGGATAGTGTACTGTTCTGCTACAGTTTTAGCGCCTGCATTTAAATTTGCCTAGCTGAAGATAATTGGCCCACAATCATGTGATTTCACACTCACATTTCCAGCAGCTGAAGCCTGGTACACACAAAGATTATCGGGCTGTTTTTGTCCCGATTTGGCCTTTCCTGACCGCGGACGGCAAACGTGCGATTATTGTGAGTCTTATAAGATTTCCCTGTATCATTTGGTCTGAGGTGTGTTACGAGATTAAATGTCCCAATAATCCGCTCCGAAACGGGTCGCAGCCAAGAATCGGAACTTTTAAACATGTTCAATATTTACGACCCGATATCTTCATATGTGTGTAAAAAGCCAACGGGTCATGAATTGTGACTGCGTGGATGGTGACGTTGGCCGGAATGTAGCCAATCAGGGAGCGAGCTGGCTCGGGAACAAGAAAGTATATAAAGTCTCTGTTCACGCTGTCTCCAGTCTTATTTTGTTTCAGTTCTGGCTTTTTCTTTTAACAATAGTCCCAAGTCCACCATCTTTTCCTCGTCCTATATATTCACTTCCATGCTGTGTGTTGTGTTTTCCGGTTGTTGCCATGTTTCTTCTTCTTGGTTTTATTTCCCGTTTATTGCTATGGTTCTTCTTCTACGTTTTTGTTAGATCACGTTTGGTCACGTAAGATGTCCTGCTCACAGGACTAGATTGTAGATGAATTCGTTATGTGTGTTCTGTGATTAAATAATCGGAGCACACCACACACAGTGTGATCAAAACTATTAAATGCCTGATTTTTAACATCACGTGTGAGGTCTCGAACTGAT
The DNA here is from genome assembly GCA_037177495.1 of Rhadinocentrus ornatus. Taxonomy (NCBI): domain Eukaryota; kingdom Metazoa; phylum Chordata; class Actinopteri; order Atheriniformes; family Melanotaeniidae; genus Rhadinocentrus; species Rhadinocentrus ornatus. The sequence continues at coordinate 5,083,041 of JBAMHW010000001.1, forward strand.
AAAAAAATCTCATAAGATAAAAAAAAATCCTTGTGTGTACCAGGCTTTAGCTGTAAAGTCACACCTGATGTCTCCAGCTGCAATGGGCCTCACAGCTACTTATGGAGAATAAAGCCTCTCAATGCTGAAACTTATTTAAAATTTTGCTTTTATTTAATTTATTACAGTCCGAAGTGCACAAATACGATTTTTCAAAATCCGAGCCAGACTACTGATTCAGATAGATCCGATCTTTTTCAAAGCAACCTCAAAAATCTGTGCCAGATCCTGAGTCCGTATCCACAGAGTTGGAGGTCAACTGAGTTCATAGCTAGAGCATGATGCCCATTAGCACGGTGACCAAGCCTGGGTTTACGGCTTTGATCAACACGATGGATAAGCAGTACAGAATTCCGTCACGCACACATTTTAGCCAGGTTGCTATACCTGAGCTATTTAAGAGATGCAGTAGGGCTGGACAATAATTCAGTATCAATATATATCGCAATATACTTATTTAATAACGGTAATATGAGTTTTGGTTTTTTTTTTACAAATTTCCAATATTTCGATGTACAGCCAGTATAAGATTACAGCGTTTCACTGACTGGCGTTCAAGGCGAACAGAAAGAGCTGCAACACATTGGCTACGTAAGTGATGACGTACACCACAGACCAGTGAGCCCCGACCAAGCCCAGCAGTAGTAAAAAAATAAAAAATAAAAACAAAAGCCCAGCAGCAGTTGGCTGTGCTCAGCGCGAGGTAGAAGGCTAGGCTAGGCTAGTCTAAGCTCCAACGCTGCTAGCTTTAGCTACAAAATGAGTGCTCATGTCTGTAATGCAAACGTGAACAAGCTTCTACAAGTGAAGAGAAAGCAGACGACATAGTTGATAAGAGAGGAAAGACTAACTCTGTGGTACGGAAGTGGTTTGGCTCCGCGTCGCAAATTTAGCAACTTTTTTTTTTTTTTTTTTAAGCGACTAACAACAGATCTAGCGAATTTTTCCTGTTATTATTGGAGACTTTTGGGGACTGATGCCACCCCAGATATTAATGTCTATTCATGAAGAGTGTGGACAAAAGTATTTAAAAAGTTTAAAGTGTTGACATGTTCCTGACTCCTAATTAAAAAACAAATTACACTTAATAAAAATTAAACTAAAAAATAAAGAAAATATTGACTGAAGAATTTAGTTTTATTTATTCTTTGCTGATCAGGCAACAGTTCATCTGAAGCATTTCCACTCAGAATATGCTGAGTCAGAAGATGAGGCATCAATTGTTGCTCACTCTTTTTTTCTGGGTTTTTTTTGTACCAATTCAGAGTACTTTTCTTTTTAAGCCTAGTTGAAGCACCTTTATTTAAATCTATAAGAACATAATAAGCCTAAGTTGTAGTTTAAAGTTGAACCCATTATTATTGAGAAAGGTAAACGTTTTATTTGACCTTTAATGGTGATTTTAAATTACTTTGTTTGAAGGTTAATTTAGCCTTGCTAGATACAAATAAAAACTAATTTATTGTACAGTTTTTATTTGTAAAATGTTTTACTGAAGGAGTTTCATAGACTTGGCAAAATAATTTTTAGTTTTACAGCATCTGTTGTGGCATTTTTGGCAGTTTTTCTGAGGTTTTTATTTTGTTTATATCGATATCGGAATTACATAGTATCGACCGAAATTAAGAAATATATCGTGATACAAGTTTTGGCCGTATCGTCCAGCCCTAAGATGCAGCAGAACTAAAAACAGTGGAGTGTTTTGCAACAACAACTGATCTGTGGTCCAGCCGCACAGCGGAGCCATACCAGAGTCTAACAGTGCATTACAATGACGAAGACTTAAATCTGAGAGCTCATTGTCTTCAAGCATCCTACTTCCCGGACGACCACAGGGGGAAAACATTGCAGCCGGCCTGAGAGATGGGCTTGCTAGCTGGGATCTACAGGAAGAAAACCATGTCTGCATAACGACGGGCAATGCATCAAATATGGTGATGGCAGCACAGCTAAATGAATGGACAAGACTCCAGTGTTTTGGGCACGATTACATCTTGCCATCAGTACGTAAATTAGTATTGTGACTTATACGTGAATGCGTGCGTGATTGTGTGTAAGCAGAGAGAGGCGGTGTGTGTGTGTTATAGATTAATAGATAAAATATGGTGCTTAGACCAGTAGTGTACAAGATTAAAAAACTAGGAGAACTGCATAATGAATAGAAAAGATGGAGGGAATGTGAGTGTGTTTAATTGATAACATTGTATCACACAACTTTATAAATTATACTGTCCTTGTATTTTTTATTGCAGGACATGCACTGAAAGATGAGCAACAGGCTGGTGGGGCACTTCTCCCACAGTTGGAAGAAGGCGGCAGCAATAACTGAAGCACTGAAGGAGCTCAAACTTCCTGAGCACAGCTTCATCATTGAATGCCCAACAAGACGGGCATCCAAGGAAAAGATGATCGCCAGGGTGCTAGAGTAGCTCAAAGCCATATCTCACGTGTTGTCAGGTGACCGATATGCACGCTCCCTCATCCCAACATGGCAGGATATTGAGGTTTTGGAGTCTGTTCATAAGGCACTCCTCTCCAAGACTTTACAGATGCTCTCTCTGGAGAGAAGTATGTGAGCATCTCCTACCTCGAACCAGTTGAGGCCACATCAGTCCTGGCTGAAAATCAAGAGGATACTGACTTGACTAGGTCAATCAAAACGAAGGTCCTGGCATACCTTAATGACAAGTACAATGACCCCAGGACCCAGAAGCATTTGAAAGTTGCATCCTTCCTAGACCCCAGGTTCAAAACCCTGTACCACAGACCACATTCCTGCCATTAAGACCGACTCAAGACTGAAATGCTGGAATCAGCAAGGCGTGCACATAACCAGGTTAGTAATAATTATGTATCTATTATTTCACAGACACACCTTATAAGTATTTATTCATAATCTAACCAACTAATTGCTGTTTGTTTTTTTGCTTTTCATCTGGTAGGAGAAGAGGTCTCGCACAGAAACCACTCCGAGGCCTAAAAGCGTGCAGCCCTCTGACAAAAAGGTGAAGAAGTCTCTTGGCAGTTTTTTCAAGACCAACTTGAAGATGTCGCTGACGCAGAGTTAATAATTACCTCATGACCCCTGCCATCGACCCCAGATGACCCCGTGGAGTGGTGGAAAGTGAACAAAATCAACTTTCCACGATTGTGCAAGATGGCCCGCAAGTATCTTTGTGTCCCTGCCACAAGTGCTCCCTCAGAGCGTCTTTTTAGTGCTGAAGGGAATATAGTAACTTCCACTCGCTCATCTTTAAAACCAGCAAAAGTTGACATGCTGGTTTTCCTCGCTAAGAATCTGTGAGCTACTTAGAACTATACAGAGAATCTTTTTGGCTGACTGTGCCATACTCATTCTGCACTGATGTGTTTTCTGCTGTTACTGAGTGAATATAGTATTTTCATTAGTGTTCAAATTTATTTATTTATCTTATTAAATCTAAAGGTTTAATAAGAACATACACTTGTTTATTTTGTGTTCATTGGGATTTTAATTTATCTAAAAAGAAAAAATGTCCAGAACATTCAATTAAGAACATAATTCTTCTTCTTAGTTTTCCTGCACTTTAATACGTGTGATGTTAATGTTGGATATCGCTAAGCCTTATTTTTTATATATGTATATTTAAATTTTATTTATTTATTTATAAACTGACTACTTATGGTCAGACAGTGTTTAAGAAGTGTAGTTCACATGCTTACATATGTTTCATAAAACATGAAAGTTAGAAATGTTTAAGTGGTAAAGCCACAGTTTGCATTATTGTTATAATCTGCTGCACTTTAGTTTGTGTGTTACACCACACTTGTTTGGCAAAATTTTGTTACCTTGCCATGGTGAGTATTTACAAGACTGCAAGGCAAAGTATGAAGTAAGTTTACAACTGTAATTAAAGTAGACAAACGGTCTTTCATATTCATACCTGCTTCATGTGTCTTTATCTTAACCTAGTGTATAAGAAAGAACAATTTATTTACAATAAATCTGATTGTTTATTATAGTACAGATTGATTTATTACTCGTTTGTTGAAAAATATATGAGAAGGACGTTGAAAAATAATTGCAAATTAAATTGCAGTTGCAATATTGAGGGGAAAAAAAATCACAGATTTTCCAAAATCGTTCAGCCCTAATCCAAAATAACTAGTTTGAGGCATGATCTAAAATCACAAAGCAAATTACTGTCCTTCAGCATGTTAAGGTGACAGCCAGGCTCATTTGATAATCTATACAGTTTTAAAGCGGATAGTGTTTATGTAAAAGCTTGTATTAACTGGTTATAATTAAAAATACAGTATTTTTATAAAATTGTTTAGCAGACTGTTTTTTTGTGTGTGTACCGGGCCTCGCAGCCCCTTTATAAAGCTTTAATTCAGCACTCATGTTAGGAAATCTTATAGGGTGAAAAAAAATTCTATGCAAACACTTTTGTTGCCATACTTTGTCTTTACAACTGATAGTTTTAAGATTTAAATATACTGGCCTTTAAATCATCAGTATAGGGGGTTTGGATAGAAATGAAGCAATAGCCTGCAGCAGTGATTTCCAACCCTTTTCCTCAAGGACCACTATCCTGCAGGTCTTAGATGTCTCCCTGCTACAACACACCTGATTCAAATTCATGGCTCATT
>JBAMHW010000001.1:5103396-5129238 GCA_037177495.1 Rhadinocentrus ornatus
AAGATTTCCACTTTCATTTAAAAAGTCATTAAGCTGGTGAAATACAACTTTCTCAATAATCTTGGATATAAAAGAAAAGGATAGAGACAGATTTAAATGGTTCAGCAGCACAAATCTGCAGGGGGGCTTTTATTTTGAAAAATACCGAAAGCTATTCCACTGCTCCCGTGGATGATTTCCTGTCTGACCCTATCTGAACTGCGGAATTGACGCAGTCTGGGTGCGTGAAGCTTCAATAATAGACCCGGCGAAAAATAGACTTCTGTTACAGGCAGCGCAAACCATTGACTAAAATGGCCGCAAATAGCAGCGGAGGCCGCGGCGCAGCCGTAACGTGCCTCATACGCACCTATTATAATTACGCCGTTACTTATCTACATTTGAAATGGGTTCAATGGCTGACATTAAAGTTCAGAAGTCAAAGGATTGACCCATTTAAGTTTCCAAGCTGCAATACATCAAAGAATGTTTGCATGCTTGGGTTATTTTTTATGTTTTTCGTTACCCAGATAACTTGGAATATTATTTAAATGTGACATGATAACTCAACTGAGACAATGAAACACGAGACAGAGAATCTGAAATACCACCATCAAAAAAATTCCACACATGATGAAAAACCACAACAGTGATTCTTTCCGCTCTTACCTCCTCTGACTCCCTTCCGCCAGGGGGTTTTAATGGCCCCTCGGAGGGCTGCTTCTAGGATGGAAACCACAGGGGCGATTTTGATTTCTCAGATATTGGAGTTTTACTCATGTTTTACAGAGGGATGTTTAAAATGTTTGGTTAGAAAATCTGCCTCTGTTCTTTTAAATCGGAAAAAAATCAAGAAACATTTTCCAACACCAGTCTGCTGCAACCAGTCGGTATGTGGGACCAGACGGGCAGAAAACTGCCTCCATATTGGCCCAATGCTAATAATCCATGAGTTTGATGGAGAACCCCACTTGGTGCTAAGTTTCACCAGTGATTCTTTGTATCCGAAGAGCCCACCAGGGTTTGCCAACGTGGGCCAAACATAAAATCTTTGTTTTAGGCCCACGAGTCTGAGCAGAATCCATGTGAGGAACACGTTTATGTGTAGGCCGGATGCTATTAGCTAGAGCTAATTCAGATGTTGAACAAAATAAAACAATCTTAATTAATCCAAACTTACACAGTACAAATGTTGCTCAGACATGATGCGGCAGTGGCATCGGGTCAATTTAACAAAATGTCAAATACTAATTCTCATCACACCTAAAATTAAGAATTGAAATAGCTTAACAATACTACCACCACATGGTCTGCCTGGAAATTACAAGATGATAAACTACAACTTCATCCAAACAGCAGTTTTATTACATTACCCATGTACACATACCAAAATAATTATGCTATGTGTATCAGAAGGTACAAAGTTATCTAAATCTTGATTAAAACTATTCTATTGATGTAACTGAAACCACAAACGTCTGACACTTCCTTGTGCTCATGATACCAGAATGCTGTTTCCTTTGCCCTGCCAGACTGAATATTGGTCACAGAAATTCTTAAAACCTGCTGCTCCACACCTGAATATGTAAAAAAACAATAATAAAAACACTGATTCATGTTTCATAGAGAGTCCAGCTGCTGGTTCTCAGCTGTGGTCCCACTGCTACATCATTTCCACACAGATAAAAAGCTTGGTCAGCTCTTATCCGGCTTTTATTAGCCTGTGTTGAAAAGCTGATTAGGATCAGTGGTAGCAGAGTGGTGTGAGAACGAAGAACAGCGGCACGGAGAGTTCGAGGACAGGCTGAAGGTCAGCCTGTTTCATCTCACCATGCTGACTTACAGGACAGGACGGGACATACCGAGATGAGTCACCAGCAGCTTTGCTGCAATGTGGAACTGCAATGTTTAGCCAGTTGACACAAGTTTGACTGTAATATGACTAATGTATCTTTAGAGCTGTTAAAATTGGCATATAAACACGTAATGTTGCTGTACACAGATTATATGATTTAATAGTTTTTTTTAATAACATTAACTCCTCCTGTGGACACATGCTGTGGGAACTTAACAGAAGACAACCTAGTAAATCAACACGCAGCTTCTTCCACTCACATTAGTGGATGAGAGCCCAACATGACTTATATAATACATGCAGTTTGAGACATTTTCCATCACTTTTTATGGTAAAACCTTTGCTCAAAATCCTGCTGAACACAATCTGATACTTGTCTTCTGCCCCCTTAGTGGATACCAGGAAGCAGAAAACAACACTATAATGATTTTGACATATCATATGGTAATAAATGGTAATTTAGACCTCATAAAAAAATCTGGACTTTTTTTTCTTCCATCTTTTCATGGGTTGGACATTAAAGGGTTAAATATTAAATATACAGGTAAAAACTGCTGCAAAGGAGGATATGAAGCATTAAAAATTATCTTAAGGTTGACATATTTAGAATAGTGCCTAGTATTTCTTTATAAATATTAAACTTTTGCCCCTCTTAGTATTGACATTTGAAGTAAATTTTGATGAACAGAATAAAACAGACATGCAGAGTTTGACTGTTTTATAAAGTGAACCTGAAACAAAAACACGAATCTGAACATTTTAACGAACACAACAATTTGATCTCAAATTAATTGATTAGTTTGCCATAAAAGTTTTTATAGGATCATGAAAACCTCTGTAGTCTCTTTTAAACCCTGTACAGTCAGTTAAATCCTTTAAACCCCATTTTTTAAAACCATCATCACATACCTTCTCCCAGTGGGTCCAGTGTGTGGATCATCAGCTGGAAGATGGTGTTCCGCAGCGAGGTGTTGTGGAGGGAAGCTGAACTTCCACCTCTCTGGAGGACCGGACGCACCTACAAGCCCGCAGAGACATTGTCAGTCATAAAACCACACCTTTTAACTTTCACAGAACACATAGTGGATGCAAAACTGGACCAGTGAACATTTGAGAACCAAAGAGCCTCATGCTGCAGTTTCTTAATCGAAACAACTGGGAGTTTCTCACAGAAAACTGGTTGCCACTTTTACCAGTTGGTAAACTCAAACTTGTGACTCAGAAGGGGAGGAAAACATTTTCTCCACCATTAAGTCTTCAATGTCTTTGCTTTTCTTTCAATGACAAAATGTTAGTTTCTTTATACAACTAATGCTGTGAGCACCTACAGGAACGTCTTTTTTAGCCACATCTGCTGACTGTCAAGTGGTCCATACACTTGGTCAGATTTTTAAATAACTTTGGGGAATTTATAGAGTATTTTGTGATTTTAAGTAGTGAAATACTGCATATCGTTTCCCAATGTTGAAATTTTTCTTTAGGGAAAAAAAGTATTTTGCCATCATTCATTGCAGAACAAATAGACGTGAAGACGGGATTTGATTCGGTTGCTAATCTTCCTAAAACTATCAGTGCAACAGACTGCAAACGTGCACATGAAAGCACCCTCACCAGATCTGTTTCCTCAACCACAAGAATATCAGTCTATGAACGTCACCGTCGACTCCCTGATCCACCTGCTGATTGTGGGCCTGTGTTTTCATTTTCAAATCCTAAATAGCTTCTTTTACTAAAAGCAACCAAACCACCACTGAATCATAAGTCACATATGTCAACAAAAACACTGAAAGAGATAAGATGTGTTTATAGATATTAGATCAGTCCAGCTCCTGTCCATGATGGTACGAGTGCGTGAGGCTTTCATACCCTGAGCCTTGCTTTCTCCTCTTGTGTGTCTGCCTGCAGGTGGTGGCGCTGAGGGTTGCACTGAGGGCTGCTTGGAGGCGGAGTAACTGGTTTGGATTTCTCTTCATCTTTTGGTTGTGGAGCAGCAGGAGGAGCAGCAGGAGGAGGAGGTGCAGCCTCACTTTCCTGTGAAGTCATAAACAGCTGTTTAGTTAGTTACATATATACACATGTATGTATACACATTGGGTACGGAAAGTATTCAGACCCCTTTAAATTTTTCACTCTTTGTTTTATTGCAGCCATTTGCTAAAATCAAAAAAGTTCATTTTATTTCTCGTTAATGTACATTTAGCACCCCATCTTGACAGAAAAAAGCAGAAATGTAGAAATTTTTGCACATTAAAAAAGAAAAACTGAAATATCACATGGTCATAAGTATTCAGACTCTTTGCTGTGACACTTGTATTTAACTCACATGCTGTCCATTTCTTCTCATCCTCCTTGAGATGGTTCTACTCCTTCATTGGAGTCCAGATGTGTTTAATTAAACTGATTGGACTTGATTAGGAAAGACGCACACCTGTCTATATAAGACCTTATAGCTCACAGTGCATGTCAGAGCAAATGAGAATCATGAGGTCGAAGGAACTGCCCAAGGAGCTCAGAGACAGAATTGTGGCAAGGCACAGATCTGGTCAAGGTTACAAAAGAATTTCTGCTGCACTCAAGGTTCATTGAAACATGGTGGTGGCAGCATCATGCTATGGGGTTGTTTTTCAGGTGCAGGGACAGGATGGCTGATTGCAATGCAAAGTACAGAGATATTCTGGAGAGGATCTGCAAGGAAGAATGGCAGAGGATCCACAAATCCAGGTGTGAAAAACTAGTTGCATCATTCCCAGGAAGACTCATGGCTGTACTAGCTCAAAGGGAGCTTCTCCTCAATACTGAGCAGAGGGTCTGAATACTTATGACCATGTGAAATTTCAGTTTTTTAAATTTGCAAAAATTTCTACATTTGGTTTTTTCTGTCAAGATGGGGTGCTGAGTTTACATTAATGAGAAATAAAATGAACTTTTGATTTTAGCAAATGGCTGCAATAAAACAAAATATATAAACAAATATATCTATCTATCTATATATAAATAAATAAATAAATAAAAAATCACATTTATTGAAAGACTGAGGTTTGTAGAGGTGCATGTGCATCGCCCTGTTGTCAGTAACAAAACACGCTTAATTCAGTCCTGATGGATTAGACTGGTCTAAACTGATATCACATCCATCAATAGTCTCCAACCTCAGTCTTAGAGCAGCACCTGTTTGGACAGGATGAAAAAAAGACTGAAGTTATCTAGCTAACACTAAAAGTATGAATGTGTTTCTCACTACTAGTAAAAAACACTGTCCAAACTTGTCGATTTGCAACTAAAAACAGCACAAGTAAACTGCTAAGGAGCAAATAATCTGACCATTTCATTTTTATGATCATTGAAAAACCAAATCGTAACAGTGATTCAAATTTGATTAATCATCCAGCCCAAACTGGATCAACACCAGGTGTTTTTTTTTAAAAAGATTGTTTACAGTGGGGAGATGGGGATAATTTTGCAATTAGAGCTTCTAACTTATAATGTACACAATCACTGGCAAAAAATGAAAAAAAAAATGAATATGACATTACTGTAAATGCCCTGTGGACTACATCTATTTACCTATATATGATCAAAATAGAAAATAAAATAAATGAAAAAAAATTATATGAAAATTGAAATAAAAAATAATTAATTAAATAGATTAGGTTATATTAAATTAATCCATCCATCCATTTTCTACTGCTTATCTGGGGCTGGGTCGTGGGGCAGCAACCTAAGCAGGGAAGTCCAGACTTTTCTTTCCAAGGCCACTAAATAAGTTACATTCAGTTCATGGTTTACAGAGACTACATATATAAACCAATAATTTATTATTTTTTTTAAACAAAAGAACGTAATAGGGTGCATCTAAGATTTAAGTTATTGTCTTGTTGCAGTTAGTAATTACAGCCTGTTATTCCTAAAGGATTAATGCTGACTGTAAACATGCTTCAGACTAAACTGTAGAACGTGACAATGATAAGGACATTAGCAGTTTTTTCCCTCGCTGTTTCAGATAATTATTCAAATCACATTTGTACACACTGGTACTTCATGACTGTGACAGAAACTGAGTGACATTGTATGTGGCACGCTGTCTACAACACCTGGAGTCCTTTCAGTTCAGTACCATCAAAGGGTTTTTACACAAATGCAGGCTGTCACCTGCTCACACCCACAAATCAGTGTTCCTCTGTCAGTGTATCTGAGCAGGCAGCAGCTTCAACACTGCGGAGATGAAAGGACAGAAGATTTATTGGGAATAGACAGAAGTCTGCCTGGTAAGAAATGCTGTACAGAGACAATCGACAACTGTATGGCTGTCTCTGTAATGACCATGTTTGCAACTACTCCGGCTGCATCAGCGTCCTCATGAAGAAAACAAACTTGAGAAAAGATTCATCTTCAGACAAAAGATCCTTCTGAATTTAACCACCAGACTTTCCAGTTATCCGAGCCAAGCTTTTCATGCCATTAACTTTAAAAAACGTTTAAAAGATTTAGTGCAACTATGTGTTCTGTGTCATGTATTTTTTAACACTGTTCTTTATTATATATGTTTATTGTATAAATCAACTTTTGTTCATTTTTTTAATGAAATAATGTTTATTTATCTTAATCCATGTATGCATGTTTATTTATGCGTTTTATAATGTTATATTACATCGTACATTGACCTGCAATGGGACAGGTACACGGTGAACCTCATGTCAATATGCATTGCCTCTTTTTAAATAAATAAAAGTTATAACGTGTTTACATATTTACATATTACTCATACATATACATCCCTAAATGACTCATATAGACTGCATATGGTGTTTAATAAAGAGTTAAAGAGGAAAATTGGTTATTTGAAGTCAAAGAAAAACAAACAAACTGGAATGATCATCATGGTGTAAACATTTGCAGCAAAGTTACCTTCAAAACAAAAGAGAAAAAAAAAAGACACAAACTGAATCTTAGAGGGTGTAAAAACAACATTGCATGAAAGCTCAGAGTTAAACTCTTTTAGTAATTGATAGTCTGATATTAAGTCGATAAAAAAAAGCAGGAATCTAATATTTTAATTTGCAACAGCGTCAGTGTGAATGTCTCATCCTGTCCTGACACACACACACACACACACACTCCTTCCCCTAGCTCAGCGCACAGACCTGCTTCTGTTGCTTCAGAAAACCGGCTAAAGGGTTTCTACTGTTCTAAGAGCAAAACTTCCAGTTTTTATATGATTCTATTTGATTTTGTTGTCCTCTTCCATCTTGTGAAACCCCCGGAGGGAACCATCATCTTGGTTTGTGTGTCTTGTGTGAGTGAGAGACCGGAGTGTTCACATGAACCTGCCTCAGTCACCATAATAACGTAAGTGGGGACATTTAAAACTGCACAGCTCTTCGGCTGCCTGTGACAGTCCAGTAAGCTGACCGTCATCCTCTAAAGCAACGAACATGCAGATCCTCTTTTCACACGACAGTCTGAGTTAATGGTGAGAAAAAAAGGAGGAATTAAGAAGGTGCAATTGACAAGCAGAGATCCCTGCCCAACATGAAAATAACACATAAAACAGGTAAAAATATTGCATGTTAACAAATTGTGCGCATTTCTTGTGTCGCCATCGCTGTGCCCCAACATTGTATGAGAAAACTAGACTGTTAATTTGATCAAAACTGTAAAGATGAGACGCTGGTGAAGCAGTATACAGCATTTTAAATGCAGGAATCAACTGGTCTGCAGATTATTTACAAAACTGGGTGAAGTGAATTGCCAGACTCTCTAAAACAGCAAATGTTCAGCTCAGCGGTCATACAACTACAGTGCAACTCAACAAATAAAAAAGGTACAGTGTGTAAGACTTACTGACATCTAGTGGTAAATATGGGTAAAGAAATTACTTCACATGAGCAGTTTTCAAAAAAATGGTGGCCGTCAGTGGCCAAAATTTACCCAGACTTAAAGACTCTTATCTGTGAGTGGATCAGGTGCAGCGATGACTGCACTACAGGCAACTACTTTACCAGTACATGTGTACTGTCTTCTTCTATGTGCCTTTTTAACGTGTTACTTATCTAAAAACGCTGCTCTAGCATCTATCAAACAAAGCTGGTGCTGCAGTTTTGAAGCTCAGCAGGTTCTCACTTCACACGCCGTAGTAAAAAGTGGTGGATACATGGCAAGATATAAATGGCTCATTTTAAAGAATAAAACTTATTTTAAGATATTACAGATACAAATAGAAACTGTTTTAATGGTATATTCAATTTTTTTGTCATTGACCTTTGATTTTGTTACAAGCTGCAACTTTAATAATAATCCCACCTAAATACCAACACTGATAAAATGCTTTGGTAATGAACTGTTTAGTCTACAAAAATACCCAATTGCCATTTTTATTTTAAATTAAATATTGAGTTTATTTGTACTCTGCTTAAAAAGTTGTTTTTTTCCCCTTAAACTAAGCTACTTTAATCTGAAGATTTTCCTATAAAATACATATAACATTGGTTTTGTTATTACTCCAAGACGTCTGTGGCTAAATCACTTCCTTTTAAGCAGCATAGTCAAGATTTAAAAAATCTGACCAAATTTAAATTTCATGGTGTTCCTAAATTTTGTATTGATGCTCCCACATTGCGTTAGCAGGTTACAACCAGGACTGAAAAATAGAAGCTGTTAAATAAGAGCATTTTATGAAGTTTAAATGCATGTTTTTCTCTTTAAAGCATGAAAAACAAAAAGATACAAAGTACTTTTGGTATCTGTATAGTTTAAAATTCTAGTATTGGGACAAGCTTACTTCTAAGTGCTTGTTTCTTTCAAGCATCTAAATTGCAGAGCATTTTGCTGTTGCTGGTTGTTTTGAAGTTGCGTCATTTCACCAGCTACAAAAAGGTATGTAACGTAATGCTAAAGTTTTACAGTGCTATGGTAACGTCGGCATACAGTGAAGTCTGAAGTATGTGGTTCAGCCCACTGTGACTTCTGACCGATCTGCAGAGGCCTGAAAAATAGACTTTTATCTCCAAAATAAGCTACTTTTTAGCTCAATCCACTTCAAAATCATGATAGCATCATTAAAACGAACCATGCTAAGTTAAACGTGTACATTTTATGGTTGATTAGTTGTGCTAAGTGATGACGTGTGTGTGTTTATGGAGGTCTTGATGAAAGGAGTGAAATGCAGCTGGAAAAATGCAGGCACCATTTTTATTATACACCCACTTCACACAATATGGTATGTCCAGTTTTAGACATACCCTATGCTTCCAGGAAGTCGTGCTCTGCACCTGTTTATAAATGAGTCTATACAACTACGACAGATCATGTTATAGTGTTGCCAAAGGTTTGCATTACACTAAAGTGACTCAGTGAGAAGCTAAACCCATTTCTAGACATCTTCAGGCTATAAATGGTAAATGTTATGTCAGTTTTATGACCTTATAACAGTTTTATTACATGTTTAATTCATTAAAAGGCGTCTGCTTGGCTGTTATATGGCCAGAGGAGGAAGACTATTGTTATGCCAGTCATGTCTTGCTCCCAAAAAAGCTCATCCTTATCTTCTGACAGCCAGAGCATTGTTGATGTCCCCAATCATGTCCAGGGACACTGGAGTGACAACCCAAATGAAGCTGTATGGTTTGATCAGTCTCTCTTAAATCCTCCTGCATGTACCACCTGTCAGACCTTAAAGTCCTGCAGAAGGCAACAGCACAGGTCAAATGTGGTCTGAAGGATCCACTTCTTCATGAATGCCTCATTAGGCACCACAAATAAGTGAGCTAATGCGGTCTGTGATAATGTATGTTGAAAAGTATCATCAGCATTTATTTTTTAATGTTCCAAACTGCATGTTCTTTTCACTTTGTGTGTTTTTATATAAAAACTCTTCTCGAATTTATTTTTACCATTTCATTGATCTAGATCTTTGATATACAAATTTAACAATTTGAAGAAAAAAAGTTGGATTTCAAAGTACTTCAATGAAAGCCCTATAAAAAAGGTGTTAATATCTTTTAATCCTTGTAATCAAATCAAATTTTATTTATTAAGCACTTTTCATTCATAGGCAGCAAAAAGTGCTTTGCATATTAAAATGCACATAAAAACAATGGTTGCAAATAAAAAGAATATAAAACAGCAATTAAAAATTTCTAGATCGTTTCCCCCATATTGGACTTTTTCTTAAGGGTCAACAGGACCCCTGTTTTTCACCCATTTACTTAGATCGTTTAGTCAACCTCAGTCCCAGGATTTTTTATTAAACAGAAAAAAAAACAAATAAACTAAAGCGACTTCTATATAACACTTTTTTTTTTTTTTTTTTGTAAACAGACTCAACATTTAATCTGGGATGTCTTTTGTAGTCGTTTTTGGGAAAAGACTTTTTGTACCCTCCCCCAAAAACAAAATGCACCTAATAAAAATAGTAACATGTCATCAAACTGGCATTCAAGGGGTTCAAATAACGGAAGTACATGTTTAGTAGTTTTCATAAAAATTGGAGTTGATTGAAAGTTTTGTGCAAACGGGAAAACATGAATCCGTAAATTGTTTTTTGTTTTGTTATTTGTAGCAGGTTTTTGGAGAGAACTTTTTATCCCCAGCTGACCTGAAAGGAAACATCCCACAAGCATTAACTGATGCAGAAAATGCTGAATTTCAGTTGGTAAGACAAATAAGATGAAAGCCGGATGCCGATGGAATTGTAAGGTTATCATCATGAAATATAATGTGCAGGGTATGTTTGAGACCCAGCGCAGATTTCAGACGTTATTATTGTAAATAACCAGCAATGTGTTAATGCTTCTATATTCATCCATCCTGTCCTGACATACAGTCCTTCCACTAGCCGAGCACACACACCTGCCATCTTTATTCTTGATCTCTTAACCCTCACTGAAAAGTCTGAAACAGATCAGCATTGTTGTCTTTAGCAAACTCTACTTTCATGAGAACGTCAGGATTTACTGAACATGAGAAATATATTATTTGTGATATTGATGTAAAGTAGACCAGCAACAAATGGGATTTCCTTGACTAACATATTCCTTATTTGGTCTATAAAATCAGAATTAGTTTACATACTCCCTTTTTGAGCCAAAGAAGAATGACACAGCCTAAAGCTAAAAAAAAAAAAAAAAATCTGAAAATGACTAAATATCAACCATGTGGAAAATTGTGGCATTTCAGCTCTTTGCAAAAGACTAAAATGGGGCAAATTAGAGATTACTGTTAAATCCAAGCTGATAATTAGTTTTGATTTGTATTTTATGACTATGTTTTGGATTATGTGAATCAAAACATTGGCATTAAGTTCTTTCCCGTAACACCAATGGGAAATAAGGACAAAATGACAAGCATCAGATCCTTTCCTGAGATAACATCAACTAGAAACCTTGATTATTAATTATTTTGCCCCAGATGTGTCCAAACAGCGCATTAACTGACCTTTTCTGGCTCCTCTGTGGTCCACGCCTTCACGATACTCATGTGCTTGTTGAGCTGGGTTTTGATCATCTCCTCAATCTGACTGTTGAACTTCATGAAGCTCACGTAGCTCACGTAGCCCAGCAAAAGCAAAATGCTCTCCCACCACAGGATGATGTTATCCAGGAAGAAGATGATGAGCATGACGAGGTCCAAGATGTAGAAATTCACGTCCCTAAAGAGAGGCCACCAGGTGAGGAGCAGCATCTCCCGGGAGAAGATGGCACACATGCCGATCACAAACAGGATGTTGAAGACGGCAGAGCCCACAATGGTGCCGATGCCCACGTTGCTGTGGGAGATGAAGACGCCGATTAGGGAGGTGAAGAGCTCCGGGGCAGAGCCTCCAGCTGCCATAAACGTGGCCCCGGCCACGTCGTCGGAGATGTCCAACTTGTCGGTGATGACCTCCAGAGCGGGAACAAAGAACTCATCACAAACAATGGCCAAGGCGACAAACATGTAGGTCATGCCCATGATGTGCAGGGCCACCCAGCCTTGTCGTCGCTGCTCCACTGAGAAGAGGTCCTCTGGGTAGTCACCCTTCTTGTGAGGGGGCTGGGGTGGGTGGTGGGGAGGAGGAGCTGTAGTGGTCAGTGGTGAGGGAGTTGGAGGTGGTTTGGGAGGTTGAGGATCTACATAAATACACTGTTCAATATCAGTCCTGTTGACGATTATCATCAGAGGAGGTTTGGTGCTCTCTTGTGCTACAACCTCCTCTTCAGTCTCATTGGACGCCATCACTTCCCTGATGTTGACTTCCACAACATCATCAGCACCTCCTTCTGCTCCAACAGATTCATCAGTGCGGATGGAGGACAGCCTGGCCTTCAGAGTCAGGGTGTAGACAAAACACAGCAGCACACCTGAGACGAAGAAGAGGAGGCGACTGCTCCTGAGTCTCCTCCTCTGAGGCGAGTGCATGTTCACTGTCTTGACTCCAAACAGGAAGTTATATCAGAGGCATTGCTATTGCTTGACTGCTCATGTGCAGTTATGTGGCGAAAGGACGCCACTGACAGAGAAGAGACGCACACATATGAACCAAGTTTGTTTCATCCTTCACATCAGCCAGCTTCAACGTGTGGAAGAACTGAAAACAGAAAAACGACGAAAAATGTCATCTTTATGAACGTCTGCATTTTTAATGTCTCATTTTAGACAAATCTGCTGGAGCGAGGTGCGTGTTTGGGGCGATGAATGCAGACAGCCACCTGTTGCTATGGCTACATAATCACTCAGCTTTTGCTCATCAAGAAATGGAATTCTACCAAAAAGCGTTAAATATGTTAAAACGAGAGGGGAAATCTAACAATAATGTAAAAAAAAAATAAACGCAGTTAATTTAGAAATGTGCCTCGTTCGTTTATTATTAGTGTGAGCGCGCGCATGGAAATAACATGGAGGGGAAATGCACACGTGCCGTAAGGGCTCATTGATTAAACAATTAACTTAAAACGTGAATTAAGATATCAATTTTAATGAAACCACCAAATCTATGATTTAAAGAGCGCGCTGGGTTTGTTGTGGAGTAAAATAAGGATATCACGGATTACGAGGCAAGGTCGATGTAAATCTTTAATCCATATTCCTTCGGCATTGAAATATGCGAGGGAAAAGGCAACAAAAAGCAGAGAAAAGCTGTGCGGCGAGGGGTGTTGCGGGTCTTACCTGTATCGCCGGGTGCTGGGCTCTTCGCCGCGGCGGACCGTCCCTCCAGCTGTGCGCAACGGACGCAGAGATGCTGACTCCGGATTTTGGGGAACTACAAGGGCGCACCGCATGTCGGGACTTGACCGTAGCTCAGCATAATGCCGCTAAGAGGATTAGGAGCACTAAAACACCTCTCACCTTCCCTTTCACTCATAACGCTGTATCAATAAAGCAACATTCATACTGCTGGGATGGTCAGCTCAGCCTGCTGCGGTTAGAGGAACAATGACGAGATGATCAGCAGTAGTTCAGTCATTTACTTTGGGAGTGGCCAGGTGTGGACTTATTTCAGCTGTGTGGAGAATTAAATACGCTCATCGGGTCAAAGGTCACAGTGATTTAATGAATGTTCTTTTTAAACCACAAGATTACCAGTTTAGCTCACCAAGATAATTTCACATGTTATATACATGTACATTATTCAAATGGCTTATTCTGTTAATGCACAGCAGGAGGTATGAAGACTTAGATTATTGGTGCATGTTTTGAAGTGCAGAACAGGTGTCTGTCCAAGAGATGTCTAGTCAAGTGAATATAAAATTCTGAAGTATTATTCACAAATACCTGTATAATCACAGCAACATAGGCTGTTTTTAGAACATATCTGTCAGCACAATCACAACCAAGTATTTTCTCCTCTGTTTCATCAGAGGTGTTTTCAGAAATAACCTCTTAATGGATCCTTTAATGACCAGAGTTAATATGGGAGAGTTGGGAAAAAAAACAGTGAAACAATCCCCTAAAAGTGCCGTATCATTCATAAATGTGCTGATAGTAACTACTGCACATGTTACATGAAAAATACTCATTTAAAAAATAACTCATAAGGAAGGAGTCATGTCCCTAAAGAAATTAGCACGTGATTAAATGTTTGCCAAATTTAAAAATAAATCACTCATATTTCGTGTGGGGCTTGTTCTTTTCTCTGCCTCTCATGGGAGACGCTATTAAGCACATTACAGAGAAAAAGAGAAAATATGCTTCATCTCCAAAATACTGTTTTATTTATTGTAATTATTTTTCCAAAGGAAGTCAAACTTAACACAGCACTGGTCCAAACTGCCTGCATAAATTCAGTAGCAATGAACAGACATGCATGCACGCAGGTGTGACAACAAATAAAAATAAATAAATGCTCCCAAATGTTAAATATTTCCATACAATGTGAAACCGGAAAGTACAAAGCAGGTCTCTCAGTTTTGGACTCAAGTACAATCAGTTGACATAAATGATAAAAAAAAAAAATTACGTGCGATATTTAAAACTCTTGGAAAACAAATAAATAAACCAAGATTCTTAAAAACAAGCATTTATTTCTTTTATTTCAGAGTTTTTTCATACTTTCAGCTGAGAGGTGATCCAGAAGAAACACATCAGAAAATCTTGACTAAGTTAATAAATATATAAAAGTTAAGGAAATAATTATTTTCCTATTTCTTTTAGCATGCAAAAACACAGAAAACATAATAAAATCACTTCAATCAACATTTCCTGTAACTAGCTGCAACTACCTGGGTACTAGTTTGGTTCAGCCCCAATTTATGAGATTAAATTTTTAAGGATTAATCTTTTCATGCATTTCATATTTCTGACTTCGTTCTAATGTTTATAAGGATGAATGAATGAATTTATTAAAACATAACTGTTAAAATGGTTTGAAAATAATGATGTGACAGTTAAGTTGCATCAGGCTCAAACAGTAAAATAATATAAGCATTGCTTTAGGTTTGAATGGGTAAAAAGGTCAATAAAAAGGCTTTTTATAAGGCATGAAGTAAAACATATGTTTTGTTACTATCCAAAGCTCTGAATAACTGACTCACCCAAAGCTTGGAGGTAAAAAAAAAAAAAAAAAAGAACATCTGAAGCCTAAACAAATCTTATTCTAAAGCTGAAACATGATTGAAGAGACAACCACCAGTTTCCCTGATAATGTGCATCTTTTTAAAAACATGAAAAACAGCATGTTGTCTGCAAAAATCCACAAAAAAAACAACAACCAACAAATAAAAAAAACAGTGAGTGCACAACCAGAAACCTGAAGTCACACATTTTTTCATAGTTTGTCTGGTCCTGCGACCTTTAGGCAGATGCGACTTATTTATATAATTTATAATTTTAAAACAGTTTTTAAATGCCAACTGACAAGAACCAATGAGTAAACATTACCATCTACGGCCGCAAGAGGGCGCTCTAGGCTTGTGCTAACCAAGGTATTTGCTGCTCCCGTGCCACTGAAAAAATAAACTAAATATTAACTTAATGAAAACTGAGAAAGACTGAACACAAACAAAACGCCCCCAAGAAGAAATCCTATTCTGCAGATTACAAACAGCAGGGAGTAAAGTACGCAGCCCGAAATTAGTAATCGAGCAGCAGTTGGTAGTTGTTTAGAAACAACGCTGAGGATGAAGAAGTCAGTCCAGGTATGCTATCATAAAGCTGAATGTGTTTAGGGTTTCCGCTACATGAATGCTCGCTGAAAAATAAAACCGTCATGTCTTATGGATAATTAATTTTTTTTTTAGATGTAAATTATATTGTATGAATTGCTATGTATGAACAAAAAGTCTATATTTGTGCACACTTACAGACCATAATAAGAGGGAAAAATGTGACACTGCTTTGCAAAGAGTTTAATTTTGATAAACAAACACTGGCATCTCAACTTCCTGTCGGCTTCTACTGTGACTTGCTCAAGAGCGACAGCAAAGAGGTGACAAAGTGGAGTAAAGCTTGTCACATACTCCACAAGAAACAAGAACTATGTTCTTGTTCTCGAGGCCATTTAAAAAAAGTTTGCTTTGGTCCAGTCAGTTTTTTGCCTACTCCGCGAGAAGCTTCGTCTGCGAAGGGGTGGCAATGACTGCGGGACGGATGTCTGTGTCTCTATGTGCAATTAACAACTGACCCCGTTATTTCATATTTAATGTGAAACTTTGTCGGTGGCAGGGCGGAGCTGTGCATGCGGGGACGTCGGTGTCTTTAAATGCCAAAAGTTATCTAAAGATTTTCCTACTTTTCCAGCACCTCAACCAGCTGTTCATTAAAGTTAATAAGGAGACTAGTTCTCCTTCACAGTTCAAAAGAATCCTGGAGGAAACCCTGGTGTTAAGTAAACATACACCTGTTCAACCTGTTGTTTCGTGTGCTATTGTGTAGTTGAATAACTTGTCCTTCCAGATTACATGTTTGTTCTTGGTCTTGGATTTTGTGAAAAATTTTTTTAAATGAATGCAACTTATATTATATTGCAACATGTTTTTTTTCCCTCTTCATAACACATTTTATGACTGATGCGACTTATAGTCCAGGAAGTATGGTATGCAAATTTAATAAAGATATTTTTGGGAGACAAAACATATTAGTGAGTGAAACAGTTATGTACCAGATTGAACCGTGCAGTGTTTTCAAGGAATGTCCGTCCAACAGTGAGACATGAGCTGGTGCAGAGTGATTTACAGGAGACAGTTCACCCAGTGGAGGAATACGGTGACCAGTGCTTCATCATCGACACAGTGTGGGAGTGTAAGGAGATGAGAAAAAGGCCGCAGAAGGAAAACACCTGTTTCGGGGTGTGTAAGCTCATCGATCAGTTAGTGGGTTTTCCTTTTCCTCGAGCGGTATCGTCTCCACCTCTGCTTGTACAGGTGTCGGAAGTTAATGAAGAGTCCTGGAGGGAGGCAGATGTCAGTATTTCGCTAAACGGCATGTTTCTCTTATAAATAAAACACATTTTTCTGCAGACTGTTAGTTGTTCAGATTTATGGAAAGGCTTTTCTTCCACTGTCCAGTCAAGCATTGCTGTATGTTTAGACGCTTTACATGCTTCTTTTAAATCAGTGTTTCTCAGTCCTGGACCTCAGGACCTACTGCCCTGTTTATTTTAGGTGTTCCCCAACTCCATCACAAGGTCTGTGCAAATTTTTTAATGAGCCAATCATTTCAGCCAGGCGCGTTAAAATGTGGAAACATCAAAAACATGTAGGGCAGTGGTTTAGGAGGAGCAGGATTGAGAAACATTGCTTTAAGTAATGTTATTAGACAGAATTAATTTTCATAGCTAGGTGGATGATACTTAGATATACTTAACAAAAAAACCTGATTGAACCAATCAGTTTTTCAGATTACAAATATATTTTAAAGACATAAAGACCTGGATGACTGAATTTTCTCCTTTTAAGGTAGTTGTCTTTGGACCTGAAAAAACTAAATTTTCAACCTAAGTAATAACTGGATGGCATTAATTTAGCTTCTTGTACTACAGTGAGGAACCTTGGAGTTGTTTTTGAACAGGATTTGTCCCTTGACGCGTATAAAACAGGTTTCCTGAACCGCCTTCTTTCACCTATGCAATATCACTAAAAGAAGGGACATCCTGTCAGAGTGATACAGAAAAACTAGTCCATGTTTCTGTTACTTCGAGATCAGACTGCTACAATTTCTTTTTATTGGATTGTCCCAAATATGACCTGAAAAGTCTCCAGCTGATCCAAAATGCTGCATCGAGGGTTCTGATGAGAACTAGCAGGATAGGTAATATTGCTCCAGTTTTATCTTTTCCCTGTTAAATCCAAGATAAAATAAAAAAAATTTCTTCTTACAAAAGCTCTCCATGACCAGACTCCATTGCAGGGCTGTTCAATTTAATTCCACGAAGGCCACAGCCATGCAGGTTTTTTACTTCCCTGCCCCAGCAAACCCGACTCAAATTAATGAGTCACTGTGCAAAACCTTATTGGATGCTGGATCTCTGAATTTGAGGCAGGTGTGTTAAAGCAGGGTAACACTGAAAACCTTCAGGACTGCAGCTCTCTAACTAACTGTGTAGCCCTGCTCCATCATATATCAAAGGTCTCATAATTCCATTTTCCCAACAGAGTATTTTGCTCTGACGGCAGGTTTACTTGAGGTTCCTGGAGTCTATAAGGGCACAATCACACTGGCAATTGAACCCTGGTCTATTTCCACGGACTGTACCATTTGTTTAGAGCAGTGTGAATGTGCGTTCGTACTCTGGTGTGGACCACACAGAAATTCACTCTGGTTCGCTTGAAAACCGGAGGCCCTCTTTTATGGCACCAGCTCCCGGTTCAGGTTCAGGAGGCAGACACCCTCTCTACCTTTAATTTTACACTGAAAACCATTTTTTCCAAGCTTATTGTTGGGGCTGGCTTGGTGACCCTTAGCTATCCCTTTAGTTATAGTGCCATATGCTTAGACTGCTGTCCTCCCTGAGCAGAGTTCTTCAGGAGCTTTTATCTTCATCTAACCCCCATATTTTTATGAATCGACTTGTACAAAAAGTTATTATAAATTGGACTAATTAGGATTTGTTTTAATTGGATCACAATGAATTGACTTAAATTGATTATGTCTGCAAAGCCGTGAGATGAATTATAAAGTTCAATGTGAGGAGGATTAGAATATTTGGTAATCAATCACTGTTAACCTAAAACAGGAAGCATAAAATGAAAATTCAAGGAGGATGAAGCAAAGCGAACAGAGCTACTTCAGTGGATGTCTCACCCAGAAACATGAGAACCAGGTAAAACTGTAACGTGTAGGAGAAGCTTAGCGAGTGTCCGAGCATGGCAGGGAGAGGGATGCTGAAGAGACGGGTCTCATCGAAGATGGGAAGGGACTGGATCACAGCCACCGCTGCACAAGCAGAAAAAAAACATTGTCAGCAACAAATGATCAAAGGTGACGTCAGCTTTAAGTCACAAACCAGAGGGTCACAAACCTTCAGCTAACACCCCCAGTGGGTACAGAGGGATCCAGAGGCTGTATCTCAGCCATGTTAACATGGGCCACTCTGTGCCTATGCAGGCCAGCATGTAAAATGGGTATCTGTCACAGGGAGAAAGAAAAAGTTGATGTTAAAACCATAAACTACATGCATTCACTAGTAGAGGGGTTTAAGCTGACCTGAAGATCTCAATGGTGCTCCACAAGTAGAACACAAAGAAGACGACCGGTTTGTTCTGCATGTCGTCCAGGATGCCGAAGATGACGAACAAAATGACGTTCCTCCCTGCCACCTACATCACAGAGCAGAACATTTCTGATGATGGGGTGTTCTCCAAGTAACTGTTGGTGTGGTGGCATCAGCTAATGATCATTAGAGAGCTACTGGAGTAAAATAAAAGGTGCTTCCTCTTTTACCTGTATCATAGCAGGAAAAAACCCAGTCTTTACCAGTCCCAGTAAGGGATTAATGACCTCCAGCACAGCCATCATCTGACAGAAATACATCATGTCAGCTGTGGTGTGGAAGGTGTCGTAGAATGAGTCTGTGGAGGCCGAGACACAAACAACCCTGATTACGCAGAGTGCTGTGTGAGCTGCTCTCAATAAACAAAATCATTTGCAAAACAAATCCCTTCTGTGCAGTTGTGTTCCTGTTTCTATTCAAATGAGCTCATCTGTAAAAAGCTCCTCACAAACAAAACCAGACCTCTGCCACTGTGTTTTCTGGACCTCCTGTTTATTGTAGTTCACTGCATCAATTGTGTTTCTCTTCTTTCAGGTTTTGTGTTTCCATCAACCAGAAATTCTATATTTTGTCTATTCAGTGCAAAGTTTTAATTTCTCTTTTATCTTTTGGTCTGTTTTTTTTCAGTCTTTCAAACTTGGTTTGGTACATAATGTTGGATTTACTGGCTCACTTTAAACTAAACTGATATAAAATACTGAATGAACACCCAGAGTATAAGTGTGTTTTTGGTCAGTTAAATTCTTTTGTCTTGTGGCAGGTTTTTTATACATGTACAGAGAGTTGTTTTTTTTTTCTAAAAGTACAAACCTTGACCCAGAATAAAGAGTCGAACAGTCATGTTGACAAAGATCCAGGAAAATCCCAAGAACTGCACCAGGTTGTACATGAATAAGTAGCCTTTCTTCAGCCCGAGGTAAGCTGAGAACACAGGAAGCTTAGCAAACTGATGATATTCCACAAATACAGCAAATGTCCACTTTTATTACACAAGTGTTGGAGGAACAGGAGACAACTGATGTTTCTGATGGTTTCCAGGGAAAGAACTAAGCAGGACTTACGGTCTTTACGAACTCTTGACTCCACACTTATCTTGTTTATCTTCTCCTCCTAAAAAAAGCAACATATTAGTTATGATCCAAAACATTTCTATTAAATCCCCCCTAAAATATTCCCAATAAGGTTGTATATTCAAAATATCAGGGGTGGAAATCAGAATTACGTCAACAGTGAAAAGCCTGGTCTGGGGAAAGAAAATCTTTTTGCTCTCCTTTTTAGAGTGATCGGAATGCTTGTTGAAGTTCTTGCCTTAGCCTGGAGCTCCATCTCAGCGTCCGACTCATCCAGCCAGCGGTCAAAGTCCGGAGCCAGAAACAGCGGCTTTTTCTCCTGCAGCGTCAGACGATCCCACCAGCGCTCCTCCTGCTTCTTGATTTTGATGTCCACCTGACGCTGAGTGGACTTGTGGTTGATCTAAAAGCACATTTTCAGAAGATCAAACTCATTTTCTGAACTTAAAATCAAACAATGGTGACTGTTTAAAACTTTGAGGCTCGAATTGTTTAAGGTCATGTTGTGTCACTCTGAGCATGATCAGGCATTTGAGGTCACTTTGTCAATCTCAAATACAGAAACCTACATCTCAGTAATGTAGGAATAGAAACAGAGGTTTGTCTCAGACATAAATTAAGTCAGAGCAGTGTGATGGAGGATCCTGGGACACAGTGTTCCCACTTATCAACCTCCACTTCAGCAGGGAGGCATTTATCAAGCAGTGTTCACCTTAACTTCAGAAATATTTCATGCGTTTTCTCTGGTATTGCATAAGAAAACTGGAATATTTCCACCAATACAACAGTAATATCTGATATATAATCAATAAGTCATAACCACTATGTTAAATACATACAAAAGAAAGCAAGAAAAAAAAACTAGTTATATGAGAAATAAGACAAAACAATAAGATCGGTACCTCAGGTCTGACAGGTTCCAGGAACTCCAGACTGAACTTGTATTCATTATCTCCTTTAGCTCCATGACCCTGTGCTGCGGAGCAACATCATTTCAACAATAAACAATTTAAAGAATATATTCGAAAACATCACTTTACCACTATATCTTCATTATTTCACCACAGCCATATAAACACACCTCTAAACTGAAGCGTTTTGTGCTCTTGCAGGCTTATGTTGAGATCCTGAAAAACATAAAGGACAAATCACAACCCAAAATCCACAGTGGAAAAAAAAGGAAATTCATGGAGGATTTAAAAGATGCATTTTTTTAAATTTATTTTCTCTTTTATTTTGAAAAGGCATTTTTGTACAAACCCAGCACAACCGAAATATCAAATTACTGTCTTCAAGTTGGTAATTTACTTGCATAGTTACAGTTTTCTACCTGGTCTGTCTCACTTACTTAAATGTCAGCTATATACACTGGAACCCAGCTTACTTTTGTTATTTCCTTCTAAACAAAAAGGTGTCATAAGACTTCATACGAAGTCATAGAAAGTCTACTTGGGTTAGGGTTATGAATTCAATTCATTTATCCCAAATTTAGTCAAATTTAACAATTTTCGATTCTTACAGATTAAGTCAAATTTTTCCATTTTGGATATTTCCAGAATGGTTCGGTGCCAGTCTTTCATTGCAGGTAGTTTAACCACTTCCTGGTAATGGAGTTTTACTTGAAGCAGCCCTCATCCTCCGTAAATCTGACCCAGCTACAAGTTTTCAAAGTTCAGGGATGTTTGAGTCTCCAACACAGCGTGTTGTGAACGTTGCTGATTCAGTTTGGGGCGACCCTCAGATTAAATGAAAATGGTTTGCCTCCATAGAGCCACATTGTCTCCAACTCTGAGCTTGTGTTGTTGTAATTTTCTTGATATGAATTCTAATAATATCTTCCAACAAAGTTCTCTCCAGTCCATAAAGTTCGTAGAAGACTATTAAAAGGTGCTAATTTTTACCCTTAGTCTTCTCACAAAGCCTCATTCCTGTTTAATATTTAGTGATATTCTATATTTTAAACACTGCTAACTAATTCAGTTAAAAACTAAAGTTACACATTGGTTACATTCACTGTGGACTTTCCTCCTTGCTAAGTTGCAAAACTGCTTAAAAAAATATTACTGAAATGAAAAAACTTTGTGTGTTTTCATGATTATAAAACAATAAAGTGTAGGCTACTGCATTACACTGAGAGGAGTTTCTAATACTTTAGTTAGGCCTTATAAAGGGAAATGGGTGTGATATGTGTAACTTAACAGCTGTTTTACTGTCAGCACGTCTCAGCTGTCACTAAGCCATTCGCCTAAAAGGCTGAACAAGATCCAGAGCTACCATAAAACATCATGCATCTTTTATGAGAAATTTGTAAGACAGATGGAGGAAGAGGACAAAGCAGTCTGAACCTGTAACTGCTGAGAAAAAGAAGAACTTGCATTGCTTGTTTCCAATGTAAACAAACAGCCAGAAGTATTAAATGAATGAGTGACAGCTTAGAGATGAACCGAAGACAAAATCAAACACAGTTAGGTAAGACAGGTTTTGAAAGACTAACAGATGATAAGTGAGAGTTTAAGCATTTCTTTAAGTACTGTGACCACGGACATGTTTTTATACTCATCCCAGAGTGTTTTGGCAACCATTTCCATCTACTGAAACTAAGCCCTAAATAATATGGTAGGATGCACCCACCAATGTGCCAATACATTTGTTGTAAAGCTGTGAAAATGTTATATGAATTTATAAAAATGTGTGGCGATGCTCTCAGGTGGGTTCTTCATTCTTACATCACAGCAACATATGTTTGTAAATTGTATATTTTGCATCATATTTTGCCAATATTCCCCTTCTATGATCATTAAAGTACATCAGATTCCGATCAAACCAAAATAAAATAATAATAAGCCAGGTCTATGCAAAATGTGGAGTAAGACCTCCCAGGAAATACATGTCTGCTTTTCCTTGGAATTTTTAAATAACATGAATTGGAGTTTTATCTGTTTGTTATTTAATTTAATCTCAGTTTGAGATCAGCCAAGTTTTAGACTGGATTTCAGGCTCAGAAAGGATGCAGATTCTTAATTGATGATCCTCTTTTCCGCTTTTTAAAACCTGTTTGCATTTGGCGCTTGCGAAACACAGGAAGAGATGTAAACAATCATTTCAGTGCCAGCACGTAATGCAGAATGTACTTGACTATGTTGACAGAGTTGTAGCTCTTGATGGGCACGCTCATGTGGAGGGTGATCTGGGGTACGCATCTTCAGTAGTAGACCCCAGCTCTCATTGAGTGTTTTGGCCATTGCAAATATACACCCTCGGCTGAGGAAGGCCTTACTGGGATGATCAAGTCCCAGTGGTGTGTCCCCCAGATCACCCTCTCAACCAGGGGCCCAGGAGGAGTCTTGGCTTTTAATGCAGAGCCATTGGCCTCCTCTTTCAGCTGCCTCTGGCATTGTTTTAATGCAGACTCTGGCCTGTAATTGCCAGTGCTCACTGGAGCCTGATGGTGGAAGCTGCCACAAACCCTCTGCACCCCACTTCAACTGGGCGGACTTTAATGTACCAGCCACACTGTTGTGCATCGGTAGCTAGTTCAGTGTCTCTTAGATGCTTCTGTTCGTAAGCTTCGTCCACCAAGTCCTCCCAGGGTACAGTAAGCTCAATAATAAACACTCTCTTCAGAGAAAGGGACTATAAAACAATGTCAGGTCTGAGGGTAATGGTTGCATTCTCAGGGGGGAAAGCAAGTTGCCAGCCTATATACACAAGCATTTTCCAGTCTCCTACTACTACTACTCGAAGCTGATCATGCTCCAGAGCTGTGGGGCAGCTCCTGGCTGCTTTTCCCTTTAACGGACAAGTAACCTGCAAGGGCTTAACTGTGTGCTGGTGGCAATGAGTTTCTAATGGCTCGCTTATTCTCCAGGGAGGCAGCAAGGCTCCTAAGGACTTGAGTATGATTCCAGGTGTACAGTCCCTGCATGAGGATAACTTTACACCATGTAAATATGTGTTTGAGAGCACTTTCAGACTTACTTTGACATTTGAACATGTCACAGCTTTGACCTCTGACGCATTTAGTAATACAGTTAATGTGACAGTGTTATTTTAGATATGAATACAATTGTTGACTACTTCCTGATACTTATCAAGAATTTGGTTAGACTTAAAACGATGTTTAATGAGTTAATTCATAACCATCTGACAAATTGCAGCTAGCCTTTTAAAGTAATCTATTAGAAGATATTAATAATTAATAAAACTTGAGCTTCAGTTTGTAGAACAATTTACGGGCACTTATTAGCAGCTATTAAAAAAAGGCAGGCCACACTAAAGTTGTACTTTTAAAGTGTTATTGATGAGTACTTAGAAAAATGGTCGTTGGCATTTCTTCTTTTAATATATATATATATTTCTTTAAATCAAGCCATTTAAGATGACAATAAACAGCTAACAGTTAGAAAATTGTGTGGGACTGCATGGCTCTCTAAAATTAATATATAAATGTGATATAACGGTGTAAAAATGTTTAGTTGTTTGTTTCCTTTGGGACACAGCAGATAAATTTTAGAGGTGATTTAGCTACAACAGCACAAAAACTAGCTAACAACAGTAAGCAACCGCTGCGGGCGCGCGGAAAACTGCTTACCCAGCTAACTTACGTCACCAATGAAAATGAAAAGATAAAGTTTAGGTACTTTTAAACAGGCTATCTTAAGCAGTAGTATTAGGATGAGTGCATGTTAGTTGAAGCTGAACGCAAGCTGCTGGATGTTGTGATAGCCCTACCTTGGCATCGCACAGTTCCACACGGAGATAAATCTCGCCGTGCCGCTGGGCCCAGTAAACATGAGGAGTCAGTATCTGCATGATCACACTTAGTGTTATGATATCTACATGCCACAACGGCGAGAATTCTCAATAACCTGAGGATGCATCCGTGTCGTCATCTACCAACCTCTACATACCAAAAGAGAAATGATGGAGAGCCCTTCCGGGAGGAGGGCGCTAAAAGGACTTCAAAATAAAGGTGCAATGATTTGCTAATGCTAATTTCACACGTTAGCATAAAATAGAGTGTAAACAAAAGCTACATTAATCAACAAATGCCACGTACAGGCTGTTTTCACTTTGTCTTAAAATAAATTCGTTTGATAGTAATTTCATAAGTTATAAGGACAAACACACTATTCACTTGGTCAAAACATCATTACTGCAGGTTCTTTTGCCGACATAAAATACCAAACGCTGCGATGTTGTTTGGCAACCCTGGGGAGTCGCATATGATTGGTTAAAGATCCAGAAAGTAGGAAAGAGCTACACAGTGCAACTTAGTTGTTCCGTCGCGTAACTCTTATTTTGAAAGGAGAAACGCTTGACAAAGACTTTGTTAATGTAGAGGATAGATTGTTTATATGAAAAGCTTCCTTTTATCTCTTGCAACGAAGGAGAACATTTTATATAATTTTTGCAGAAAAATGCCCAATTATTGAGCCTTTATTGGGTTGTTAAAACTGGCGTAGGAGCAAATCATATCACACGCAATTTCACATTCTGCCACAAGAGGGCAGCAGGACATTTCGCCGCTCAAAAGCAGAATAGAATTCCACTTAAGCAATTTGTTGGTTTCTGCAAGAGCGCCCGGTCTCCGTTGTCTTTTCAGTTTTATGTCGAGGTCGCGAAATATAAATAGGATGCTGTATTGCTGATCAGCTGATTGATATTTTCTATAGTCCTTACTTATTATTATTATTATTATTATTATTATTATTATTATTATTATTATTATTATTATTATTATTATTATTATTATT
>JBAMHW010000001.1:5131359-5149699 GCA_037177495.1 Rhadinocentrus ornatus
TCACCTGAAACACTGCTGGGATAGGCTCCAGCTCACCCCGCGACCCCTAATGGGAACAAGCGGTACAGAAAATGACTTAAAATAAGATAAATAAAACCTCAGGTGAGGAAAAGCACATGATAAACTGCACAGTGTCGTTATCTTTTAAAGACAAGCCAAGTCAAAATACAGAAGCTATGCATGGAAAATAAAAAGCATCTGAAAAGACACTGAAAAGCAAAATGAAAAATGAAGAGCACCCCATGATCCAACAGTTTGTAAGGTCAGAATTACTTGAAGTAATTGATCCTTATCTGTATGACATTGATTTGCCTTTTCAAAAAAAATTATATATCTCTAACAACATATATTATTTTATTATGTCATGATGTTTAAAACACTGAAAGAAAGCTGTAGTTTTTCCAAGACTTAATGTAGTAAGGACCCAAATACAGGTTTTACATTTAAGGTTCTTTGCACAACCTCATTCTCTAAACCAGTGATTCCCAACCCTGGTCCTCAAGGACCGCTATCCTGCAGGCTTAGATGTCTCCCTGCCACAACACACCTACAAGCTGTGGACACCCCGCCCGCCTCGTGCTTGGTTTTATACTTCATGTAGTCTTACTGACTCTTCTCCTTTGATTAAACCAAAGTTAAAGTTATTATCAACAAATAGTCCTTTTCCTTTTTTTAAAATAAGGATGAATCATCTGCACTGTGGCCTTTCTCACATGTCCCAGTAATAAAATGGTGCAAAATAATGTTTCTGGGCTCCCAAAACACTCGTTCTGTGTGAATGAAACACCCATAAAAACATGAGTAAATACACCTCAACTCATCTGTGTGGACATGTCCTTCATTTAACTCACACTGGCTCTGAACAGTCAAAGCCTTGGTGACCCCCCGTGCTCCCCATGTGCCCTCATGGGGGTCCAGGGACCCCAGGTTGGGAACCACTGCTGTAAACCCCCTATATAATGAGTCTCATGTATGCCTCTGATTAAACTAATTTCTCAGCAATGTTTAAATCACACTGGGGCAGGTTAAAAAAAAAAGTCCCAAAGTGTGACGTCATCATCCAGACAGTCCTAACATTTTAATCGTATGTTTAATCTGTTTGTTGCTTTGATGTCTTCTTTTTTGATCTACAATCTAGAACAAAAACAAAGGTTAAACAACTACAAGTGCTTCTGGTTTATATGAGTTTTGTATTTCATGTGTGCATTTTCTTCACATTTCTAGTATTTGGCAAAAAAACTTGGGTTCGACACCTTGTGGTTTGGTTATTTGCAAACTACAGTAGGTGTGATTCAGCTGACTGGAGGTCCCATGTTTGGAAGGTAAGTACGACTGAATGTTCGTTCTGTCTCTGTGTGGCAGAAAAATGTGGCTGCAGGGCTTTTGTTTCGTTTTGTTGGCAGGTTTGCAGATCTTTTCGGGGCACGAGCAGCCTTGTCTCTGTCATGTGCTGCAACTATCGTGTTCTTTGTGCTGCTAGCCATCGCAGACCATCCCATCTTACTGTTCATCCACAAACTCCCCACAATCTTTATGCACGTCATGCCTGGTAAGCATTACTGTCTTACGCTCCCCCTCAGTCATCCAATAGTCATGGATCATTCATTTATATTTTTTATTTTCACCCTTTTTTCATCACGTAGACAACTGCAACAGAAGAGGAATTCTTGGGAAAATAATAACAATATAAAAGATGACATTTATAGTTGCAATACAAATACAGAAACACTTGTATTTAATTTGTTTGAGAATGTTTCAAACCTTTTAAGAATATGTGTGATTCTTCTTGAAATATTTAATATTTTAATCACTTTGTTCTCAAACTCTTGTGTTGTTTTTCCCTATTTATGCCACATTAGTGAAACCCAGAAGAAAAGTAGTGATTTAGTTAAGTATTGGGAACAAAAATGGGACATTTAGTGCTTTTTTTTCTTTTAGGGTTTATTTATATGAATTAACTGTTTGTTACAATTTAACCTTTTAACACCTGCTGTCACACATTTGCATTAAAACCATGTTGACCTTTGTTTATTTTATTTATATATATTTAATTATTCTATCTATGTATTTGCTGTTATTCACTTTTATTTATGTGTTTATTTCTATTCATTTATACATAATTTATTTTAAATTAATATGAACTTATTTAATATTAAATTGAAGTTTATTTTTGCGCCAGTCTTTTTCTTTTCCTGATTTTTTTCCTTGTATTTTTTTTTTTAAAGTTGTAAATAAATTCAGGCATTGAGTGGTCAACTGTGTGCTACTGTTGAAAGAGGATTAATTTAATTATTCAGGAATAAATATGAGATGTTTCTTTTTATTATCGATAACTAAAGTAAAGCAAATATTGCTCTGCCTTTGATCCAAACAATGAAATCAAATAGAAAATCAGTCTAATATTATTTTATTCCGCTTCCTGTGGGAGTTTGACGGGCGTTTGTGTTCCTTCTCTTGTCTGCAGCTTGTCAGATGGTGGTTACAGACCTGTCAGAACCCGAGAAACGGGCTGACTCTTTATCTAAGCTTGGCTTGTGTTTTGGCATCGGTATGATAGCCGGCTCCACGTTAGGCGGACAGCTGGTCACGCGCTATGGGTGAGTGTGGGTTTCAGTGTTGTTTCTGTGTTTGTTTGATAAGAATAAAAACACAACTTGACTTCTGATGACGAAAATATAAACACAGTCTCTCAGCTCCCATTATTAGGTCTGGAAAAAAAGAAAATATGTACAAATAATCAATGATAGAAAGACATACCTGTAATATTTCAGTAACACTGAACTACTGGAGCCCTAAAAGGTGAAATCTATTCGAGTCACACCGCCGATAAACATGGAACTAAATTCATAGTGATGGATGCACGTCCACCTAATGCTGCTCTTTATCTTGAATTTTCAAGGGAGACGTTCACTGCATGTGTTGGTGCCGCAGGGAGTGCCTTTAGTTTGTTTCTGGTTCTATCTTTCATCCCAAAATCTACGAAAGCTGAGACCTCCAGAAGCAGCACGAAATGTAAGAAACACTTCTACGCACAGTTCCAGATGTTCTCAGTTGTTTGTGAATCTGTAAATGATGGTGTAATCAGACGTCATAACACACAAAACTCAGGCTCCCATCCAACCAGGGTCTCTCTGAAGAAAAAAAAGTAAACTTCTGTGAAATGAATGTGGCCTTACAGAGTTCAGACAGAAATACTTTGAACTAACATCTTGTTGTTCTCTGGATTGGATTGAAACTTGTTGTCATGCCTGCTCCCTCCTCGCGGTGCGCTCCATGTCTCCTGAGTACTAATTCATGATTACAGCACTACAGCACTACCCAGAAACCCTCTGCTCCAGCCATCTTGGATCATACCTGCTCCACATCATCATCAGTGTGCACCTGGTCAGCCTCCTATATATTCTTCCTCCACAGACTTCTATAATGTGTCGTATTGACACTCTTGCTCGTTACTTACCAGTCATCCTTGTTCATAGTATTGGAATAAAACCCTTTAAACTTTGATCTGCACTTGTGTCCGGCCTCCCCCTGGATCGACCCGACACTTGTGAACATTCACAAAACATAGGATTTCAGTACCTAAAATACTTGCTATTTAAAACTTGAATTGATAAATAATAATATTTTAGATTTATATTGCACTTTTCTGGTCAAGTCATTCAATGTTGACATTGAGTCTATTATTTATTCAGGCCACATTCACACTGGTGGTAGTCAGCTAAAATGCTAAATTAATGTAGTAAAAACTATGTGGAAATTACTTAAAACCTGTCCTCTCACTTTGGAAATCCATTTATTTGTCAGAGTTCACTGACAGTGGAAAAAAAGTAAAACCCAGTGGGATCGTTTCACAAACAAAAGTCGCATAAACTTAGCACAAAAAAGAAAGGGAAATTATTGCTTTTAAGTATTTCTTTTTTGTAACGGTTCTTCTTTGAAGTAAATGTCATACTGCTGGAAAGTTTGTTTAGTTCCTTTTAAATGGAGCCACTTTTGTAAAGAAAAAACATTTTCTTTACAAATATGCTGTGAACAGCTGCTTTTAGCTGTCCCCCGCTCATGGCTGGTCTCCAGAGGAAATTGGGCTTTCTAAATAAAGTTGACTTGGAAGGATGAAATAGTCTGCTTGCAGTCCAGACGTCAACCTCAATGATTAACGTGGGCGTGCTGTTCTTGTCAGAGGGAACAACAGAACCACATTGGTTGACTTGCAGCAAATGCTGGTGGAAGGGTGATGATCCCACAGCAGTGTGGCACCAAGCTATTGTTAAATGGAAAAATTGTTAAATAACCAACATCAACCATCCAGTCTGATAAATGAAACCAAACTAGAGTCAATAGTAGAATCGGCTGTTTGACAGAGAAGATTTTGGCAAGTTTTTCATGAGCAAAACCCACATCCTTAACCCTGTTGCTCATCCCACAGATGCATTTTCCTTTTCCTTTTCCAACTGTATAAGATTTATTTCCAAGAAAAATTTAATATCAAAGAAATAATCCACCAAACATAAATTTCCTCATTTTTTGCGCTAATGTACGGGGGTAAAGTAATCATGGAATGCATTTACCCTGCATAAATCTGGCAGGAAATCCAGATTTTTCTGCTTTTCCTTTTTTCTCCCTTCATTTAATTTACCTCTTTTTTTTCTACTTGGAAAATTAAAATTTTATTAAATTAAAATAGTTGAAAAATTAAAATTATTATTAAATTAAAATAGTTGATCACATTAATATTTAATATAAGTTTATTAAAAAATATATTTATAATTTCAAAATATTAATTTAAATTATTTATAATTATTTAAATTTGATATATAAAAAAAATAATTACAATTAATTTTTTATTTATATTAGTTTCCATTTAATTCATTCAATTCGAATTATTTTTGTACGTTTTTCAATTATATTCATTGTAAATAAAATGAATAAATTTAACTGATTAATTTAAGTTAATGAATTGAATTAAATTTAGCTTTTTTTCCACTTTTTGTTATCACTCCATTTGGAATGTTATGAAATGATAAAAGGATGTCGGTTTTCATGGTGACAATAGATTTTAAATCTAATCTAACCCACTTTTTATGCTTCAACCAACAACAAAGATGGAGCTTGTAAAGAATGTGTCATCTAAAACTGATGATAAGCATCTACAAAAGATGAACCCCATGTCAACTCATCATCAACATGTCTTCTCATCTATCCTTCCTGACATGGAGCGGAAATACTTCTGCTTGCAAGAGAAGAACAACATCCTGGAGAAGGAAAACCAAGCTCTGAGGAAGAAAGTTAAGCTTCTGATGAATGATAGTAAACAGTTAAAGGCAGAGCAGCATAAAATCCACAGCGTGCTAAAAAACAGAGAGCTCCTCGGGATCCGGCTGGTGCACAGCAGAAATGAAATGCAGGTGTTTGGGAGGAAGATGAGCACTCAGAACAAGAACCTGCAGAGGGAGCGCAACCAGAATGAGCTCCTGAAGCAAGAAGTTGAGTCTGTGAAGAAGGCACTAAAGACAGCCAAGCAGAAAGCTGTCAGCCAAAGAGCTGAGCAGCAAAAGCTGAAGAATCAGCTGGAACAGGTGGTCAAAGAAAGAGATGGCTTGAGTAAAAAGTGGATGCACTGCTACAATGAATGCTCAGAGTTGTCTGACAGGATCACCGCCCAGCGGGCAAGTCTGAACAAGAAGGACATTCAGTATAAGGAGCAGATAAAGCAAATCCATCACCTCAAAATGGAGAACCAGACACTTGAGAGAGAGAGGCGCTTCTTTGAAAATGAAGCAAACGGTGTGAAGTGTAGGCTCCAAAGATATGAGGAAGAGCTCCACATGCAGAGGGAGCAGCTCACTGAATGCTCAGGTTCTTGCTTCTTTAAAACTCAGATAGTGGAGAGAACAGTTATTCCAAAGCCAAAACGTCAGCTGATCAGAAAGACTACCCGAGAGGTGCCCGCCAGGAAAGATGAGTCCTTACAGAAAGAGCTGTGCAGCCAGAACCAAGAGCTGAGGCAGAGCCTGACGCAGGCGTCTGTGCAGCTTCAGCAGTGCAAGGCAATGCTCCGGGACAGAAAGGAAAAGCTGAAAGCTATGACAGCAGAGAGGGAGGTCTACAGGCAAAAGGCTGAAAAAATGCAGAAAGAATGGGAAGACAACAGGAAAGAGAAACTGAGTGACAAACTGAAGAAGTGGGTGACCAAGAACACAAAGAAAGTCCAGCCGTTGTGTGGAGTCAAGTCTGTCCAGTCCTACCTCTCCTTAAGCAAGTCCTACCACCTAAGACTATGCAGCAAAGCCCAGGTGGAACCAGATTACATGATTATTGGGAGCAAAATTTAATGTGTCATGTAAAGCTGTCATAAAAATACATCTTTATAACTCACTTTAAAATATTTCTTATTTTTATGTAGCATTATGAAGTTAAAATTATGTGATTAAATGCCTTTAAAATTTCCTCTAAAATAGTGCTAATACCCAGCTGTGGATCTTTGTTATTTTATTAAAACCTAATGTATTATTTGTAGACAAAAAATAATTTCTTTAATGTTAGACTTGGATAGGTGAGAGTTTAGTTGGTGTCTTTGTTGTTAGTTGGTTAGTGTTGTTAGTTAAAGAACTGAGTCTGTAAGATTTTTGATGAAAGGATTTAAAATCGGTATTCACCTATGTTTGAGAAACCGTGAAAGAGAAATGGCTTCATAACTGGCAACAAATCAACTTGCTAATGATAAAACTCTTAAATCATTGTTTATAAATTAACATGAAAAACCTTTCTCTCAACTGCATGCTGGACTGATGCAACCTAAAAAAGTAGTTAAATTCCTGCTGAATATGGATTTCCCATAAGCCTTTGCTGTCTTTGCACACTTGCTGTCGTGGATCTGTGAATCTGGAAAATAGTGTGTGTCATTAGGAAACAAAAGCTATGTCAAACTGAACTGTTGAACTTTGAGCGTAGAAAACTAGTCTTGGATGACTCGAGAACACAGGACTCCAGATGTATTTAAGTTAGGAAAGACTTCTTGTTCCTAAACTGCAATGTGCAAATTAAAAATATGAAGGATAAAACTACTGTGAAAAGTTAAAAAAGAAAATTCCTTCAAATTGTTGTGGTACATTGGGCCGTATTTTTGACCACTTGAGAAATTGCTTCTCTGCATTTAACCCGTCCTTGTTATACTTGGATGGTGTAACTAGATCTTTATATTTATATTGTGGATATTAAAGCACCAGGGGACCAGTTAGGGGTTAAGAGCTTTGTTCACGGGCCCATAGTGGGTCACCTTTGTTGCCAGTCTGGAGGCTTGAACCTACCCCAGGTCCATTTCTTTAACCATGGCTTAATGGTGATTTAAGGCAAATGTGCCCAATGCAGCAAATAGTAATAAATCAACATTTTGGACTTACTAAACAGCCAGCTGTGGCTGCAGCCTATTTTTCAGATGAAGACACATGAACAGAATGCTTTACTACAACCGTATATTCCTCTGTGCTCTGGAGCGACACCAGTAAAGATGCAGGTGATCACATCTCAGCTACTTGGCTTATACAGATATAATAAAGACTTTATTAGAACAGACAAACATAAAAAAGAATAAGACATGAAACCCAGTCAGATGAGGATACTGTGATTTTTTATCAATATCTGGTAATTGATTAAAATGCATGAATGAAGAATTACTTTTTCTCAAGCCGGTGTTGTACGTTCTTATCTTCTCTGCGCCACAACTATGAACTGAGTGTAGGATAAAAACATAATTTTTCCTGCACTAAACTTTCAATGATACATGAAAGTTAAGAAATATTTTTCTCCTTTATTTTCCCAGGGGTAAACATTCCCGCAATCAGGAGTAGCTTATGAAATATTCTTCTCCCTTCATTTTACACTGAGAGGGAAACTCATGAACACAAATGCATCTGGGCCAGGCACAAAAAACATGCTAATTCACCACTATGACTCTGTAGTAAACACTGAAAGCTAAACACGAAAGTAAGGTTATTACTGGGCACAAGGTTCCAAAATAATCCCTAGCTACTGTACTGTACTGAAGCATAGCCTGATCTTTCACTTTTACTCTTGAAAACCATAAACCATTTCTGTTCAATTGATTATCTTCATCATTTCTCCATTAATCTTGTATAAAAAGAGGACATGAAGAATAAGAACTGTATGACTTGCAACAAAACCCTGTATTTATGGACCCAAACCATTTCCTTAAGTCAGAAATGTATGATGTGATGAGGAAATGTTTCTAAAATTCAAGGTTTCCAGTGTTCACAAATGTCTCGAGCTGTAGCTATTAGTCGGGCCCAGTTAGATATGTTATCTGGCAGGTATTGTTGGCCAAAACAATACCTACCTTTTTTTTTTTTTTTTTTACAATTGTGCGCAATTGCTCAACTTTAATGAGGTGCTCCTGTTCCAGTTCACATAAAACACCATATAAAATCAGTTTCAAATATGGTACCTGCTTTGATGCACTGTTGTCATGGAAAGGAGGTCAGCACATTCTGTACAGTTCTGTTATACGATACGTTTACATGCCTCCAAATGAGACACAATGTCTAATAAGTGAACTGTTCCCTAGGCAGTGTTTTACATTTGTGTCCTTTCTTATCATCCGCAATGAGGCTATGTACTGAGACCACGGCAAACTGGCTTCAGGCCTTCAAGTTTTTACTTTGTCTCCAACTCCATGTGCATGGTACAACCATAATCACAAACATTCTTTTCACCATAAAAAGGCCAAAAACTCAGGGCGGCTTGAGATGTTTCTATCCTGTTCAAATTTTCTGTTAAATTGTCTACATAAAATGTAAAATGAAACACAAGCAGTTCCTACAATGATTTAGTAACTTTATAGTTTTCCAGTGTGTTTACGCCAAAACTAAAGTGCTAAATTTAGTGAAACTTAGTAAAAATGTGGCATTTTAGCTCCATGAAATTTTAGTTTTGTTAGAGAAGTCTGTTTTAATATATAAAAATCAATTCAATTTAACCCCAGACACCGTACTTTGCTGAGAGCTCGATGTCCTAATGAACATTCATTTTATTCTTTTATTCTCTGTTTTTTGTTTCTCTAAAGCTGAGAACCAAAGCAAGAAAGTATTCAGTCTGGGAGAGATTACAAGACTGATGAAGTTTCCAAGAGTGAAGAGAATTTTTCTCATCAAAATGGTTGCAGGTTTGCCATCAGGTGAGAATGGCTCAGATTGCTGTGCCTCAGATAAGAGATGATGTTTAAGTGACATTTTCCTGTAATAATTTAGCCTGTGTTTGGTGGTGACTTCTACACATTAAAATGGTCTGGTTTGCTTTGGATAATTGTCTTAAATGCATAAAAGACCAGGGGCCTCATGCATAAAGCTGACGTAGGTACAAAAACATATTTATTTTTGTTACAACCCCACATAGGGGTATGAAGGGTATAACAAAGAAGTGTGAGGCGGACAGATGGAATTTATATGAACAAGCGGGTTTTGTTATGAAAGGAAACATGGGACACCAACAAGGGTGGTAAAACAACCTGTGTGGAAGTTAGCGGAACTGCTCAAAGAAAGTACAAAACACAACCGCTAAGCTTAAAAGCTTAAATCAAAATCCAGCCAGGTAAAACAAAACTCCAGAACCTTCACAAGGAATAAACAAAAGGCTGGCGTACTAAGCAGGGTTAACAAACGTAAGGCAGTCCCAATAAACTAATAGAGATGCAAAATGGTGCACAAACTAA
The DNA here is from genome assembly GCA_037177495.1 of Rhadinocentrus ornatus. Lineage (NCBI taxonomy): Eukaryota > Metazoa > Chordata > Actinopteri > Atheriniformes > Melanotaeniidae > Rhadinocentrus > Rhadinocentrus ornatus. Next base: position 5,141,084 of record JBAMHW010000001.1, read on the forward strand.
TCTAGCCCAACACGTTTTACTTTTACTCAGTGATGAATGAACTAAATGCCGAACCTAGAAGAACTTAAAGAAAAGCCAAAAGAGCTGTACGATATCCAAAACAAATCAATTACTAATAACTCCTAAAATCAAAACACAAAGCAGACAGTTCTAACACTGCTGAATATTTTTAAGAACTACAAAAGCCAAATTTACCACCAATCAGAAACAACAAGGCACCCAATCACAAAGCCACCACAAATCCGCCAAGCTGAGGGGAAATCCGTCTGTGTCTGAGTCTCCCTCCTGACTGAGCACATACAGCAGCCTTTTATTTCCAGTGTGCTGGCGGTCCGAGTAGGGATTGGTGGGCCAGGAGCCGAAGGTCTTCACACAGGCACCTGTCGGTTGACATTTGCATGTTGAATCAGCCTCAGGTGTCAGCAATGATTGGCATCCGTAACAATTTTATACAATTAAAACCAAAGATTATATTACCGGCATCATTACTGTCATTAGCAGACTAGCTTTTCTCCTAAACGATTTACTGTGGGCTGTAGCGTCTTGCTTAAGGCCCCAACTGGAAGGTGCTACTGTTCACCACCTGTGGGATTCGAACTTTGGTCTCCCGTAGACGGATGCTCTACCGACTGAGATATCCAGCTGCAACATCCGATGCCTCTGGCATGTCTTTCCTTCTGACACTGCGGTTATGACGCCACCTGCTGCCACTACACTGCCTTTCTGACACAAGTAATGCCCACGCCGTGCCCACCAATGAAACATTTTTACATTTTCCTCCGCTGCCTCACAACCCGAAATATTCCACTTCTTTCCTTTTTTTTTTTCCTCCCGAGCCATCATGGAAATGATGTGATGAATATGTATTACAGGCATCCACCATTGATGACCATTGATAGCCACCATGTGGGCGTGGGAAGGCGTTCCTTCACGTGCGCCTGCTTTAGAGTTGATTCTGATTTATAATTCTAAAAATTAAAGTGTGCCGCAGCGTTTTGCATGAAGCCCCAGGAAGCTGAAACTGATCTTTCATTTATAAAAATAAAAATGTCAAACATTCAGCTTGAAAAAGTGTAAATCTAACACAAGAAAAGCTTTTCTTTATTAGGCATATTTCAGGTGATGTTCTCGATCATTGCGTTGGACTTCTTCAAGCTGCTGCCTGAGCAGAACGGCTACCTTATGACCTTCTTTGGCATCGTTCAAATGGTAAGAGTGAAATCCAGTTTGAGTTTATTATCAGTGACTGAGGGGTTGTGTGAGGAGGGTGAGGTCGGTAAAACTCATCACATATGCTCAGGTTGTTCAGGGAGGAGTGATCGGCCGACTCACAGCGAGATATTCGGAGAAATCGCTGCTGCTATTGTCCATCGGAGTTGCATCTTGTGTGGGACTGGCTCAGGTAAGAAATATTTACTGAAACAAACTTATTTCAGCTTCGTGTAAGAATTCCTGGGTTCTTTAGGACATTTTTACCTTGTTTTGTTTTCTGTTTTCTTGTTTTGGAAAATCCCAAAACTTGCTTTGACTTATTAACCAAGTCTTTGTTTTTTGACATTGGATTAAAATTTTATAAATGCCACCCATACTTACTCTTATCAAGAAACCTAGTTTAGATCCCACAGTTTTGTCTAAATACAGGCCTTTTCTAAACTTACTTTTCTTTGTATAGTGTGGAAATTTGTGCAGGCTTACTTAGATTGTAATGAGGTTTTAGAAAAGTTTCAGTCTGGTTTTAAGTTGTGTCACAGTACTAAAACCTCACTTTTAAGAGTTTTTAATGACCTTTGAACCGTTTATACTGGATGTTCAGCTGTTCTGGTTCTTTTAGACCTCACTGCAGCCTTTCATTCTGTTGATCACCAGATGGTTTGATCGGGATGGTTTGAAGCAATGTGTTGGCTTTACAGGGACTGTCTTGACCTGGTTTCAGTCCCAATAATCTGATAAGACTTCCTCAGCTTATCTTGACCAGTACTCCTCAGCAGGGGCCCCTTTTAGCTGTGGAGCCCTGCAGGGATCCATTTCAGGCTCGTTCCTGTTCTCTTTAGACATGTTGCCAGGGGGCAGGATGGGGTGGTTTGGGTGAAGGAAGAAGGGGGAGGGTATAGGAGGATGATCGAAGGTGCCCTGGTTCCCAGGGTATGCGGCTGGAACACTGGGGTGGGTGCTAGCCCGCACTGGTTGGTTTTCTTGGGAGGCTTGGTCCTCCTGGGCATGGTGCTGTGGGTTGGCTCTGGGCCCTTGGGGCTCTGGGCCCTTCTCTCTGGCCACCCTAGATGGCCTGTGCCTGGCGGAGTCAGCTGCTGCAGAGCTTGGATCACCAGGGCCTGTGCCCCGTAACCGCAGGGGGCTCTGGCTGGGTCCATGGTGGTCTTTGTGGTGGGGTTGCTTAGGTTCGTGCACCAGGGTTTCTGCTGATCGCCCGGGTCTCTGGGCTGCCCTAGTCTGCCTCTAGCCTCCATAGAGGCGTGGTCGCATTTGCACGACCACACTCACCACTCTTCCTCACTGATCACTCCTCATTTCTCATACTCTGCATGGTACTCGCTTGTTGTTGTAATACATTTATATGTTTTTTGATTTGGTTAATATTTAGGAACTCTTGATTACTGTCAGAAAGCTGTAGGAAATTCTCTGGTGTGTTTCGGTACAAGTGTAGCAGTTGGTTGTCTGATGATAGTTTGGATTTAAAGGTCAGTGCCTTCAATCTGTTGTGGTTTTGTCTTCTCTTTTTTTCTTTCTGCTTTCCTTTTTTGCTTCTTTTTGCTGTCTTCCTCCTTTTTCTGTCCCCTCTGGTCAGGTCCAGCAAGATTACATAGATTCCATAATTCAAAGTAAATAAATAAATGAATCAGATTATCAGGAGGAGCCGTATATCCATAAACCTCCCTTTGGCAAAGCAAATTTGGCACAACACAGCAATCAGACCATTATTCTGTTTGCTACAATGCCGGATAGGACAAGTAAAAAAAACTGATGGTAAATAATCCTTCATTCTTTTTCCAATCTTTTTTTTCTTTTTGTTGTGCAGGCTTACATGCAGAATGTGTTCCAGTTCTGCATCACCGTCACCCCAATGATCTTTTCCATAAGTGTGTTTAATATTATCACAGACAGCATGCTCACCAAGAGCGTCCCCTCCTCTGACACAGGTGAGTTCTTTAATCTGCTTTTATCTCTAATAGGAAAGAAACAGTCAACATTCGTAAGGATTCTGTAAATACATTTGTTAGAACTTTCAAAGCTGCAGTTTTGTTAAACAAATGCTGCTGCTGTAAGTGAAAGGCTGAGGTATAAATTTACAAAATCTCTGTTTTGGTGTGTTTTTTAACCAAATAAAATAGAAAGTATATCAGAATACTTACTAAAACCACCCTGCTCTTATTCTCAGGAACAATGCTGGGACTGTGTGCATCTGTCCAGTCCCTTGTTCGCACAATTGGACCGACGATTGGTGGCTTTCTATATGTGAAATACGGTGTCTCCTCTATAGGTTTTACTCAGTGTGCAGTGAATACCACTGTGTTTGTTTACCTGATGTACAGACAGCTCAAGACGAAAGTAAAGGAGGGAGAATAAAAAACACCAAAACCAGAACAAAAGATGTGATGTGATGAAAATTAATATCATTGCAACTTTATATGTTCACATATATCTCTCGTTGAAGTAATTTACATAATAAGATTAAGCCATATCATTTCAGTTTGTTAATTTTGAGATAATCTGCTCCGTTGTTGAAGTTGTGGATGTTCAGGAGAAAACCAGTAGATGGCAGCAAACCTTCAGTTCTCTTCTCGTTCCAGAGTTCAACATTCACATTCACACCAAATAACGAGCTTAAATCAGTTTGCTATTAATATTTTATTATATATGATTTTTTTAATCAAACAGTGGACCAGTTAACACTATTCCTGCAACAGATTGTAATGAATGTTTATTTTCTTATATGTTATTGTTTTATAATGGAAACCTTAAAATTTTACATATTTTTCTGCATAAATGTATTTAAATGCAGTTTGTAAAAGAATTTTTCTTTTCTACTTTTACCCAAGAATTTGGCTTCCTGTGATGCCTTTTTAAAAAAAATTGTTTCAGCTCTAGCAATTCTGGTTCTCCGATGGTGGAATGAACTACAGAACTCTTTTGAAGCAGGAACATTTTTCTCTGCCTTTAAGAATCTATTGAAGAGGTAAAAGGTTAAATAGAAACGCGGATTTGAACCTCAGGCGGGATAACAAGTAGGCTGAGCTAAGAGGCGAACTAACCAAACTAGCAACAGAGCCTACTAAGGTAACAAAAGTGTTAGTAGAGTCAATGGGCGACGCAAGCGAGCAAAAGGCTAAGCTAATAAAGTGACCAAACCAAGAAGGAGAAGACATACAACAACCTGTTGAGGACATGGCAGACCTGGAAACAATTCTACAGGAGATATGAGAATTTTGCTGGGAGAACCTCGAAAATATGAGAGAAATCAAAAATGACATCAGGAAGACTAACAATGGGATTGACAAAAAGCGGGTAGTGGACACAGAGGAGCAAACTCAGAACCTGGAGGAAGCCACACTAGAGCTCGTAGAGTTGCAGAGGAAAGTTGAGACTAGAACGACGGATTTGAGTTGAAGATTGAAAGAGCTCACCAGGTTTTGGTAGCACAACCTCCTAAAGATTCTCCACCTAGATCCATTGTAATGAAGTTGCAAAGTTTCCGGAGTAAAGAAGAACTTATCAAGATAGCATGGCCCTTGATAGGACTTATCAAGGGCTTCATGAACGAGGAAAGAAAGGTGTTCTCGGACCATGATTGTGCACCGGGGAAGAAGAAGAAGGTGAAGGGAAGAAAGGTGCTGGGACAACGGAGACACAACCGGGGTATAAACAGAAGCTGCAAGCCTTCAGGAGAAACCAGATGGACATTGGATGGAATACAGATTCTTAAGGTGAACTGTTGGTTGTTTCCAGAAAATATCCCATGCTTTCTAAGAGGACTGAGGTGAGAGATGTGTTAATTTTTGATACAATAACGTTCTATACTGTTTCTAGTTGATAAATGCATATCCTCTTAAGTTGAGGACATTGTGGTAGCAACTAAAGCTGCTGTGGACTAATGATTGGTGCTGCTTCTAGCACTGAGGGCCCCCTGCCCCTCGGGAGCAGAGGACATCCCTCTGAGTGGGCTGAACATCATGGCTCAGAAAAGGTCACTAATCAGACCTAACTTAAGGAAGCTGGTCTAGTATTTATTTTGAATGTTCATATATTAAACATTTGTTTTGGGTTGTTTAAAGTTTGTTATTGTTTCTGTAGCAACAGGGGTGTAAACATGAAAGGAAAGATGGAGAGACATGAGACAAGAGTGTCAGAGAAGAATGACATCCAAAAACTGTATGAAAGTAGCCTTATACAATGTTAATCATATACTCAGCCCAACTAAAAGAAGCAAGATGATAAGTAAGATGAAAAAAGAAGGTATCGGGGTGATGTTTTTACAAGAGACTCACCTAACAGAGAAGGAACATGCAAAGCTAAGAGGAACGGTTACAATCAAGTTTTTTCTGCCTCCTACATATCGGGACACTGGAGAGGAATTTTCTGGTTAAGGGGAAATTAGATAGATGGTGACTCTTCTTAATATATATGCTCCACCTGGTTCATATTGGAATTTTTATAGACAGTTGTTTGATTTGATGACTGCAGAGGTTGAGGGAATTTTGTTTGCTGGGGGGAAATTTAAACCAAAGACTGAACTCACAGCTAGATTCCACAGGAGGAGGTATTCAAAAGTATGCAATTAGTTAAAAAAAAATGAAGGGGCTGATGTCGGAACTGGGCATAATTGATGTATGGAGGGACTTGAATCCCACAAGTAAGGATTATACTTTTCATTCACCACCGCACAATGTATATTCGCGGATCGATTGCTTTCTGATGTATTATTGAGATAGGGTAGAAAAATGTGATATAGGAATAATGGATCTATCAGACCACAGCCCACTTTATTTAACACTACGTCTGGCGAGAGAGAGAAAAACGACAACTTGCAGATTGAATTCAAATATATTACAAGGGCACATGAAGGAAGAAATAGTGAAGGAAATTCAGATATATTTAGAGGATGATGATAAAGGTGAGGTGTCCCCATCGGTGGTGTAAAGCTGTGATGAGAGGGAAGATAGTAGCCAAATCTGCATATCTAAAACAGTTAAAGTTTGACACATTAGAAGTTGAAAGACCCGAAACCCCCTGTGATCCCAGGTTACATCACTGATGATGTGTCCAGGGGCACCATAAGGTGTATCTAAGAGCTGAAGTGGGGGTAAGTCAACAAAATAGTTGGCATATAAATTGAAAAAACGGCAATAAAATAAAATAAAATTAGGGACCCACATCAAGGATGAGTTAACAAAACAGAGGAGATACAAAAATACTTTGAGGCCTATTACAAAAGTCTATATGCTCAACCAAAAGCTTGTAATATAACCCAAATACATCAATTCTGAAAAGTTGTGCAGATGGGTACTCTGCAGAATGGCACAAATTGCTTCGGGTACCATTAACCCCTCCTCTGCAGAAAGCGTTCAACTGGGTGCTAAAGGGGGAGAAATTCCCAGTTCATGGAGAGAAGCAATTTTCTCTGTGATTCCAAAGGAGGGAAAGGATGTACAGGAATGCTCCAGTTATAGACCTATTAGTGTCCTTAACCAAGATTATTCACTGCCTTTATAACCAGACGTTTAGAGACAATTTTGCCAGGAATAATCCGATTGGACCAGACAGGTTTTATTAAACACAGACAGACGCAAGACAATATCAGGCGCACCCTACATATAATGCAACATGTGATCAAAAATCAGACGGAGATGTTAATGGTGGGAATTTATGCTGAAAAGGCCTTTGATTCTGTGGGATGGGACTTTTTATATATAGTGTATTAGAGAGATTTCAGTTTCACACGACATTTGTTAAGGTCACACGAGCCCTGTATAATAAACCAATCGCTAGGATCAGGATCAGGATCAAGGGTAGCCACTCAAACTTTTTCCCACTGGAGTGATGCTGTTGCCAGGGCTGTTCTGCAAGTCCTCTTCTTTTTGCTGTCTTTCTGGACCCTTTGAGCACTTGGATGGGGGGGGGGGGCACAAAGTAGCCTCATTTGCAGATGATATATTAGTATATATGTCAAACCCAAATACGTATTTCCCTGTGCTTATGACAACCCTTACAGACTATGGCCATCTATCTGGCTACAAAATAAATATACAGAAAACTTAGGTTATCGCTTTTAATTATAGACCTGCCCAAGACGTTAGAGACAATTATAAGATTAACTAGGAATCCAATTTGTTAAAATATCTGGGGGTCAATTAACCTCAAGATTTAAGACAATTAAAATCTACAAACTACAAATTACAATCCATTGATCAATAAAATTAAATTGGATGTTAGCAGATGAAATTTGATACTTTATATGAGCATAGCAGAAAAAGTGGAGGTAGTAAACAGTGTTCTGCAAAGGCGTCTGTACCTAATCCAGAGTCTACCCGTGGACGTTACGTGGACGTTACGTGGACGTGACTGATTACAAATTCAGGAAATGGGATAAAATGATCTCTAGATATGTTTGGCAGGGACAAAAGTCAAGGATCAGATATAGAATGCTGCAGCTACCTAAAAATAAAGGGGGACTAGCACACCCGTGTTTGAAGAGCTACTATCAAGCTGCACATATAAAAATATTGGTCAACATGTACCACCCCTCCTACTACTAGCGCGATGGAAGGAAATCGAGGCTCGCACAACAGATGGGCTCCCTATGCAGGCTAAAAATAGGGGACAAAAACCTGATAAAACATATCGGAGGGAAGATGAAGATTTGGTTTGAATTAATTACTAAAAATGATTTGAAAACGCAAAGTAGATTGTTAAGATGGATTTTTTATGACTCAGATTTTACCCCGAGTAGAATAGACAAGAGTTTCAATAATTGGGAACAGGGACCTACAATATTTTGAAGGAGAAGGAGATTAAAAGTTTTCAAGAGATGAAAGACCAATACAGATTAACGAATCACGATCAATAGATATTTGCAATTGAGACATTATCTAGAGCAAACAGAAAGGGGACCCATTGAGGGGAGTGGGTCAGAAGTTATTAAATTGTTCACCTCAGCTTATAAATCTAAATTGGGGAAAAAGTTGATTTCCAAGTTATATAGGGGAATGGAAAACTTAAAGGAAAATGTCACGGTGTATTTAAAAGAGAGATAGGAGAGAGAAGCAAATATGACTATATCTGTGGATAAATGGAGGAGATAAATGAGCTGCAGTGGAGGGCAACTTGTTCTTTATCTTGGAGATATGGATGGAAAAATATTATAAGATTTTTTAAGACACTATCCAGACAAAATAGTTCCCCTCCATCTGCAGCTATTGGCAGGAGCTTAAAAAGTGTATGGATAAAATACTAATGGTAGACCTTCCACCTACATTTGATGTATTATACTTGGGGAGACTGGGAATAGATTTGACAAGATTTGGAGACAAATATATATTAATAGGATAATGCTGGTTGCAAGCAAAAAAGCGATTACCAGAAAATGGATGAAGAAGGAGATAT
>JBAMHW010000001.1:5182177-5214724 GCA_037177495.1 Rhadinocentrus ornatus
AATTTAATTTAATTTAATTTAATTTAATTTAATTTAATTTAATTTAATTTAATTTAATTTAATTTAATTTAATTAATTTTATTTTATTTTATTTAAATACTAGAGGCTGGCAATCTACTTCCTGCTAAATTAAATACAAACATGACACATACAGTACAGTGTATTGTTTAGCTATTTTCTCTCAATTAATAATAATTCAGATTTCATATTTTCACATTAAACAAAAAAATTGCTAAAAGTATTAAGTCATATACAACTATTCATATTATCTATAAATTAGTTTAAAACTAAACAGCGTTTTCAGTCAGAAAATAATACAACAAAAATTTCAACATGATGACTTCCAAATATGAAAGTAAAAAGAAAATTGGAGTCTTGCTCCCTGTTTTAGGTGCTATTTAATGATGTTTTTACCTTTAGACGTGTAATCCATAGACACATAGAAAATTCCAAAACTAACTGTTGGTTTTGAGGCTGTGACCACTAAGTAGTGAAGGCTACAAATAAGGCTGTGTTCAGTTTTAACCCCCAGATTTTCTCCCTTCCCCAGGTAATCTTGCTGGAGGAAGCATGGAGTGAGCTTTTCCTACTCTGCGCCATCCAGTGGTCTCTGCCGTTGGACAGCTGTCCACTGCTGTCTTTGCCGGATCTCTGTCCCGGCATGCAAGGCAAAACCAGTTACACCAGTCTGGACTTGCGCCTCCTGCAGGAGGTCTTCAGCCGTTTCAAGGCCCTCGCAGTCGATCCCACGGAGTTCGCCTGCCTGAAGGCCATTGTGCTCTTCAAGCCAGGTGAGGAAAAAGACTGATAGTAATCAGGTCAATCAGGTGCATGACACTGTTTGCTGATAATAAAATCACATTATAATTTGATAGAATAAACACTTAAGCAGAAAACTCAAAACTAGTTTGTAGTTGTGTGTTATTAGTACTGAGATGATACATATTTTCCCTGCAGATATGGGTTTACATACTTGAGCCGTGTCAGTAATAAACATCTGACACAAAGCTGAACTTGTGCTTGTGCATCAAACTTCACTAATTCATATGGAGAATTCTCCCTTGAATAAAAATTATTTGATCAATATCAAACAAAATGCTAAATTTTGAGCTAACAAATGATTGCAGCCTTGTTTATTTTAAAAATTGTTTTATGTTTATTCTTATTAAAAATCCCACCTAATTTAACAGTCAGTAGGATGAACTTATATAGGTATTCATATTGATGAGATTTCAGATTGCAGAGATATCTGCAGCGGTATTGGTATGACTCACAAAGTGGTCTCCTCTGTCACACAGAAACTCGAGGATTGAAAGATCCAGAGCAAGGAGAGAACCTGCAGGATCAGTCTCAAATGATGCTGGGACAACATATCCGATCACATTACCCCAGTCAACCAGCCAGGTAATGCCCTGCTTCCTAAACAACCAGAACCAATGCAAAGAAAAAAGAAAGACAGAAAAACACAATGCAGAAATACCATAAAAAAAATAAAAAAAATAAAGTCAGTGTTACTCTTTTTAAGTTTCTAACACCTCCCAGAATTAAATTTACTAACAACTGGTACAACAAACTGTCTCTGGACTGTTTTTTGTCGTTTGGTTTATGACCACCAGAGGGCGCCAAACACCAGTAAAGCTTTGTTAAGCTACTGTTAGCTTGTCTCAGCTCTGCCTGTTTATGCTTGTGACTCAGTCCTAAATAATATGATTAGTTTATTTTATGTTACAATGATATAATTTATTGTAATTCAGTTCAAATACACTTAAATAAAGATATTAATCTTGAATTTCTGGTTTCCAAAAGAAATGGTCAAGTTCAGTAAAAAATTTTTATTAGTGTGATAGTTGATTACAATACATTCTCTATTATCCCGAGAAGCTAATCTCACTTGTCTTTTTTTCATCTCATAGGTTTGGTAAGCTGCTGCTTCTTCTTCCATCTCTACGTTTTGTGAACTCAGAGCGGATAGAGCTGCTGTTCTTCCACAGGACCATTGGAAACACTCCCATGGAGAAACTGTTGTGTGACATGTTCAAAAACTGAACCAATCACAGAGGAACCTATGCAGCAACAAGTATTTTCCCTGTTCAGATGGGATGTTATTTGACAGATATTTGCTTTGTATTATTGTATGCATATCACAGATTCTGCATGTTGTGATTTTTGTAAAGTCACTTTATTATGTGTTTGTTGCTTCGACATCAGGTCAGTCCGGACAATGAAAATGCAGTTTGTTCCTTCATTACGTGCACTCAGTTTGTAGAATATGATCTGTGACTAAACACATGCTGTAGCATTTTATTACTTTTGTGTTGATCCTGTCTTTGGAAAAAATTGCAAGCAGATCTTTATTTGATTGTTGATAGATGGGAAAATAACTTCTGTCATTAATTTGACTTGTGTTTTCATGATTCCATGCTTTTATAAAGTAAAAACTGCAACAGCAATTCTGTTCCTGTGAAGATACAAATATTTCATACCACCAGATTAAATTGACTGCAAATTAAAATAATAATAATTAAAGAAAAATAGCAAAGACCTGGACCTTTAGTTCTTTTCTGCAAAGAAGGCATCAAGCAGTGTCTTCTACTGTTTTTTAACAAAACCCTAAACTCACACACAACCTAAACATGATTTTAAAAGAAGTTTTAGCTTGAAAATACAACTTGGACATGATCCTTTCATTGTTTCTTAATTGCTTTACAATGAGGGCATTAAAAGTACGTTCTGACAGACGCATATGCAGACATACACCAATAACTACTCGGTGCAGACTGAGTCCAGAGCTTGTTAGGGACATATCTTGGACACAGCAGGGTCTCATCTTTGGATAATAAACTTGGCCCAAAGAAGAACTTTTCATCTAGTTAGATTAACAGTTAAATGGAGGTTGGGAATTTCAATAAGACACAAAACTGATTATAGAGTTCAAGTCATAAAGGTCAAGCTGTGATTTGTTTCAAAAAAGCCAAAAAGGATTTATTCTAACCTCCATTTTACAACTTTAAAGAAAAAGATTATTTACACCGAGTAGGGATGCAATGATACCACATTTTTTCAAAGCGAGTACAAGTACTTGCATTTAAGTACTTGCAGATACAGAGAGTACCGGTATGTGAACTAAAAACCCCCATTACCATTCACCGGTAAGGATGGTGCACCAGAATGTCAGATGCGATGACTGAGTGGTTAATTAGGTGATAGATTAAATGGGTCAACCTGCGGCCATCCTCTGAATATAAGGCTAACAAAACTGACAGATGGATTTGGTGGATTATGTTCACAGATGTGACAAGGCACATCAAGTCCCAAAATCAGCATTTTTTGATGATGCCAAATTCGAATCTTTAAAATGTCACCAGTAATAACTTTCTGGTCAACCAGCAATGAAAACTTAAAAAGCAAGGCTTTAGAAACCTGCTAAATAAGGAGGGTTAAGTGGTTTTTGGTGGATTCGGTTCACCGCTCTAACAAGGCCAAACTCAGATTTACGTCCAGCCAAACTAAAGATTTTTGGAGTCTCATGTCCGGCTTAACATTTAAAAAAAAAAAAAAATATGGATTTTAGGAGGAAAACTCACTCGTTAATCTGAAACTTTAATCAGAGGTCAGACCATTGAGGCAGTGCAACATTATAAATGTCTGGAGACTGATCTTTGATAAAAAAATCTTTTACTTTGAGCCAACTGAAGCTAAGAAGGGGCAACAGTATCTGTATCATTTAAGGAACTCCCAAACTTTTACATTCGCCACACCATAATAGCTATGTTTTTTCATACTTGTTGGAAATCCATCTGTCCTTCTATCCATTTTTTATACCGCTTCGTCCAATTCAGGGTTGCAGGGGAGCTGGAGTCTATCCCAGCAATAAGCAGGCATTAGACAGGGTACACCCTGGATAGGTTGCGGGTCCTTCGCCGTACTTGAAGATATTAATTATAACAATTCCCTTCTTTCTGACAAGTCACTGTCAAGACAAGAGTTTTAAGTTTCTTCCTCTTCCGTGGCTCGTGATCCTTATATGTGAAAATATCTGTTTAAATGAGATTTTTGTCTCACATTATCATGTAGACAAGCTTTTGCAATTGTCTTTGTGCACAGCTTAACCCAAACCATGACCTGAATGTTTGAATTTATGCTCTGCCTTCTTAGGACTGGACCTTGGTTCCCATGAGAACTGCTGGTCCCACATGGTCAGTATCCATACTAGAAAAGGCCTTAGAGAGGAAATGAAAACAAGAACAAACACATTATCTAAAGTGTATAACATTCTTTTAGAGCAATTATTTTTCAGTTTCAATGAATTAAAGGAAGGTGGAAACAGTCTCAACTCCTTTAACTCTTCATCTTCTTGAGTAAATGGACCAAACGTAGCAGTATATTTGCCAAGAAGCAAATCTTGCAGTGTCTTACTCTGAGGAGAAAGTATCCAGGCAAACATTTAATGCATCATATCTTTACTGACACCTGTGCAGTAAATTTATTACAGTATTTTTAAAATTAAGTGCTTTTCTGCTTGAAGTAAGATATAAAATCCCGTGTTGGTGATTGAAGTGAAAGCTGGTGTACTGCAACTAAATGTCAGCTTGATAAGAGACGTCACTCAGTATTACTTTTGTTTTTGATGCAAACACACTGAAACCATCAGATAAAGAGCAAAGGAGCAGGACTGGACCTCTGCTGCATTATGTTCAGGCATCAAGGATTTTTTAAAATCTTCCTAAGCCAGCTCTCTCTCTATATATATATATATATATATATTGCAAAAAAAGCAAGAAAAGAGAGTCTTTGTTAGGCTATGAAGCAATTACAATGATAATGCTTTAACTAAGCTAGAAATCAGGAGTGTAATAAGACAAGAATAGCAGCCCCCTCATCAGTGTGAACTGTCTACATGATATAGCAGCAAATGAGTATTGTGGGTCTCTTCCAGGCCTTTGGACAATACTTAAAAAATACTGTGATCAGATGAGCTGGCTCTTCTATAAGAATGAGCTCAATGATCCAAATTAAGAAACTTTCCAAAAGGAGATCTAATTTCCCAGCAAATAGTGTTTTATATTAGTCTAAAGCATCTTTCTGTGATCCTGAAGTGAGATAAAAATGAAATGCTCCAGAATGTTTTCTTTGTTGGCAACGCTGCAGCAGCAAATAATCTCCTTGTTTCTGTCTCACATGAAAATTGATCCTGAACTGCAGCCCTACCTCACGTGTCCACAGTCCCAATTGGACATTTCTTAAGCTTGTTTCACACACAGGTTCCTTTTGTTTAAATAAGAGTTTTTCCATCTAATGCCCAAGATTAGTCTCTTAAGCAACAGGCAGTGAGAGGCAAACAGGTTAACGTCACGTTGCAGCAGAAAATGGCGTTACCTAATCTCAACACCACACAACACAATTGTTCAGTTAACCAATTTCCGAGACAATACTGTAAAAAAATAATTTTATTTGCAGAGTTTATGATCATGAGCATTAGGAAAGAAAGATACCAGCATGGTAAAAAGAGACTAAGATATAGATCTATTGATATAAAAGGTGGATTCTGGTTAAAGGGACATTACTGAAGAAAATGTAAAGCTTCAAATACATAATATGAGTAAATTTCTGATATTAACAAGATTTCAAGGATAAATACGCAGTGGCCTCAGAGTGCTCCGACTTCTCAGACTGGATGGGAATGTCTGAACTTTCATGATCTCATGCTTCCACAGATGACCGACTGCCTTGGCTGGGACACTCGGAAGTAGTGTGATATATGACTTGAAAACAGACTTCTGTTTTCACGGACCTCTCTGATTTATTTATTTACCCTCTTTATTTCTCTTAGTTTATTGGCATTATTATTATTCCCATGACAGGTAAGATTATGATTTTATTTTGGTTGTAGTTGCTGTTATTTTATTTAATCTTGAATTACATACTGGTACATTTTTATCCGGACTCAGTCGGGTTACATTCGCATTGTTGCAACATACTACATCACTGTGTGTTACTTGTGCTCACCATTTGTCTGTGAGCTCCTTTGTTTTATTCTCAATATTTTGTACAAAGTCTTTGCCTGAAATAAAAGGAGCTCTCTGGTTTTTCCCTCTTCCCTCAACTCTTCCCACCTACATCCCCAAATTCAATTCAATTTAGTTCAGTTCTATTTGTAGAGCCCCAATTCATTACTAAGGCATCTCAAGACACTTTTCTAATTAAAATAAATCCCTTAGATGATCAACATTTATCCAGTATCTAATAACTGTGTTCATATAAACCAGTTAATCCAAAAATAACAGCTTTATTCTCAGAAAACAAAAGATTGCCTTTGAATCTTCCCTTTGATTTAATTCCTCATCCTGAGCCTGAACAGAAAAAAAACAAGAATGCCTTTTAGTAGGAAGGAAAAGCTTTTGGCAGAACAAGAAGCAGAAGGGGGCGACCAGCCTGAAAGGCACCTCTTTATATCAATGATACTACCACCTCCATGCTTTACAGCGGGGATGATAATGGGCCTGCTGTTGTCCCACACTTTGATTTCTACTCATTACAGCCCTGTGGAATAATCCTCAACTGGTCCTGGAGTAGCCATGCACACTTTGGGAGGTACATTAGCGTTATTTTTAATTGTCTTGATTGTTGAGGCCTGACGTGGGTATGAGCAGACTTCTGCAGGTTCTTCTTTAATTTGCACTGCAGACTTCAGATTTTAAATGGTGACTTATGTAGTCAGCCTCCACTGTAATAATTCACTCCTGGAGACCTGGAAATTTAGCCTCACACAGAATTGTGTTAGAAGAAATGATTAATGGAACAGGCAGGAATGTGGCTCAGGAAAGCTGGTAACAGGCCAAAGGCTATTGGTCCGCAATGCAAAGACGTGGTCATGGGCAGGCAAGGTAGATCACAGAGACTATCAAGAGTGCTATAATCCGTAGTCTGTCCACAACGGAGTCCAATATCCAGGCAGCGTAAATCCAAGTCAAAGGCAGAGTTCAACATCCAGGCAGGCAATCAGCAGGGAAACAATCCGACGTGGGCAGGGCAAGAGCAAAATCCAGGGACGTGACCGGGTCGAAGACTGGAGGCCTGCAAACACAAGAAAAACTCAAGAAGTAGACAAGGTTAGATGACCATCTGGCAGGAAAGTAGCGACTGCAGAGTGTTTAAGTACAGCGGGGAGCAGGTGAGAAGAGTGAGCAATCAGGGCAGGTGGAGCAGATGAGCTTGATTGCAGAGCAATCGTGACATCCACTTTATAACTAACTACATTATTTACATGTTAAGGTCCCTAAATTCACTTTGAGACACTTAAAGTGGGACATTTCAAAAACACAAAAAAGCTAAACCTTTAGTATTTGCTTCAGACAAAAGGAATCCTTCAGTGCAACAAACAAATCAATGACTTGTGTCGTACACAAAGATTGCTTTAGTAATTAAGTAGGATATCTTTGAAATAAAAAATTATTTCAGAACTTAAGTGCAGAATTAACACATTAATCCTGTCATTTCTCTTCACATTTCCTGCAGATCTGAACCTTTCTTGCCCTCGCCCTCCCCTTTGTGTGACTGGTAATCTGCAGCTTTGGCTCATGGTTAGACTGGAATGTGTCGGAGTGTTTGGGCCAAGCTGTCCAGACACATTGCAGCCCCAGCAGATCGCTGAGTGAGGTTTCCTGACTGGAGGATCTACATTTTTCCATTTCACTTGTTTGATTTATTATATCAGCTGCGATGAATCACAGCAAAGTTGAGTTTGAGCCTTTTGAGTATTCCTACTATGACTATTCAGACTGGTACTCCAACGCAGAGCCAACAAAACCACCCAAAGAGTGAGTAAGAAAAGCTGAAGGTGTTAAATGTTTTCTGGTTGATTTCTTAATGGTAGCAAAGTGCATCTTTTCAGGGGTTAAACTTGTACTGTATTTAACCTGATCTGATGCATACAATTTAAATTAATTTCAATATAATGTTTATATTCTTTGGTTTTGAACATTTTAACAGCTTTTGAACATTTTACATGTGAATAGATGAATATTTCAATGTAATTTCCTCTTCATTGCAGAGTTATTTTACCATGTGACCCCACAGCAGATGACAAGCTCTTCCACATATGTATATTATCCATATCTGTAAGTATACTCAGCTTGTACATGTAAAGGATGAAGGCATTTTGCTGTTAGATATAGAAGGCAAGCAAAGAACGATACTGGTATTGGTACATCCCTGATGTCTAATGATGCCATTCAGAGCAAGACGCGAGTAACACGTGCAGCTAATACTGCAGTCATTGGACACAAAACTAATTGCTGTTGAAACACTTTTCCATTGCCTTGAAATATTATATATTAGTAAGAATTAGTATGTTTATTTATTTATTTTTTAAGTATTTTATAAAGAGATAATTTGGTTTTAAACTTTTATTTAGGCTCTGAGTGTTTTTTGACACAGATTTTGTTGCAGCTTTGCATCAATCAGTGGTTTTGTTAAAATGAAGATGCATATTTATTTATTTGAGCTATTTGACAGGGATATTGCATTTGTACATAGTCACAGAAGTTTGTAGCGGATGCCATTCAAACATAATTTGTAGCCAGAGCTAATGCATGCAGTAAGCTGTACAGACATTTTAAGTTGGAGGTCCATGTCCAACACCTTGAGTGGACACTTTTTCTTGATTATTTAATTTATTTGCTTATTTGCTAGGGAGATTGTAAAAAGGTTTAAACTTTCAGCTATGTCACACACACACAAAAAAGATCATATGTAGCTATATTTATGGTAAATGGACCTGTACTTATATAGCGCTTTTCCAGTCAGCTTGACCACTCAAAGCGCTTTACACTACCTGTCACATTCACACCCTGAAAGGCACATCAGGAGGCAACCTAGGGTTAGGTGTCTTGCCCAAGGACACTTTCACATGTAGTCAGGGAAAGCCTGGAATTGATCCACCAACCTTCCAGTTGAAAGACGACTGCTCTTCCTCCTGAGCTAGAGCCGCACTATCTTTTAGATAGAAACATAACCCCAGTCAGAGTAAAACACAACAAAAATGGCTTGTATCCATTAATCAATGTTAACCCTAAAGATTTAACACATTCAGTGTTGGGGTTTTATTTGCACTCATTAAATAATCAACTCAGAAATACTTGTATAACAGGACTAATGCTGCAGTCAAACAGCCCATTCAGCTTTGACCTACCCATTCAGTATTACAAACATGGTATAAGTAGATGTATCTTTGCAGCATCCATCAAACCTTTTCAGACTTTTATTTTCTTTCTAAGCTTGGCCATGAAGTCTTTGTTTCGGATTAAAACTCAAGTTAATGATGTCTATTGACTTTTTGTCTCCATCCAATTACAGGAGAAGACCACTTTGACTTGTTTAGAAAAATCCCCATACCGAGTCTAGGATGGATGCGACCCTGTTTCTTTGTTGGTAGATGATGTGAAGTAAACTAACAAGATACTGAAGCCTGGAAAACGTTTTATCTTCAAAACGAGGTTCATTATAAGACGGGCTCCTCACTTATCAGTCACTTTGAGTTAAATCTAAAATGCTGTCTTTCAGAAAGTTGCAACTTTTAATGAGCCGCTCTCATTTGCAAACTCTTTGAATAGCATGACCTGATGAGTGTAAAAAGTTTTATCAAATTACTATTGACAAGAATCCTTTGTTTTGTAAGGATGTACAGCACGACATCACCAGCGATCCACTTTTTTAGCAAATTAGAACAAAGATTGTTTTTAGCAAAGTCAAAAAATTGCAGCAACATAAAAGAAATATTTATTATACTCAAATTTAAATTTATTTATTTGCCACAAATTCATGTGGAATATTTACTTTGCCTTTAAATTAAAAATGCATTTGTTCATAAAGATTACAGCAGGGTCTATGAATCAGTTAAAAACCTAAATCGCAAACCTGCTGTCTGCATGCCACTAAACCTTTTTCCCCTCAGTCAAAAATTAATTAATAAAAAATCTCTAACCAAATATCTAATCTAACAAACCTAATGACTAAATGTAACAAATAATAATAATAATAAAAAAAACTAATATCAAAAATTAATAATCCTAATAAAAACCTTAAAAAGAAAAACATCTGAACATTTTGATAAAGCGGTCCACTAAAACCTGCATTTCTGAGCCAAGACAGAAATTGCAAATTTAAGCAAAATCTATGTTGATGTGTCCTGATGTAGCCAGTTATAATGTGACTTTCATATTGGAGGAGCGTCAGGTTTAAAGCATCAAAACAAAGCTTTAGGCCTGACTATTCATTGGTATTTTGCATTAAGTCTTAATGCAGAAGACTTCTAGTATGTATGGTGCACAAAAATCTGAATATACTGTGAGGTTTAACATATTCATCTTGTCTTACAGCTGGTCATCATGTTAATCCTGGCAGCTCTCGCCAGGAAAAACAAACTGTGTCAGGGATTTACAAGAGCATCCTCCAGCATCTTCAGGTGAATTTGGAAAAGCTACAGATGAGTTGACTTTTATCTCTAGGAGAATCTAATGGTTCTTTATGATCCTTCAGCCCGGCAAACTTCCTGGACCAGACTCAGAAAAAGGGCCTGATCATGGCCGTTTTCGGACTGATGTTCAGCAAATTGGCCATGCTGGTGATCGCTCCAGACCCTCTGCCTTTCTTCAAAGACACTCCAGCAAACATTAAAGGTGATCTTCTTTATGCTTACTTGACAAAAGCGTGATGAATAATCTTAAGCTAAATTTTTAGCTTTAATGCGTTGTGACACATTACATAAAACCCTTTGATAAATATGCTTTGTGTATCAACATTATGAGATTCAAATCTTCCTCTAGTTTCTTTTGTCATGTTTTCCAGAGTACATGAAGATTATTGCCATATTCTACTACCCAGTCCTGTATTATCCTTTGGTGATGTGTTGCACTCTGCAGCACAAAGCAGGTTACGTCTTAGGGGCGCTCCTTTCTTTCACTCACTTCGGTGTCCTGGTGTGGCAGAAGTTTGACTGTCCAAAGACTCCAGAGGTAATGCAACAAATCACGTTGAAAATATTAATTAAGGTTTATTATTTACCACATTTTACTTGTGCAATACTGTGAATTCATTCTGTATATATGCTTTAATACAGATTCTATATAGATTTTCATAGGTCTACAGACAACAGAGCCATCTCTAACAGCCAGCTCTATTATAGATTAGATTCCTCCTTAATTATATGCACGAGATTTGAATAAATTATAAGTTATGTTATTCATCTGATGACGAATTTTCAGGCAGAATACTGTCATTTAAGCATTTGTAGAAACTAGAGATTTCTAGAAAAGCTCATTTAGTAATATAGTGATGTGGACTTGTATAAGTTTAAACTGTGAATCAGAATGAGGAAGAATGCGGATTTAAGTGTCTTGCAACATGGCATGGTTGTTGGTGCCGGACAGTCTGAGTACTGCTGATCTACTGGGATTTTCAAACACAACAGCTGTTTGGGTGAAAAAGCCTTGTTGATGTCAGAGGAGAATGGGCAAACTGGTTGGAGATGATAGAAAAGCAACAGGAAGTTAAATAAGCAACGGTTCCAACCAAGCAATGCAGAATAGCATCTCTGATGTCCACCTGGAAGCAGATGGGCTACAGCAGCAGTTATTGTCAACCCAAAGGTAGAGAAATAATCTGTGTTTTATAGCGGTTTTAGCAACAATTAAGTTTAGTACCTCATAGATGTGGAGCAGAAAACAAAAGAAAAAGAGAACAACAAAAAGAAAAATAAACTGGATTAGGTTGAAATTATATTTTAAAGGACTTTTTTGTTTGTTTTATCTTTACAGATCTATAAGTACTATGCTCTGCTTGCAAGTCTGCCTCAGCTGGCCTGCCTGGCATACTTGTGCGTCCAGTTTCCTGTGCTGTTTGTCAAGGGAGCAAAGACAGATGATGTGAGAAATTAACATTCAGATTTAGTGAAAATATAAACTGTCAACTGGCGACGTGGTTCTGCAGCTTTTCTTTTGTTGTTTTGTTTTGCCATTCATGTGTGTAACCACTATAATTTAATCTTAGACTCTTTCTGGCACAGCTGAAGTAAAAAGCAACTAAAAGAATTTGAACTTTGTAAAACATGAAATGTGATGACAAAAAGCAGCTTGTGAGTTTAACTCAGCTTTTATGTGCAGATTCTGACGAGAGTGGTATTTTTTTCCCTTTTAAATGCATCTTAATTAACCAATAAGAAGTCATATTTTCAAGCAAATATCAGATGAAAATATGATCCAGATGTAAACAGGTATTTGGTTATCATGCAAAGAAATCCCATTTTCACGCCATTTAGTGACACTTTATAGTGTTCTTGCTCACAGGACCTGGACAGCAGCTACTACACCAACTATGTTAAGTTACTTCTGAAGAAAAAGTCCTCGTCTGTCAGGTACGTGGAGATGAAGAGTAAAGACGTTATGAAGCTCAAGTTGGATGATGGAGGATGTGATATGTGGTAGACTTAGAAATGCAGAAGAGAGTGTGCCTGGTTGAATTTTAATTTTTCCACACCAGGAATTTTGACTTTTTACAACAGAAAAACATAATTAAGTCATGAGGTGTGAAGTTGTATGGATCCAAATGCAGGGTGATGAGGCGGGAAGAGGGTGGAAGTAGAAAACCATTTATGTTGGAAGAACAAAAGCCACCGCAACGGCATGATAAACAAATGCTTAACAGACTAATAAAGGGGAGAAGCATGGAAAACCAGGACAGGGTAGATAAGGAATGACAACAAGGATCTGGAAAAGAGGCACAGAAACCAAGGCGCACAGATACTGAGGGAGCTAACAACAAAGAAGGAGCAGGTGAGACAAACAGCAACTGAGAATCAGGTGCATCAGAACAAAGGAGGGACAGACTAAGGCAGTGATCTGTAACCCTGGTCCTCCAGGCCCAATGCAGGCTTTAGATCAGTGCTTCTCAACTGGGGCGTTGTAATAACGTCAGGAGGCGCTAGGAGCATTAATTATGATAGGGGGCGGTGCTGTTTCTTTTGGGGCGGCTGGATTGACTTGGCAGTTGATAAATGACAACTTCACTGACCAATCAAATTTTTAAAGGAAAAAACAAACAAACAAACAAACAAAAAAAACGCGCGGTGCAGCAAATACGATCAAAAGAAAGTAGGCCCGAAGATCCTATACTATAAGAAGATGGCTCACACCACCCTAAAAAATCTTTTATCTTTATGAAAGATAAAAATGATTTTTTCATTGTACTTTTAAAATTAATACATCTCATCACACATTCTGAAATTGACACATCTCAACTATCCCCTGTACAAAGATGTTTAAAACTATAAGAAACAAATCATAACCACATATAAAATTCACAACACACACACACACACAATAAGTGCTGCTACTATTCTATTAAATATCTCAACTTTCCAATCCAACCTTTGCATTAAGTTCGGTTTTTAGCCCAGTGAAGCAATTCAGCATCACCATTTTTAATTGGATGCTTTGTGATTATTTTTTTTTAAATGGATGTTGTTTGTAAATAAGTTTTAATTAAAGTTTTAATTATCATGGCATGTATTATTTCTATTCTCTTCATATAAGCTTTACAACAGGTTTTTATAATGTTACACTGCATAATCCACATTAGGCCTGATATGTTGGGAAGACACTTGGCCGCTTGGTTAAGGGACCGGGATAATAAATAGGGAGGCACTGGCTCAAAAAAGGTTGAGAAGCACTGCTTTAGATGCTTCCCTGCTGCAACACACCTGATTCTAATAAAATGAATCTCAGACAAGCTCTGCACAAGTCATCAAGCTATTAGTTTGAGTTAGGTGTGTTGCAGCAGGGAAACATCTAAAGTCTGCAGGGCAGTGGGCCCAGAGGACTGGAGTTGGGGATCCCTGGACTAAGCAAACAAATCAAGACTAAAAGCAGAAACCTAACAAGAACCAAACTAAAAACAGAACCAAGTTCTAGATCATGACAGCAGGACCTGATGTGTATCAGGTGTGTTTGAGCAGAGAAATCTCGGAGGTGGAAAACATCTTTTTATTATGTTAAACAGTGTGGAGATAAAGAAGTAGCAGAATTTATGGAACAATTTACAGGACAACGTATAAAAAGAAAATCCCAAAATCTTAAAGAGCTGATTGAATATGTTGTTTCCTAGTTTCTGGTTCCTGCTTGTGAAATTTGAACTAATGACCTTAGAAAATCTATTTATCCTGTATAAAAATATATCTCTATTAAATTAATTTAGCCTGAAATTTAATTTCCTTTATAATATTTTAATAGTTATATTTAAAGAATAACCTTCAAAGGGTTCTCTTCTCTTTTTTAAATTGTACTTTAGCGCTTCAGTTACAGACAAACCGTCTCTGGTAGAGCGAATACTGGAGGTGGTGAAGGGTTACATTTATATTCCTCAGAAAGGTCAGTGTCCTCATACTAATTTGAATATTTGTAATCATTGCTACATTAGCTTATCTACACTAAAGCTATAAACTTTTGCATTACCGGTTTATCCTGAATGGATTCTGTAATAATATAGATTTATTTTGTCTTTCAGTGTTTCGGTTCCCGCTTAAACTGGCTGTATCATCTTTTGTTTCCTGTGTGGCCATTTATCATGTAAGTTTTTAAACCAGTCAGAATGTGTTGAAGTCGTCTTCCTCAGTGGGATGTGAGTAGTTGATGTTGGTTCTCCGTTTCGCCCTCCAGACTGCGCTGTTATTAGTCGTCCTCGTGGTGCCCACTCTTCACATTGTGCGTGCTGGTATTGACGAAAACATCGCCTTCCTGTTGATGGGGTTTGGGATCGTCCTATCAGACGACAGAATGGAGGTTGTACAAATTGTGACTTTCTACACTTGGTTGCTGGAAGGTGCGTGAGGTTCTTTTATTTTCTTTTGCTTATTTCTTTTGAAATTTGAACAAAATTGTGGTTTTCCGCTTCACACATTTAATTTAGTCTTATTTTTGCATCATGTTAGTGTGCTACCTCTGTGCGATGACCCTGTCCTGTTTGGTCAGTCTCATGATGCTCATGAGGTCCATGGTTCTTCACAGGTATGTGCAGACATAAGCTGATGCTTACATAAACGTGTATTTCATTTGCTATTTTAAGCTAAGCTGTCATTACAACCAAGCTAAAGCCTTTCCTCCTTACTAACTTCTGTATTATGTAGAAAATTCAGCCTTACTCCTTTATTTAAGTTTTATTTTTTCAGTTCTGCTATCAAAATATCAAATTCTAGTTTCATGTGCAAAAGTTTGTATCAATCCCTCATTCTTTATATTTTAGTGCCAAGCAGTCTGACTTTGTTAGTCTTTCAAAGATGTATTTTGCAGTTACAGTTTTTCTTTGGATTCTGGCTGCTTTTTCACTCATCACTTTTAGATGGATTTTCTGTTTGTTATGTCACTTTACACTAATCTATGAATGATTTAAGAAACAAAGACGCCTAATTCAAGGGACTATGTCACATCTATACAAAACAGAAAACTTGGCAAAGATCCCTTTTCAAAATTATCTTTGGGCACTTAGTTACTAGCAAAGACATAATATGACATAGTATGTAAAGCAGACATTCTTTTTTATGGAATGATGAATCCTAATATAGATTTTTTTTATTCAAAAAATGCAGAAGAACTCATAGGATCCGCAATCCTGGTCCCCGAGGGCTGATGTACTGCAGGTTTTAGAAATTACAACAGACTCAGACTCAAGTCTGCTAATTACCTGTTTGAGTTAGGTATGTTGCAGCAGAGAAACTTGTAGAACCTGCAATACACCAGCCCTCTAGGGCAAGGATTGAGAATCCCTGGTCTACACCCATCTGTAAAACATGGTGGGGGGCTCTGTCACAGTCTTGGGCTGCTTTTCAGTCAGTGCTGTTGGAGCCATGAATTATCATCTGGAAAGCAACAGCTTGGTTTGTCAGCATGACTGTGATCCCAAGCACACTGCCAAGCAGTGTGAAATACAAAAACAAAAAAACCTGATAGAACACAGGCAGGCAGAGCGACCTTTCCAGAGCCCGCCCCTCAACATTATTAAAGCAGTGTGGGGTCATCTGACAACCTAACAAAAGGCAGCAGATATCCAAATAAGTGCTTTGAGAAGTTCTTCAGGAGGTACAAGGAACTTGTTTATTTAAATTTAGCAAGCATGATGTGAAACCTGCAGGACATCTTGTCTGAAACTAATGCATTTCTGGTTTCATTTCTTCAAGATCCAACCTGAAAGGACTGTATAAGGGGGATGTATACAGCATTTATAACAGCCAGAAGACCATCCGTCCATCTAAATCTGGCGCTGTCTGCTGGATGGGTCTAACAGGATACCAGGCTGCAATCGTCTGCCTCGGTAAAGGATAAATAAACTTTAAAAAGATAACTAATAATGTTAATGTCATGTTTCACTTTGGAAAGACCAATCAAACACATATTACTTCTGGTCACGGGAAAGCCTGATATCGCATTCCTTTGTGATAAAGAGCTACACTCGTGTGTAAAAACTGTGATAAATAGCAACTGTACATAACCAAGTGCTAGTTCTGAGAAAGGCTTTTTGAGTGCAATTTTTTGGAGGTCTTTAGAGGTCTGCAGGCTCAGAGCTGACAGATTAAAGAGGCCGGAAAGTTGGAAGCAATCTAATAAAGTTTTGGTTTGGTCTTTTGAGTCACATAACTAATATCAGGAGGGGAATATAGTATAGAAATATTAATTCCTCAAATTATAGCATCACAAAACATATTTATCTAACAGCTTTGAGAAAAAATATGAATAAAAAATTGTAATTCAATCTAAAAAAAATTTTGTCTCCACATTGTCTTTGCAGGAATGGTGATCCAGACAATCGTGTTTTTCATCTGCTTTTTGTTTCTGGTGTTTTTGATCATCATCCCTGTTTTTTACGGTCGTAACATCATTGTGTTTGAAGTTGCAGGAAAGTCATGGTGAGTCTGCTGCCTTTCATGTTGGTAAATTCTTCCATTCAGAAATAATAGAAATGACTTTTTTTTTTCATCTTTGCAATGTTTCAGGCCGGCCTGGCTCACCCTCATACTGGTTACAATTATTCAACACGTGACTGCTAAGTTTTTCTTTATCAAAAAGGAAGCTGGTACCAGAGATTTGAATAACAGGTAAGTTGGTTTGTTCCAGATTATTTGTTGGACTAATCCAGTGGTTCCCCAGGGGGGAAGACTAAATAAAACTTAAAGCTTTACACTGCTAGCAGAGCATGGACAAATTTGTGAAATTAACAATGGACAAACAATGATGAATCAAGAACAGAGATTTCAACTACCAAAAAAAACAAGAGGAGAAATGATGAGGCAAATTTTGATTCCCTAGGCATGACCAGGTAATAGTCTAGTAATGGTAATGGTCAATGGTGGGTAATGAAGACAGACCACAGTGTGATGTATGTTTCAAAATATCAGCATCTGACCGTATGAAGCCAAACAAGTAATAACACAATAACGCTACTCGGGGACTTGTCATCCTGAGCACAAATAAAGGCTGTTGATTACTTTAGAAATAAACTACTCACCTACCGTATATAGCAGATTGTTTTACTAAAGCAGCATCTGTCTTATTGAAAGCTCATCTCACTTGAAGTAGTTTGCAGAGTTTCCTGGTTTATAAAATCTCACAATATAGCAGATTAGCTGATCATTCCTTCTGCCACTGACATGGTTTTTACTGTAGTTAATGAAGAAGCAGCTAATAAACTAAAGACTATTTAGTACTATGTACGTTTCTTTTTAAGCTTTGGGGTGCATGTGGTACTGGGATCGGGGGGGCTTGACATTATTGCTGTCAATAAAAAAGTGGCTCAGCAAAAAAAGTTTGGGAACCACTGGACTAACCATTGAATTTTTGTAGCCTGGTAATTTATGAAATCTAGTATAGGATTTAGTTGTTCATGTAACAGAAGGCGCTTTAGTTACTTGTGTTAGATAAAACACATTTATGTCTCGCATGTTAAATTCAGATTATTATTGGCCCAAAAAAATAAAGAAACCTGGAAAGGTTGGTAGACTTCATTGAAACAAATATACAAGCAATAATGAGCATGAAGGATTTGTTTGTTTTGAACAGCTCCTGTGGAAAATACGAGCCAAAGCCAAATAAAGAGAAGGAAAAAGAGGTCTTGTTTGACTCTAGCTTCTAAGATGCTCTGACTGCTGCTGTCTGTTTTGTCTGTTATGTAAAACATGTCAGAGATCGACATATTAGGATCTAAAAGGGGCACACCTACAACCAGGTGGCCCAAGAAGTACTTTTAAGACTGTAATGATGCATTCCTGACATGATAAGTGACACTGCTGCAGCTTGGATCATCTTAATTTTCGTCTAAATTCATCACAACTAATTTGAAACAATTTTAAGTGAAAGTAAAACAGATACAGTAGTGCACAGTAAGTGGAAATCAGGGGTGTGATGAGTGGACGTGTAGCTTAAGGCTCAGCTCAGTAGGTGAGGAGGAAGAGCAGTCTTCTGCCAACTGGAAAGTTAGTGGATCAATCCCCCAAGAAAGCACTTAGTGTGTAACAAGAGAAGGGTGAATGTGGCATGTATATGTATGAAAGTGCTTTGAGGGGTCAACATGTGACTAGAAAAGTGCTATAGAAGTACAGTCCAAGAAATCATTGAAGAAAGAGAAAGAGGTTGATCAAACGCCAGATGTGCCGCCAGGTTCTGGACCATCTGCAGGGGTTTCATTATGCACGCTATGAGACCCGCTTGAAGAATATTGCAGTAATCAAGACGAGAGATAATCCTCCACCAGGGGGTGGATGACGTGCTCAGTCAGTCCTTCATATTATATAAAACACACAGCAACTAATCCTTAAATATGTTGGTTAAAACCCAGCAGTTCTTTGCTTCTTATTTATTGTCATCTTTTGTGAAAAATGACTAAATTATTTATGTATTTATTAGTTAAATGCACATGTCGATGTGTTAACGCAAAAAGTTTTTGTTCTGAGAGCGTAATCAGATAGTAATAGAGTTTCCCACACGCTGTCTGATGAAATTCCCACCTATGTATAGATAACTGACGTTATTTTGTCAGTTAGCATCAAATCAGAGCGTACATGTGATGCTCACAGCACAGAAAACACAGATTTAAATGT
This sequence comes from Rhadinocentrus ornatus, assembly GCA_037177495.1. NCBI lineage: Eukaryota > Metazoa > Chordata > Actinopteri > Atheriniformes > Melanotaeniidae > Rhadinocentrus > Rhadinocentrus ornatus. The sequence continues at coordinate 5,201,313 of JBAMHW010000001.1, forward strand.
TTGAAATTGTCTCCAACAAGTACAATGTTATTCTGTTTTCTAAAATACTTCATGGTAACTTTCAGAGAAAGCTTGTTCCTCCTGACATACCTGCTGTTCGTGGTCAACATTGTGGTGGGACTGATCGTTGCAATTTGGAGAATGGTGATCACAGCTTTGTACAACATCATCCATCTTGGTCGTATCGACATCAGTCTGCTCCACCGCACTGCAGACACCTATGATCTAGGTAAATAAGTTCACTTTCTAGACAACAATGGGATGTGGTGACATTAAGGAATAAGTTATATCAAGCTTTTGTTGACTTTTAGATGTGAGCTTCATGTATGATTTGATAAAAATTAATCTTAACAATTAGATTTGGAAAACAAATTTCATTATCAAAGTGTGTTTGAGTGTACCTGATTGATCTCAATGTCCTTTGACCCCATCCAGCTTACAGTTACTACACCAACTTCCTAAAGTTGGAGGTCAGCCAGTCACACCCGGTGCTGAAGGCTTTCTGTGGGGTGCTGCTGGACATGATGATCGAAGGTGGCAGAGCAGGGCAAAAAATAAGAGAGGCAGAAGAAGGTATGAACACACACACATACATCATCACACACAGACGGCACAGCTGTACATCTCAGCTGTGTTTCATAGATTTAATGTTTTTTGTAAGAAATAATAATAGAAATTTAATACATGTATAGCCATGCTTTCCAAGGGAAAAGGATGTTTTTTTCAAAGTTTCGTTTATCTTCAGTCTAACCTGTTGTTTCAGAAGCCCAGAAGGGTCAAAACACATACCAGTTTTTTTAAGGGATGGTATGTAGATTTTTCTACAGCAGGGCTACTAGATCCTGGTCCTCGAGGGCCGGTGTCCTGATGCTGAGGCTTGACATCAAGCTCTGCACAATTCTGAGTCTGGGTCAGGTGTGTTGCAACAGGGAAACTTGTAAAACCTGCAGGACTCCAGCTGTTGAGGTCCAGGATTGAGGTTCTCTGTCCTGTAGGTTTGCTAGGTTAGATTTTGGAGGCTGGTATTTATTGGTTGGCATCTAAAACTAGATGGGACTAAATCCTTCACACAGTATTGGTATATGTTGACCTCTAAGGTTTAAAGAACCATTATTGAACTTTGGCAGATTTTCTAAGTGAGAAGCCCCTAACAACGGCTAATTCGGCGTCCATCATGCATCCAACCTGTAGGCTACACTGAGCAAGCTCTGAGTAGCTCTGAAATGTTGAAGTTTCTCTTGGGCTTTTGAAACAGCTCTGGTCAAAGTGTTAAATTAGGTTGAATGCTGATTCTGGTCAAGTATCAGTCCCGGTTCTGCTGGATCTCAGTGCTGTGTTTGATTCTGTAGATCACAGAATCCTGTTGCACAGGCTGGAAAACTGGGTTAGACTTTCTGGAGCAGTCCTTCACTGGTTCAGAGAATATAAAACTAGCAGAGCTCTTAGATCCAAAGATTCTGGTCAACTAGTCCAGACCAGAGTCCGGACTAAACATGGAGAAACAGAATTTAGCTGTTATGCTGCAAACAAGTGAAACAAACTGCCAGTGGAGATTAAACTTTCACCAAATGTAGACATTTTTAAATCCAGGTTAAAAACATTTCTTTTTTCATGCGCCTATGATTTATTCTTCACGGTAACTTTTTAACTTCTCTTTTTAATCATTTTAATATAATTTATGATTTTATTGTGATTCTTGCTGTTTTTTTCTGCCTTTTACTATTTCTTAATATCTTTAATGCTTTTGTTTTATGTAAAGCACTTTGGATTGTCCTGTACATGAAATGTGCTGTACAAATAAACTGCCTTGCCTTGCCTATCTTTTGTTCTGTCCCTTTCTCTTTTTTTTCTTCTCTTCATCCAATAATGTCCTCTGAAGCTTCTTTAAAGAATCAGCCACGCTTTGCGTTCAAAACTGCCAGTGCGTTGATATCCAGTTGGAATATGACACGTGCCATAAAGCAAATCACACTTCATTAGTGTTCAGCGTTTAGCTCCTAACTATCCCATCCATCTCACGTATTAGTAACATGAAGAGTTTAAACATACTGCATCTGCATAACTACAAAGGAAACAGTCTTTTTTTGCCCTCAGCCTGCTCCTCCTCTTTGCTTTTAGGGATTCAGGACAACAGGCCTAGCAAGGCAACCAGTAGTCAGAGGATTCGCGTCAGGTGGCAGCTGCTGTACACGCTGGTGAACAACCCCTCCTTGCTGGGCTCCAGGAAGCACTTCCAGACACTGCAGAGCTCAGGCAGCGTCCTGAATGGCACCCCTAACCGAAGCTCCAAGAAAGGCAGCACAAAGGAAGCTGGGGAGACAGCTGCAGAGCCAGTCCAGTCCTCTGAGACTCCAGCAAGCCAAGATACAACCGAATGAGATCCCTTAGATGTGCACTGCAAACAAAATGTGTTACACTGAGCAGGTCCAGCGTGTGTTAAGCATTAAGCATTGATGCATGATGCATTAAGCATCATGGCTCCTCCCAGAGCCACGATGCTTAATTCCAACATTATCCTTACATATGTCCATAACTCAGTTTTTAAGCCTAAAATGAGTTTCAAACATAACTTGCTGAACTTTATATAAATGGATAAAGTCTCACAGGCTACTGACATTAATCCAGTACAGTGCCTTTTAACTGCAACACTGGTGCATGCATGAAAGATATCTGATATTGATGTACATGTCCTCCATTACAATTAGTTTGGGTTTGTCCTGCAATCCTGAATCAATCCCAAAAACAAGCCCTCACATTTCTTCTAATGACTCTAGATCTTTGAAGCTATAAAAGGCATACAGTCATGTGACATACAGAAATCCACGTCTATGGTTTAATTTATAGAAGGACATTAAACATTTTTCTATTTTTAAAAACAATCAGGCTTTATCAGGTCTTAAAATTACACACCACACTATGTTATTAGGACCTAAAACCTAAACCAGGATGCAGAAGCAGTATAAACTAAGACAACACTGTGATTTAATAACATTACAACCACCTTTCACAGCAAAATTGTGAAGTTAATTGGTTTCTGTATGATGTTATCGGTCTCTTACATGAAAGTGAAGGAAAATTAACCAACCTCACCTTATTTTTGCTTCAGTTTATTGAATATATTCAGACATTAGCTCATGCACAGCTCTCCTGAGGTGCAAAGCATACAAATCAGGTTGAGGTCTGGCCTTTGATTTAGTCATAGCAACATCTTCATTTTTTTCTTTTTTAGCCATTCTGATGATTTGCTGCCGTATTTGAGATCATTGTCCTGTTGCATGACCCAGTTTCAGCCAAGTCAGAATGGCGGCCTCACGTTTGACTGTAGAAAATACAGCAGTTTACTCTGCAAAGCCTTTTGTGATCCATATTGACTAGGCAGTGCACAGACTGCCAGAGCTGATCAATGTCAGCATATCAGCTGAGGTAAGAGGTCGATGGTTTATTTTTGCCCTGGCTTAAAGGGACCCATGTCAGCACATGCTGATTCTCATGTTCTCATTGGGTTGTATAAGCAAGATGTTTTTTCAAGGTGCAGGGGAGAACTTGTGTGTGATATAAACATGCGAAGCATAGTCTTCGTCCAGTCTAAACTTTGGCTGCCGTACTACAAATAAATTTCAGTTTTATTTCTCCATGACAGCATGACTCCTATTTGCATTTCAGTTTTGTAAAATTAATCCGAGAATCGTGAAATTATCACCACATACCTGAATTACAGTGATTTCATTCCTGCTGTTTAATGACAAACAAATAAAGTTTTTCTATAATGTCATATTTGACTTTTCTACTTTCCACATCTCATAAACTCCTTGTGAAATGTTGAGTTTGTTAGTTGGACTTCCATATCTACACACAGAATCATTTGTTTTTCAGCAAATGACCCGGAAAGAGAATAAGCTTAATAAAAGGCCCTTGAGGCAAGTTGTGTGTTTTTATGTTAGATATAAATCATTTATGGGGTGGTCCAAATGTTAACAAAAACGTTAAAATTAATAACATATTCAAAGTATAAAAATAAGGGAGAGTTGAACAATGATCTGTTTATCATCTGCTTCAACTTTATTGAGGCATATGGGATTACAAGAGTTATTGAAACACTTTGGTTAAAACATACTACTTTAATTATCACAGTGGTGAAACAGAAAATGTCTGTAATAATAGGCACAGAGTTATTTGAGTTTGGAATATTTAAGACACGACACACTGCAACTCAACAACAGGCAGCATGCAAGTCCTCCAACACATCACCGTACGATGGACACAAGACATGTGGAGTGGACTTATTGGACGGTACCGAAGTAATTGGACACATTTTTACCACCACGGCAGGTTCACTACTCCCATTTTTTGGACAGAGCACAGAAATGTTCACAGGAAAAGTTCACAGTAGCACAAATATCTCATATCGTCAGGACACAAAAGATTTTGTTTCTTTCTCTTTGCTTGGAAACGACAGTTTAAACAACATTTAAACTCTCACAAGTGAGATTTAAGCTTCTTTTTTTTTAAGCTTCCACACTTCTAATGCAACAGCACAAATCTTTGAACAGTTTCTTCATGATGCTTCAGCTTGTAGCTGATATTCTCTTCACCACTTAACACATATCAAATGTGACCCAAGTGTTTACACATTTAAGAGACAATTTATGATATCAAATAATGGTTGCTGCCTTTATCCCGACAACATCAATTTGTTGGCTAATTTGTTTAATCTAATTATTTCTTAATGATACCCCTGCATTGATTTCTGTTGATGGCATGAATTAAGTTCAATTAAATGCAGCAGAGTCTAATGAATTTTATGTGATGAACTTATTACACCATAAAAGGTTATTGTTACTTGAAGAGGTAAATCTGATGCGTGTAGTGTAAAAAAAAAGTGACAACACTCAAGTATTATGTAACAATGAGGCTTCATGTTTACTGTGATAACATGGGAGGTTCAATTATTCATGTTTCCTTTCTTTCTATAGCAGCATACTGTAATTTACAGGCTTAACAAATAGTAGTTACTTTATCTTCCTAACTCATTTTCCTGCTTTCATGCAGTTTACATAATGTCAGTGATTACAAGTTGACTTGTGATAATATTGCCTAAATAGCGAGGGACACAGACTCTTGTGACAACAGTGTTCATTTCTATCAAAATGCCTGGAAAGAGATATAAAGGATGGTATTAATCTGTAGGTTTTCACATAAACTGTTGCTAGCTTGACTTCCACAATATTTTCAACATTAATTTGTCTGCCTTCTGTCGTGAATTGTTACTTTTCTGATTCCCAAACACGAACAAATGGTTAGGGTTAGGAGGTACAGGTACATGGTTACAGATAGAATTTATGTATTATTCCTGTTAGATGTTTAAAACACATGAATGGTTTTAACATCTTCATAATGCTCATGCAGTTTGATGCCGATATTATACAAAAGAACCTGCCAATATGTTAAAATCTCCCAATTATTTTATTTGGTGCATAACCCACAGAGCATGACCAGGTGAATGATTTGCTGTGACCCAGTGTCAGATATTTCCAGCCTGTTCTCACTCAGATAACATAACACTGTTATTTCACAAACCCCGGGTGTAGCAAACCAGGCCTTTAAATGTCAGTTTTAAACATTTTAAAATGGTAGAAATAATCCAGTGTGCTGGATCAACGTCATAATGTGGCATATTTTAACTAGGACCGAAACTTTATTTCAAAGAGACAAGTATTTATTCTTTATGTTCTGCCACTAAGGTGGTAGCTACTCTTTCTGGGGTCTGCAGCTACAAATTTGGATATTTGTAGTTACTTAAGTGATGCCTTAACTTAACTAAACGGTAGTGAATAAATGCATGTTTGCAGATCCTGTGACATTATGAGTACATAGTGTTTATAAGTTATAAACGTACAATGTTGTTTGTTGTCATAGCAGCTAGTAATGTGTCTGTGCTCCAGTGACAATACCTATGAGATGCCAGGAGCTTTGACAAAACTACAGTATTCATTACTTTTATTATCATTATAATTTTGATAAACTATTGCACTTTATTTGAAAGACATGCAACTATTGATTGTCTATCACTACATGTGGACTACATGTACAATTTAATGCACTTATTATTTTCATTCCTAAATTGAGAAAGGTTGTGCAGATTTAGTCACTGCACATGTCCACGCCACATTATTTCTATGTAAAATGTCAAGAACCACCCTGAATTTTCCTCCAACACTCACTGTTTTGGTTTTGTTAATAAAGTGACACAAAAAAAACATAAAATTACTCAGAAATGACACATGAAATGTGGCAGATTATTATGGTATTGATATGCAGACATCTGGTCACATAATTTAGTAAACTAACTAAAGCTGTTTGCCAGGTAAGTGTTGCTTCCAGATTTTATGCTAATCTGATGGTCATCTATCAGTATAGCTACATTTCAGTCTAACAGAGAAGCTTCATCAAAAAAATATGTTTCTCAGAGGCAAAAATTTTTTTTGATGAGCTTATCTCTGAAAATCACTTAACTGTATTTAAAGTCACTCAAAATTAGTTTAGCTTCCTGCACAATGTTCGTCTGGAAATCCACTCATCATCAATAGACCCTTTCCCATCATTGACGGTATCTGTTGTGTTTTAACTTGATTCAGGTCGTCATGAGAAACCTGTGCACAGCAGAGTTCTGCAGGACTGGAGAGAAACTAAACCATTGGCACAAATGGAAATCATATCTTTTTAATTAAACGGAAAAACAAAACAAAAAAAGCTGCAGATTACTGATTTGGATATTTATAGTTGCTTATGATATTAACAGCTTCAGCTCCCAAAGGCAATCTATCGCTATACTCAGACCCCACCTCGCAGTCGTCTAAATTCCCCCTGCACTGAGACAAAGTAAAAGACTCAGTCACCACACTTTCCTCTGTATCTGCTTCTTTTTCCCCATCGTCTGCACTCTCCATCTCCTCATCCTCCTCGTCCAGCTGGCTGCCATTAATCTTCCTCTGAGACTCGGTGTGTGGCGCGTGCAAGCTTAAGTTGGCCGCAAGGTTCCTCTCCATGTGGTACTGGTCTTTGGCCTTCAGGATCAGCTTGTAGGTCTTGCTGCGGTATTTGTACACCAGATGGAAGCATGTAGCGCCCAGCAGAGGCACAGTCGACACGGTGAGGAGGCAGATACTGACTGAGATGATGATGAGCAGGTTTGGCAATCTCCTCCTGGTGGCAAACAGGACCTGGACTTCGCAGTCCTCCCCTCTGTAGGTCAGACACAAGGAGTAGTTGGTTCCAGGTCGTAAACCGCTGAACAGATATGTGTTGATGCCTTCTTTGATCATGGACCACTGCACAGCAGTGTGTCTGCTGTCAGAAGTGACACACAGATACAAGCCGTTTGAATGGACTTTTTCAAAGACGTCTGGGAGGTCAAAGCGCTCATCGCTGTCAGCCTGGTAGCTCTCAGATGAGTCAGCAGCTCGGTTGGTGGTCCTAGCTTGGGGTATGAGTAAAGGATTGAGTCGCACTGTTACCTCTGTTTCTGACACCCCTAAAGCAATGACCCCAAAGTCAAACGTGTATTGCTTTATGTCATCCAGGCTTCGGTTTAGGAAATGGCTAGATATGTTTTTTGTGTTAGCCGTCAAGCCACATTTACTAGAATGTGGCAGATATCTTGTGTCCTCGTGAGACTTGGAATTCATGACTGCAGTCGGAGGAAGGGTGGGCATGATGGTCAGGATGTCTTTTCTCTTTAAATCAGGGAGCTGCACAGAATTAAAAACAGATGGTTTTTCTGTTTTTTGGGTTATGGACGGGTATGTTTTAGTGTAGGTGATTGCAGTGGTCATTTGTCTTAGGGGTGTTGGTTTTGGTTTTGACAGCACCTCCACCGACACTGAATCATTAGCTCTACCAAACTCATTTGTAGCAGAGCAGCTGTATGTCCCACCATCTTCCTTCCTAAGGCTTGAAATAAGAAGAGTCCCGTTATTAAAGACTTTAACTAAGTTATAAGACATTGAGGAGTCCTCGTTAAACTCTGCTGAGTCATCTTCCGTAAATGACAAGGCCAGTTCCTTTTTTCGACCCATCTTGCTGTGAATGCTCCACATGACCAGAGGCTTTGGGTTTCCCTTAAAATCACAAGTCAAGACCAATTTGCTGTCCTCGTAGAAACTTGTAGTTTGAATGTTTGGCTCAATTCGTATTGTGACACTGGGGCTTGCGCACTTTGACTCAGTCATGTCGGCAATCGCTTTTCCTTTAAGCTCCTTGGGACTTGCACAAGTGATCGAATTCTGATCCGAAACTGAGATGCTGGCTTTTAAAATCCAGTTTCTAAACCAGTCCAAGGAGCAGGTACAGGCAAAAGGATTGTTATGAATCTGCAAATGCGACAGCGATAACAAACCATCAAAAGTCCCCTCAGCCAGGGTTGTAAATTTGTTATTGTTGACTCGGATGGATCTCAGGTCTTTGAGATTGGAGAAGGCATCTCTTGGCAGGTTGGTCAGCTCATTGTGGTTCATTTTCAGCAGCTGCAGGGATGTAAAGTTCTGAAGATCCTCCCAAGGAAAATCAACTATTCTATTATGGCTGATGTCAAAGTTGCGCAGATGGATCAAAGGTAGAAGGCTCCCTTGTTCGACTGACACAATCTCATTGTGGGCCATCCACAAAGAAGTCACATGAGTAATATTATCAAAGATGCCCAGTGGTATAAAACTGATCTTGTTTACAGTGAGACTCACAGTTGTGACATTGGGGGGGAAATCATCCGGGACTTCAACTAGATTTTTGTAGGAGCATTCAGCAAAATGGCGATTGTATTTATCTGAGCAGGTGCAAAGCTCAGGGCAGCAAAGTGCAGCAGTGAAGATGGTGCCAGTCCACAAAATGAAGAGGAAGATGTCTGCAGCTGCCATTTTCTGCACCTGTAAAACAGAGTCACTGGTCGTCAATCAATCAGGAGGTTCAACTTAATTTATCTGGCACACTTAATGCTGAAAAGGTGAGACTAGACCAGTAGGCAAAAGAAAACAGGCTTAAACAGTCTGATTCATTAAATGCAAATAAGATAAAATCTTCATGGATATCTCAAAAACATCAAAATACTGCAATAACCTCTATTTTTTTTTTCATATCACAAGTTAGGCTGCACGGTGGTGAGGTGGTTAGCACCGCAACCTCACAGCTGGTTCGAGCCTCGGCAGGGAGGAAGTTCAAACCTGGGTGGCAGTGGCCTTTCTGTGCGGAGTTTGCATGTTCTCCCTGTGTATGCGTGGGTTCTCTCTCCTCCCACCGACATGCATGTTAGGTTAATTGGTTACTCTAAATTCTCCCTAGGTGTGACTGAATGATTGTTTTTCACTATTTGTGTTGGCCCTGTGATGGACTGGTGACCTGTCCAGGGTGTACCCTGCCTCTCACCTGTAAAAAATACCCGCAACCCACAATAGATTAAGCGGCAGATAATGAATGAATGATTAAACATGCATCAGATATGTATCTGTTTAGGATTAGATTCCTGAACACTGATAAAAGTGTTGGAGATTTTCTCGAGGTGATATCTCTTTTTAATCACTCCATTTTTTACAAAATACTGTCAACAGCCAGAAAAACATGATCACTGCACGTTTTTACGAATAAAATTGTAATATAATAAAATCAAATCTGTTGATAGAAACCTTTAGAATATAAGTGGTAATAAAACTGAGGCTGTTAGTGTGCAAATTTCTGTATTTACTTATGAATTTAAACAAACTTAAAATTTTGATCAAATTTACTAAAGTTTTCTGAAAGTCAAGGTTTGTATAGAAATCAAATATAATTGAACTAAATATACATCATTATGTATAAATATTAACTACAGAAAAAAAATAATAAACATGCATACTTTGTCTGAATTTTGTATTTTTGCCTGTTGTGGAAGCAAATTGACTAAACACTGGCAAAAACATTTTGCTTGCAAGAAATAGAGCCAGTTGCAGATGATTTACAGACTCTTCTAATAATTTCTAATAGTCTGTTCCCCCCCATAACAGCTCAGACTGTGGTCTGTTTTGGTTGATCAGTCTACAACCAAATTGCAACACACTCCCTTTGTCCTCTTTCTGGTTCTGCAGATAGTTTTGGTTCATTTTGCCCGAGTTGTTATAAAACCTCCTAAAATATACAAATACAAAAGTGATTTTGTCTACAACATGATGGGAATTTAAAACCTTGGTTAAAAAAATTATGATATAGATCCAAATTTTACATTATAAACTGCTTTTACTTTTTTAGTTATAAAGTTGTGGGCTACATGTTGCATAAAGTCATATAACATGGATTTAAAACTAATGAAAGCTTTAATGTCTAACTATCTGCATAATATTTATAAAGAATTAGAAATGTAATGGTAAACTCCAGACCTTGTGATCTCACTAACTGGGACTATGTTTCTGGAAACAAAACTGGAAAGATTAACTGTGTGTTGATAGATGTCACTGATATATTTGCATCCACACTAAAAACAAACAAACAAACAAAACAAAACAAACAAAAAAAAAAACACTAAGAATTTGATAATCTAAGAGCTAAAGAGTAGTTAATGTTGCACAAATATATGCTTGTTAGTCCTTATTGTCAGGTCAGCACCTTGTTTCATGGTAAATTAGTTTTTGTTTTTTTCCGAGCAAATCTTACATAAAAGCTCCCAATGCATTAATTTATTCATCCACACTGAAATCATTTTTGCTCCCTCTTCTCACCTTTGAGTTATTTGTGCTAAGTCGTCACTAACCTTTGGCTCTGCTCTTGAGGATGTAAAAAGAAACAGTTGTTATTTTAAAAGCCATAAAGATGCACAGCTTATCATATAGTGATACAAGACTGTTTAATTCCACGAAGAATCAACTAAACTGGAGGTTGTAACGCTGAAATGAGCGTCTGGCTTCAAATTGCGCAGTTTCCTCTGTCCTTGGTGCTGAAAGACACGTCAGCTCTGTCTGTTTCCAGCTGTCTGCCACCTTCAGCCCAACCACGACACAAACCTCACGACTACCAGATTAATCTGACACAAACACCCGAAGTTCACCCCCAGGACAAAAATAAATAAATAAATGAGACCTCGAGGCAGTGTCGCACATGAAAACTGATGCGGGGAGGAAAGAAGATCTCTCTCAGCTGCATTAGCCGATAAACACCGTGCAGAAAAAAAAACGGCTTACCTGCGTTTTTATTTCTGTTTCCGTAGAGAAATGAGAAAGCTTCAGTTAGCGGTCCAAGCAGTTCAGGCTACATGCTGCTACGAAGTTTGAAGCAGAGTTTCTGCATCAGTCTGCCTGCTGGTATGTTAAAAACACGCGTGTTTGCCCCCGAGAGTCCCGTGCCTGCATGTGAACATCAGCTGCTGTGTGTCAGACTGGTTTTCTCTCCTCCTCCGTCTCAGGTCTGGACTGGACCGCATCAACGTCCCCAAAAAATTTAAAGGAGAAACGACTTTGAATGTTTATAGAAAATGGCGATTGATGTTAACATCGAAATGCCTCATCTATAACGCCAGCTTTTTTTTTCTTTTTAAAAATAAAATTTAAAGTTCTCAAGCTCTTTATCAGAAAACTGATGCCAGCTATTTCAGTTTTTCAATATGTCAATATCTGAATATATTTAAAAAAATCTACAGTGTCTACTTTCAGTCGTATGATTTTCTATTTTATGGTTCATTTTATGATAAATTTTATCTTGGTATTTTTTTTTAAACATCTTAAACGACACTATTGTCAGATATCCATGACTTAAAGAAGCACTATGCAACTTTCTTCCTTAGAGCCTGTGTGTTTCTGACTAGTTTTGATGGTACAGTAACATTTATAAGCTGTGTCCCAATTCAGGGTATAGACACCTCGAAGTGTGCAGGCCACGAAGGGTACAGAGTGTCCTACGTAGTTTGCACTCTTCAAAGTCCGCTTACAGTTCGTGAAATGGGCTGAGCTGACAAGTATTTCCCTTTTTTTAGTTATAAAGCTGTGGGCTACATGTTGTAAGAAAAAAAGATAAAAGACACATCTCTCTGCGGCTCTGTTGTTTTCCAGCAGGTACACTCTTCGTTAACCCTTTAAAGATCCATGAATATTAAACATTACAGAATTTTATGCCACTGTTTAACAAACATGTTTTTACTTGGTTTTGTCAAATTTCTACTAAAGTGAGGTTAAAAAAACGTACTCTTCAGAGCTTTGTCGCTCATTTACCATCATCTTGTGCAAAATACTAGGAAAGAGACCGTGAAGGACACATCACCAGCAGCCTTCACTACAGGCCAAATGAAGTGCTGGTTTGTGCTAAAGGCGGATTTATGCTTGCGCAGCATCTGCTTGCTGCCAGCTACGGCGTAGCTGACGCTGGTGAATTTGCTTTCGCACTCGAGCGTAGGGGGTGTGTGTCACTTTGGTGTCTGTTGCAGTTTCTCCTCCTAACCTGAAGGTGGCAGCAGGGGTGGTATCGGCCAGTTAACTCACCAGGTCGGATTAATTTTGATGATTAATTTCAGTTTGGTAGGTGTTATCTGTTTTAAAACAACAATGGATCCAGTATGGTTCAGTGTCTTTATTAGTTAGTGGAAGAAAATGAATAAATAATTCGATCAGCCTCTCATAAACTTGACCCACTGGTTATTGTTTTAGAAACAGTGGTTACCACACAAATTCAGCCACAAGATCCAGATATCCGGCAACACGTGAATCCAAACTAACCAATCACAAGGGGGTACTTCTGTGTCAACCATCTGCGTAGCAGGGGTGCACGTCAGGTCTGGATAAGGTGCGCGTTGAGCCTCTGCTGAGCTACGTAGAGCCTACGGCGGTGACGCAGACGCAGAAGACGCTCAAGCATAAATCCGCCTTAAATGGGACAGTGCTTGGCACACCACTTTGACATATGTAGCCAACGAATCTGCACTTTGAAGTGTGCAAACCCTGAATTGAGTCACAGCTATAATATAGATCGCACCTCACAACCAGTCACATAGCAGCGACTGGATGTTCACACACCCGCTATTTTGTACACACTCCATGACTGATTCATCAAAGAAACACAAGAAGGCGTTTTCAGAGGCAGAGAGCAAAAGAAAGAGAGAATGGAACAGAACACAAATTGAGACAATGGTCAACATCAACTTTTACTGGCTGGAGAGAGCTCAGAATACAGGTAGATTGCAAGATAAATGCTGACAATGCCATCGTTTATTCACAAAAAACACTACACTTCCTGAGAATCCTCAGGAAAAACAACATCGGCAAGAGACTGCTTGTGTCTTTTTACCGCTCCACCATGGAGAGCATACTCACATACTACCTCTGTACATGGTTTACCAGTTGCACAGTGGCAAACAGAGGGTGAACAAAATGGCCAAGAATGTGCCCTCTAGTCACATGGTTACATATTTA
>JBAMHW010000001.1:5219552-5234197 GCA_037177495.1 Rhadinocentrus ornatus
AGGGAAAGCCTGTAATCGATCCTTCAACCTTCCGGTTGAAAGACAACTGCTCTTCCTCCTGAGCCACAGCCACCCTGGCACCTTTGCAGCATCTTTAGTTTTCTTTAAATTAAATTTAAGGCTCATGTCTGCCTCCCTTCTGCCTCATCATCCTGCAACTGGGTCCTTCCTCATCACTTCATCCATGCCTCATGACAATCTGTTTGTTTTGTTTTGTTTTTATTTGTGAAATAATTCATTCTAACTAAATAACAAACAAAAAAATCATTAAAACAAAAGAAAAGCCAAAATGACACGGTGACAAAATCCATGTTGTGCCATTGCAATAAACAAAAATACTGTTCAATGTTTGAACGGGAGTAAAGGGGAAGCTAATGCTTATTAATACATATTTTTAATTCCTCATTCATGATGTTCCAAAAATTTACTCCAACTACAACTGTACACATGCTCTTCAATGCTGTTTATCCTTTACATTTTCTGAAATTCAACTCCTTCCTCAGGTCACAATCCCCCTTAAAACATTCTTTTAATATTTTCTAGTAACAATTGTGTCTTGCTTTCTACACGATTTCAGCAGTTTTATGTTTTACCATCTAAATTTCAACAGATTTGAGTTAAAGAATAGTGAATTTGTGTTCTCCGGATAGCCATCCTTATAGTGGCTATAGTGTTTCTTTGTATGTTATATCCATATCTCCACACAACAACTCAGTGTATTTGAACCGTTGTACGATATAAAATGGTCTTCAGTGTTTAGTAACTAAATGGTGTCTGACCTTTTACATTACACTGTACAGTATGACTGGACCCACTCTTCCCCTTCCTCATTCCTCCCTCATTTGATTGTCTAAGAAGCGAAAATTAAAGTAATACTGTCTTTCTTCTGATCAAAAGTCAGGGTTTTAAAATCTAGAATAAGCTTCTCGCTTCAACCTGCGGGATGATGGAGATAGACCATCCAAGTCCAACACCACCTAACCAAAGATGCACCAAATTTTCTAAACTATTAGCTTTTTAATACATTTCCAAAACAAAATGATAAATCTTATGTTGCTGCTACATAAAAACTGCTTGCTTTACACCAGCATGGACGTTTAATCTCAACCTGTGAGTGAAATTTACTCACATAACTCAAGATCATCTTTTTCAATTTACAACTGAAGACATAAACAGACGTTGTCAAACAATTTAGATTTGAGATCTGTTCCCGTTATAAAATTAAACAGCTTTTAATGTTTCAAAACACTTAAATATTCTTCTATTACTATACTAGGGACAAAGTGATGTACAGGCAGACAAAAATGAGCCAAAAGTTGTCAACAATGACATTACATAATGACTCCTGCTCTTCACTGAAAGTCATAAATTGATGCTTTGAAACAGCGTCAGAGGGTCTGAAGGTGAATTTGTCGATTTAACACACTTGAACTCACAAATTCACCAGAGGAGGGCGTGCAGCAAGTCGGTTTACGCTGCTTTGCATCTAAAACCAGCTGAGGTAGAATTTAATTAAGTCATCTTCGATATCTCACACTGCCCGGAAAATTAAAAAGAAATCATATGTGTCAGTGCAAATTGTAGAAGAGACTGAACCTCACCCCCACCTCCATCACCCTCATCTTCCCCTAATGTGTGTATTTCCCATGTAACTTACACCCCTCAGTGGAGGAGAGCAATGTGATTTCAGCAGTAATGCGTTTCTATTGCTCCTCCTGCGATGCCCTGCGGTATCACTGACTATCATGCCGCTGTGTGGAGAGCTTGGAGGGCTTTGGAGAGCCTAAAAGGCACTCGTGCACACACTATGTGATGAGTGAGGAGATAGAATAAGTCTAAACATAAAAAAAGAGTTTGTTTGCATGGCTGAATTGTGGGAGAATTAACATAGTGCATTATGCAAATGTTTTATGGTTCCTCTCTGGCAGCACTGGTAAATTGGATGGTGTTTTATGATGATGTAAGAGTGTAGTTAAGGCAAGGCAGATCAGTGCATTTAAAGCCTCTTTGATATGTGTCCTCCTCGAGCCAGCCCCTCCTCAACTCGCATGGCTCTGAGAGGCAGAATTCAGCAGCTCATCTTCGCTGCATTGCCAAATCATTGCTGTGATTCTTGGTGTTCAGCCTCAGTGAGTCAATAAGACAATAAAACAGTGTTGGATTAGCCTGTGGATGAACTCACTGAAAGAGCAGAGTGTTAAACCTTACTTCTGACATAAAAGGATTGGAACGGTGTTGCAGCTGGCTCATCCAGCAGTCATTTCATTGAGTTAAAAATAATAAAAAAAAGATGTGACTTTTTGATGAGGTTTGCAGTCTTGAATAAAAGTCAAGATAAAAGAGATTGTCAGCAAGGTCAGACACTTAGAAATAAACAAGAATTAATCCCGTTGCAGTGGCTAAGGTTGAGTGAAATAAGGGTGTGCTGCAGTTATACACATACACACAAAATAAAGGCTCTGGCTTTGTTCTAGGCTCTTAGTCGTTTGTCTAGTGTTACACAGGCTCCATTTACTCCTGATTGCCTGTGACTGCTGACCTATGAACCCAATCCACACAGGTACTGCAGGAGGAACCATCAATACTGGCAGCAGGTTGTTTTTGCCCCTGGGCTGGTAGATAAATGATGCCCTTGGTGGACACTCTCTTGATCAAAAGAGAAACCCACTCACATTAAAACATGCTGAAAGAATTGCATGATTTATTGAACAACTGACCAGGGCCAGAACCATTTCTATCCAGAAAATGTTTATCACATTAACCAATTTTTATTTATGTAAATTAATAAGTTTAGATGATAAGCAACTGCCTGATGCTTTTATGTATTTGAACATATAGTAAACTGGGAATTATTTATTTTTGTCTTATATCTTTAAAAGTAGCATGTCATTAAATATGAAAACTGTGATGTCACACTGCCACAAACATCTGTTCCCACACTGGCTTGCTCCAATACATTAGGCGTCACTGCCAGGATAAAAAGAGAGAAATGGGAACGTACAGGAAGATTAACGTGACTTTTAATGTGAAGTTATAAAAAAGGTTAAGTGTAAATCCAACGAAAATTACACCAAAATGCACCACACTCTGGGACTGCAGTTACATGCACATTTAAACAACTGTTTGTTCTGGTCATTTAGCTGGACCACTGTCTTTGTCCCAGTATACATGCACAGCAGGATAATTCTATTATTAGCCAAAGAATGCTTGATGCTGTGGACTGGGAAAGAAAGATGTTAGCAGACAGTACATGCAACTATCGCTAAATGTGCTGCATAGTTGCTATCTTTAAGTTACTTGAATAGTGATTTTCATCAGATGCTGCAGCAGTTTAAAAGTCAAGCAAAATAAAGAGATATTTGAATGAAATCAGCTTTATTGAATGTTTTGCTGCATCAAATATACGCTTAAACTTTACTGCATTTACATAAAGTTGCCTAGTTGAATGGATATATGCAGGTGACATTCAGCCACCTTGGTGCATTCTGAAAAACTTTCATTTCACACGATTTGAGATGGATTGAGGTTAACATGCATGTGGTTTTATTTTCCAATTTAATGGAGAATGGAGGAAACAGAAAATGTGTAAGAAAATGGACTTTACCCAAAAAAATGGACCCTTGTGCGTTATTGCCGCTCTGATTCCTCTACTATAATTAGGGGTTTGGACTGAGTGGGTGCAGTTAAAAAAGTTAAGCTTTGCCATGAAGCTTGTGCATTATAAATTTTGGGCCTTCCACCAGTCCTCAATGGCCCATCATGTCCCCTCTTAAATTGACCATGTTGAACCCAAATACTTGTAACCACGCAGCCTGAGCAAACTATCTACTCATGTATTGGGATCAGTCTCCATTCAGATCAGTATGGAAAGAAACAACATGGACAGCTGTCTCAAGAAGCAACTTTAGAGGAACCATTAGTCATCCACACCTCTGAAATGTTCTGTAAACCAATTACAGGCCTATTCACTTTTAGGTATCTTTGATGATGCAGAAAGTTTGCATGTCTATGACCATTCACTCGTGTGAAACATGTACCCAGCGTAAGACCTAGTCCCTTTTTATGGTCTACTTCATTAAGTAAACCACTTAAAATTATTTTAAACAGACTAAACTGTGTTTATTTTTGATTAACTCATAGTCATCAGTGATTGGTAGTTATTTTGTTGCCAAAGACTTACCATTATCACAAAAAGTTTTAACAAAAATAACTTGTAGTAGGCAAATACAGTGTATTTTCATATTGTATGTAGTATAGAAATGGACGGACGTGATTTGAGGCTAGCCCGACAGCATGATCAAAAACATGATCTTGCAGGTTAGTTTGCATGAACTATGCATACAAAGGCACAGCCAGAGTGCTAGGGTCATTAAAATATAGCACATAAGCATAATTACCTAAATATCAAAGCAGTTTTGTGTCATCTCTACAGTAATGTACGGTCAGAAGACATCTGTGTGTATGCTGTGCTGTGCACAGAGAGCCTCTTCCTCTCTCTTTTACACACATACGTACAAGCACACACACACAGACGCACAGATCTATTCAGGGTGATGAATCGTGGCCTCATGGCAGGAGGCCTTGATTTTGGGACATCATCCAATATCAGGCCTTGGGGAAAAAGAAGAGACGATACACACTCATTTATATTTACACACACACCCTCTCAACCTCATGCACCCACCCTCCATTCCTCCTCCCTTTCCCACCATCCCCACATTCCTCCTCCCTCTTTCCATCCCAGCTGTCTGAACCTTGTTACAGATACAGCAGATTTGGTTGTGGGGCCAGGTACCAAGGGACAACACAACCCACCTCCTCATCTCCCTCCTCTTCCTCATCTCCACCGCGCCGACCTCCCGTCACACAGGGAGTAAATGTATTCACCTCATCCTCTCCGGCCAGAGAGGTCACAGCCTTATCTCGCCCTCTGCTGTAGCGCTGTCAGCTCACCAGCCACAAACCATAACTTCTAACTGCTAGCAAGAGTGCCATGTGGTCGGAGGCTGGTGAGGGAGACAGGGAGGCAGTGATAACAGGGAGAGAGGAACAAAAAGGAGGAAGGACAGGAAGGAAAAAAGAGAGAAGGATGAGAATGAGAAAAGGCATCGAGAAGAAGGAGGACAGTAATGTGTTGAAGCAAAAAGCATCAAGAATAAAAACATGCATAAAAGATGGGGAGGAGGCTATTATAGTCAGCCATTTATTTATGTAAAAAGGAAAAAATCCTGATGTTATGCTCATCAATTTTGAAAGTGTAATCTGTGTTATTTTACTCCTCCTTGTTTAGAGTAAAAATGACACAACTGTGGCTCATTTCAAAGCTATTGATCAAAGATGATCACTCCCCTTCACTACCTAATGATTGCGGGTAATTTAGGATTCCTACCTTGGAAAACGAATTCCAGATTTGCTACTCAGACACCTTAACAATTTCCTAGGCCAGATGCATAAATCCTTGTGTAGTGTCATAAGCTAAGCTTTTAGTCGGCACATAAACAGGAATGTGAATATACAGTCACTGGCAGGTTTTTAAGACTGTTCTCTTTCATAAATTTCAGTCCTTGTAAAGCTGCATGAAAGTGTACAAACCGGATTTTCTCTCCCACCTTTAACCATTAATTAATTTACACTCTGCTCTAATTAAACATTTGCATATACAAACACACTGTTAGCAGCTCAGATATTTTCTTTTACAGCCTTTGGAAGCCTGAGGCACCAAAAGGGCCAATCTTGTGTCAGAAAATCAGAATGAGCTTCGAATACTTGTTTTCATTTAGAGCAGTGAGTCCCCCAAGGGGGGGTCCCACAGAGAGCACAGGGGTCCCAAAGGCTTTGAACATTCAGAGCCACTGTGATTAATGTCCACACATTGTCCCTCTTTTAAGGAAATAAATTAAGGCTATATCTTTTAAACTGTGGCTTTATGGAAGGACAGTACTCAGCCAGACTACATTATTTATGGTAAAAATATCACTTTTGAAAGCATCAAGCTTGGGTCTTGGGGCAGGGGGTCCATGGCTTTTTAGTATTTGCACAAAGGGGGTCCTTAATGAAAATAGGTTGGGAACCACTGCTTTAGAGCATTATCAGCAATGTATTCCATTGCCACTCTGAGGTATAAATTCAGTTTCTGTAAAGCACCGTCTGTTAAATTGCATATTTAAAAAAATTAACTAATTTTTTTTAATAAATTTTACATACTTTGTCATCTTTTCTTTACCATTATCACTTCCTCATATCAGACATAAATTGCTATAAAAACCAGCAAGAATATGTGAAGTGCACATAGTCCTCGCACAAGTAACAATTTGTGTGTATGCATTATTTATGCATGCATCCCCAGTTACGCTGGATGTGGCATAGGCTCTGTTTATTTGCTGCTAAACTTTTTCATTTCCCCACCTTCATTATCTACATGTTGGTTCTGCACAGTTTCTTGTAAAAACTTTAGATTTTCAGGTTTCTCAGCTGATTTACCCACTTTGCAGTTGTTTTGCATTTTAGATGCACACTTAGTTTTGATTCTGGTACCTAAATGAAAGGGTCGGCATGTTTGAGATATAAGTAAGTTATGCTTAAAGATTACATAACCTATGAATGAGCTAAACTTGCCTGGTGATGTTACTGAGGGTTGATAACCTATTTACCTTCACTTTAAAGCTGCTGATGTTGCAAGAGAAAGAGAAGCTGTAGTACATGGACTTACTCGGCTAGAGGATTTTATCTTTCTTTATGACTCTAATAAGGACAAATTGGTGTTCCAGTAAATCTAAACAGAAATAAACACCATGTAACGAGAGAAGGAGAGTGAAGGGAGAGGAAATAGGGGTGCTTGTGGTGGGATCCCATTGCAGCGTTCCTCTCCTCAGCAGGATACGTTTTATAATGCAGCCGTCAGATGTAACGGAAGGCACTTCCACCAGAGTCCAGTTAATTAACTACATCAGTTTCTTAATGTGATCAGTTTTAATTAGAACAGAATTGAATCTGGAGTAGTAGCAGGAGGGTGTCAGCTGACAATCGTTGTAGAGGAGTGAAGAGGTTACGCCACAGCAGGCAGGTTGCTTGAAAGTGTGTGTGTTCGTGTCTCTATGTGTGTTTGCACCAGGAGCTGCAGCAGCCTTGGTTTCCCCTCACTTCAGATTTGTGGGCGTCTAATTAATATGGATGGAGCATTAAGCCTTTAGGACTCTGGTGCCTCTCATTTCATGACTATTAATGATTTTAATGAACTGGGCTAATAAGGCCGTTTTTCTTCGCTGAGCTCTGGAAGGGGCTGTCCGACACACGCCAGGGTCAGGGAGGCGGACTCCCCCTGCCTCCACATGGGAAATTAAAAACACCACTCACAAACTCATTAATGCTTATTGTCCGAACACTTAGACACTCACATACACTCAAATACACAGTACTGTGTGAAACTGTTTATCATGGAGGCAGACAGTTCTGGCCAGCTGTTTGGAGATAGTGATGTGTGTGTGTGTGTATGGGTTAAGGGGGGGCAACATTACACTAAATTAGTTGTGATAATGGCTTTGTCTTTAAGACAGTTTTTTGTCTTGTAAATGTTAGTGCTGTAGCTACACTGGTGTGTGTGAGTTTTACAAAACATTTGAAGAATAAATCCATTTTCTTTGTACACACTCATTTGACTTCTACATACTAGTAGGATTAATTTCCTCGAGAGTTTCTTTGGTGAATCAGCCAGGGTGTGTTTCCAAAACAGCCAGTGTGTCAATGCTTGCATGTGACGTTGTGCCATAAAGCAAAACTCAGCTGTCCTGGGCTGGAAAGAAAGTTTTGAAGTGTGATTTATAATGTTACGATGCTGCAGGGAAACAATTGTTCCACCAATGTGCATAATGAGAGTCAGTGTGCCATCAAAACAAGTAAGAAGTGCAGAGAAACTTACATAGATGTTGTTTTAAAGTTTTGAGCAAATTTTTAGAGATTCTATTCTTTGAATGATCATATTCCTACATTTTTTCTTCTATTTCCCAGTTATCCATCCATCCATCTAAAGGTTGTACCACTTAAATTGTAAAACTTGTTTTTTGCTTCGGTTTTATTTTTAACATTATTTTTTTGTTTGTTACTCCATTGATGAGATTTGCTCAAGCCAGCACTTGAGGTCAACTAGTTCTGCTCAGAATGAGGCTGTAGTTGAAAACTGTGGGACCTTTCTACTATTTCTGCTGGTAAGATTAACTTAAGCGACCTAAAGCCGGCAACTGTTTTGATTTCTTATATCAAGGGGGATCAAGTTCACACTTTTCAATGTATACTGTCAGGATTCAACTTAGAAATATAATCTGATCTGTTTAATAAAGGACAATCCATGTTATGTGAGCAGGGAAAAGCAACCTTGATGCATTAGAATTTCCCTTTTTTTTATTTTTTATTTTATTTGTTTCAAGATTCAGTCTGTGAATCTACTCCAGGGAGGTTGTCCTGTGGGAATTAATGTGTCTCATCTCATTTTAGTTCACTGAATCAACTTAAAAACAAGCTGATTCACAAAGTGAAACAGAAAGTGCTGCAGAGGAGGAGAAAGTGTATGTGTCTTTTCATAATTCCTTTACTAATTCCTTTTGTTTGATGACAATGTAGGAGAATATGCTTGTATTATCGAGGTCTGAGTTTAATCATGGCTTCTTTTTATGCATGAAGGTCATGACCTTTGCCTGCCATTTTACACTGAGCAACATCCTTGACCGTTGCTCTTTACTTTTCTCCTATCTCAGCTTTTGACAACACCCCCCCCCCCCCTCCTCCCCACACACACACCTCCATATTGATGGACAGGCATTGATTATCACTTCACTTCAGTGAAAAACAAAGCTGTTGAACTTGAGCTCAGCAATCACTGCTCAGCCTACACTGCACAATGTGAACGCTCATCCTTGACTTCATCCTGCTCCATCTCACCTCCCTTTCATTTTCCTCACCGGCTGGGTCACATCATGGCAGAGTTGCTGGCCTTGTGTTAGGAAATTTACAGCCCCGTGTAACCATCTGTTATGTCACAAATACATGATTCTCAAGCTCCTTCACCCTCTTGAGTGCCTTGCTTTGTATTGTAAATAAGCTATTAGCATTCATGAAGGTATTTACATGCATTTCAAAGTCACGCTGCCAGGTATTTATACTGCACGTTGAGCACAACAAAAAAGTTATGGCATCATCTCAAATTATAATGGCTTTCCTTACTGGAAAAATCCAACAAGTAACAAAGAAATGGTCATAAAAAACTTCTTTATTCGGAGTATAATTGGCAAAAAACATGTCATACTAAGTTTCCAAAGCCAGAAAAAGATTAATAATTTTCTGAAAGGAGGCTACGCAGTTTTTGTAGTGTTGTTGCTGCTAGTTATAAAGAAGACTATCGAGACTATTGAGCTTCCCAACAGAATTTTTTCAGTACACAGGAAGACAAAATAATGCCAATCCCAATTTCTCTGCCCTTTCCAAATTCTTGAACAAGTACTCCTAATATTAGCGACGAAAGGTTGAAGCCGAGGCTTCGAGGCCATGAATATGTGAAATATGTGCCCTGAAATACACCAGCATTGTTTCATCATTCTTATTAAGAGAGATTCCAGAAAGCAAGTGCTGGATGAAGCTGCAGTCAACCTAAGCCAAAAGACAACATTCCAAAGGTGTCTGCTGTTAGCTTAACTCAAGACATTTGGACAGATATGAATATGGAGGCCTACCCATCCATCACCTGCCACTTTATTGATGAAAATGATAAACAGGACGCAGTGTTGCTTGGAATAGAGCATCAGTGCCCCCCCCCCAAAAAAAAAAAACAACAACAAAAAAACAAAAAAACAAAACAAACAAACAAGAAAAACAAAACAAAACAAAACACCTCAGTCTGCTGGGAATTCCACACAGACTCTACTGGGCTGTAGACTGTAGTCCAGGACGTGCACCATTGTCATAACTGCACCTGGTTACAACTTGTTATGATCTGTAGGTTTGGGTTTTAGTTCTTGTTGGATTTCTGTTTCTCTTTAAAGTTTCTTTTAATGTACTTTTTAATGCTTCTTCTGCCTCCATGAAATGTGCTGTACAAATAAACTTGCCTTGTCTCCTGCAAGTTACATTTGTTTGTGATGCGTTTGTTGTGAGATTCCTTGTTGGTTTAATTAATTTTTTTTGTCATTTTTTCTTTTTATTTCATAAAGCTTTCATGAAATAGGACTGGGTAATACAATGCTCTCAAAATTAGCTTGCGGAATCCAAATCACACGTATTGATCCCAGACTAGGAAACTGCATGAACTGTATATAAATTTACATCAATCTCAGTGATAAACATGACACATTTTCAGCCAATCCCTTTGGCAGTTGTGCAGGGTTAAGGGCCTTGCTCAACGGCCCACAGTGGTTTACCTTTGTTTGTACAATGTGCTGTTGGTACTACCGTGTGCAGAAAGGGTTTATTTCAGTTTATTGTCCTGCAGGAGTCTTCTGTGTTGATTTTATGACCTTCAGATAATAGATTTTGTCCTTGCTGTCACAGGTTCTGTTCAAGATTCAATCAGATTCAAACTTCTGCTGAAATTTAACAATATTCAATACCAAGAGTAAAATGTCTTCAGATGACCAAGTACTACGCTTCCTTGCCTTTTTATTTTGAAGTTAATCCCATTTATACCAGATATTTAGGGTTATAAGCCAAACTGTTTTAAGTCCAAATCCCCAGAACTTTGTGAATGATATGAATACCAAAGTTTTGTTTATATAGTTTATTGAGCAGGGACCATGTACAGCAGCACTGATCACAGAGAAAAATATGCTTTGTACCAGATTGTAGCTCTCTGAGCTAATTTCCATCTGCAGTCCCTTAACACACAAACATGCATTACACATAGTAATACGAAGCATATATACAAATAAGAATAAAAGAAAAAAGCACATAGTAAAAAACAGTAAAATAGAGAACATATATTAATAAAAAACATTTGTAATAGTAGTTTTCAAAGTAAGCATGTGTTTATCCTTTTTAACTCCCCATCCTCTATACCAGTAGATACAGATTTTATTTTTTTTCCATTAAAGAACTTGTTTGATTATCTAAAACCCACAGACACCAGCAGTCAGTTGGTTTATCAGTCACTCGGCTTGCAGCTTGGCAGTGTGAGGTCTCAACAGAACAATGGAAGGATGGATCCATGCATGAAAGTTTAATCAGATATAATGACGCAGTTTAAAAGTGATTTACTTTAGATTTTGATCCAGATCAGGTGTTTGATACATAATTTTTTTTTACTGGGCCTAGGAAGAAGTCTGCGGTGACTATGTTTTTTATTTTTTATTTTTCCCTGCCTGGAGGCAGAAATGAGTAATATGGAGTATATGGATGGTTTTGGAGCAGCTGCTGTAAGACATACAGGTGTCAAGTTTTCCAGCAATAAAAAACTGTTGCTTAAACATTTAGTTGGCAAATTTGTGGCTTGTCTCAAAACTGAGCAGTGACAAAAGCAGTTACACAACACACAAGATTAAAAAAAAAAAAACTCCCCCTGTGATGCTCCTATCACGTTTTTCTGGACTTCCTTAAATTCTCAAGCAAGCCAAGAGATTTATTCTCTCCAGCGAGTCCCCGGGATCGCCCCATGGCCTCCTCCTTCCATAATGCCTCAGATGGTAAGTATCTAGAAGTCATTCTGCCAAGATGCCAAAACCCCTCAACTGGCTCTTTTTGATGCAGATGAGTAGCAACTCTCAATTTCTTCCTGATCAAGTTCCTCACCAGCCTTCAAAGAACACGAATTTCCAGCTGCTTGTATTTGTGATCTCATTGCTGCAGTTACAGCCCACAGCACGTGATCATAGTTGGAATGTCAATCCATTGGAAAGTTAACGACTGTTGTTTTGTAAGTAGACCATCAGCCAAAACCTGCCCAATGAAGGTTTAGTACAGACTACACCTTTGGATGTGTTAATCCTTATCTTGCACACCTGTTTAAAGAGACAGATGTGTGAAGGGATGCAACATTCGCAACAAATCCTTTAAATGTGACTCCTTTTCGTTTTTTTTGTTTGTCTCTAGATTCAGGGGAACAGAGTCAAATGTCTGACAATTGGTATCAAAAGCTAAATATTTGACTATATTAAAACCATCTGACACTGCTGAACTCTCCACATTGTACATCATAGTGGATAAATTAGCATAATAATGGTGACAAAACGTTGTGGGGAGATAACCAAGTGCGGCCCGCTGGCATTTATCTAGATGCTCCTCTGTATGCTGAAGACGTGCTTCCTCTCCTCAAAGCCCTTAGTGGCTGATATGGTGCATGGCTGCTGATGGCTGAGAGAACAGAGCTAATACAGCCAAGGTGGCTTTTAAAGCCTCATCTATTACAGTCACTAGCTGTCCCATTTGTCCTCGTGACCAAATAACTGCAGCTTGCTGAGAATTTCGGGGCTGGCAATTGAATGTTTAGAGGACTATGTGCGCACAGTTCTCTTCAATGCATAAGTTTTTCATTTGGTCATTACTGGGTCCCTCGCTGACACAGTCATTATTTTAGTTGCCATTAAAGGGTTATTGCCTCTTTTTTAATTAAGCAAGCTTCTTAATTAGATGTGCAGCATTGAGACCTACAAACGGCCTGTCAAGGTAATGAAGTAAAGGCCCAGGTTTATGGAGGGAGAGTGGATAAAGGGAGTGTGCATGTGCGTAGTGGGATGTCAGGTTTTTGCTGCTGAGAGTGATGGTGGTAGCTTGCTTATTGTGTTGCCTGGTGATGAATGTGTTTGCAAGGTGAATAGATGGGGAGAAAAAAGCTTTGCCACAAGGCAAATAGTTTTTTCATATTAGTCACCATTGACATCCTATTTTGTTACAGCTCGATCTAGTTAGTGCTGCTGCAGTCAGACGTTTGGCTGCCTAACATTAGACTCATCTCTGTGAGACATCACACGCCGCCTCACAATGAGGACGTGCCCTGTACGGCAACAACCCACCATCACAAATGGAAGGACAGAGCCTATCCGTTTCTGCAAGATGTTTTGTGCGCTTGCATCTTTTAGCAGGGTAATTCACAGTGTGTGCGTCAATACATCATAGGCCTCTCTAAATTGAGCTTTGAAACACAAAGGGAAGGGCAAACAAGATGGACACAGAAATCAATCTCTTGCCTGATAACACAGAGCGAACGCATATGCTGCAGCTCTGAGAACTGACATATGGCAGTATCTGGCTATCTGCCTGTGATGTCCTCCGAAAACAATCATCTCTGACGTGCTGTACACAAGCCACGAGGCGGGCTTAGATAAGGCTATTTAGTTCTGACCAAGCTTGAAGAAGACAATGCATAAATTGTCTTGCAAAATGTGAAGGAAGAAAAGACAATCAGTGTGGACGTTTCAGAGAAAACTATGTAGCCATAAAGTTACCAGAGCAAATAAAAAGTACGCCCATATTCCTTGAATGATCTGCATCTGAGTTGCAGTCCATTTATTTCAAACTCAGACTAAACATGAGAAGTGTGCAGCAGCTCCCTCCCTTCATTTGTCTCCATCGCTGGCAGAGCACAGTGACTATGTTCCTGTTGCTGTTGTGCAGACTTCATCTCAGCCCAGCCTCTAAGCCACTATTGATCTGAAGCACATTAGTTCTGCACTAGGGGACCAAACAAGGCCTGCAGAGCTCTACCACAATCACGCAGCAGGCTAAAGATAGGCTTTTGACTGGAAACCTTTGCAGAAAAGACTTGAGGCTCAGACACTTGCCTCTCAAGATATTTGCAAGTTGAGTGTCTTTATTTTAATCTATGTGTGTATATAATCAGTAAATCCTTAAGCGTTAACTTAAAGGAGATAAATTGTTTTTTAAGTTATCATGATACCGTCGATAACGTACAGAAAAAAGTGGATCCGCTATAACTTGAAGAGAGGAACACGTGTCAGGTGTCACCACATCCAGCAGTTTGGATGATTTCCGCAATGAGACGAGACCTGGCAAGATATCAACCACAGGTGCAACTGTCCTTCCTTGTCCTCTGCCTCTGGAGGTATCAGCTGCAGCTGGATTAACCTTAATCCGACTCATCCATACTAAGAGTCACAAATACATTTTCACTGACAGTATTTAGGATGTTAGGTCTGCTCCGGATCTTTACTTTATCTTTTACAGAGTTGCAGTAAATTAAACAGGATCAGTTTGGTAGAGTTCTAGTAGCTTGTCTCTAAAAACAACAAATGTAAAGTACTTGTGCAGGTTAGTTACTGAGGGTTCCACCATGTAATCACTTGGACTGGGATGTAGAAATTTGCTGAGTGGAAAGGATAATCCATTATTTTATACTTATACTTACTGATAACTAGAAAATGTTGAGCTAAATTATACAGGTTATACAAGTACAAGTCCATTTACCATCTTATCTTTACTATTTTACCATTTTATCTGTTTCTTCAGCCTTTTTAACAGTGTTTTCATCTGGTGGTTTTATTACTTTTAAGTCTTCTTGATAAAATGTTAACAGTTTGGACACTCAAGTATTATGACACATCATCAAATCAAGTTTATTTGTATAGCCCTATATCCCAACAAAGTTGTCTCAGAGGACTTTACAGAAAGAGGTGTAATAAACAGAGTCAGTAAAAAACAACATGAATGTACAG
>JBAMHW010000001.1:5256909-5267521 GCA_037177495.1 Rhadinocentrus ornatus
TAGATAGATAGATAGATAGATAGATAGATAGATAGATAGATAGATAGATAGATAGATAGATAGATAGATAGATATGTGTGTGTATTAATATATATAAACACATATTAATGGATCGATTAGGGTTGAAGACAAGTACCAGATTTTATGCAACAAGGTTTTGAGCAGTTTTTACCATAAAGTGATGCTAAAGGTGTTAGAAAAAGAATGTATCAAATATGATAAGCGTTAAAGAGTTAAACAAACTTGAAACCTGAGTTCAGCAACACAGTTAGAACAATCATGTTTACTGTTGTCATCCAGCATCCTTCCCTTTAATTATTCTTTTCCAGGGTCTAAGCATACCAATTTAACATACTTTTCTTACATTCTTCATACTGTTTTAGTCTGTGGCTTTGTTCTTATAGCTGTTTGTTGGCTCACTTTTCAGAGCCTCATTAGTGAAAATCAAACTCTGGTCCACGAGGGCAGCTATCCTGCAGGTTTTAGTTATTTCCTTGCTCCAACACACCTGAATAAAATCAAATCTATCCAACAGCTTCTTGTCAACTTCTTCACAATAAAACATTAATTTCAGTCAGGTGTGTTAGATCAGGGAAACCATGAAAGCCTGCAGGATACCGGCCCTCGAGGACCGGAGTTTGACACCCGTAACTTAAACACTTACACAGTGGTCAGGTGAGTCAGTCACATGTACCCTTAACATATGGAGGTTCTTTTTACTCTGAAACTTCTCACTGACTGGTTAGAAATAAAGAAGTCTAATGGATGAAAAGTAAAACATTTTTAAGATCCACGAAAAAGAAGTCCAGTTGCCTATTTTCAAACTGTGATGTGGCACGAAGTGGCGAGCCACAATCCTTACATTTAAAGCCAGGCAAGTTTATTTTTTAGGGCACATTTCATTAATTTCATCCTGACACCCTTACCTGTCTGCAGTTAATCTGCTGATTGAAAACCTTTCACAAGGCTGTGAGTATATTTATGATATTGAATGAGAAAATATGCTAATATAGAAAATAAAATGTATTCATATTTTTTAAATACAATGAGGTTGAAGAGTAAAGTCACAAAGACAGGTTTTTCTCTCCTTTTTTGTAGCTGTGTCTGGTAAATAGGGGTTTAAAAAAATTGACAAATTACAGACTTAGAATTTCGAGCAGTTTAGAAAACGTCTGGGAAGTTTTGAAGAAATACAGTTTATAATTTGGAGTCAGCAGTTATAACTAAAAACGGAAATGTTGGAGGGTTTTAAACAGAAGCCTGTGCTGCATCCCAGAGCTCTGAGAGTTATGAGAAAACCTTGTTGTGTCATCTCCATTTTTTTATTTATTTATTTATTTATTTTTTGTATTGTACTTAAATCTTTAGATATTTAGATTGCAAGGCAGTAATGAGTTTTTTTTTTACTTGAAGACACCATTAAGCATGCAGTTTGAAGAGGAAAAGCTATAAAATTATGAATAGTGATACTATTGGTTCAGCCAGTACATTCACAAAATCTGCTTTGCTACACACACACACACACACACACACACACTTTTAAGCGACTTTCCTGTGATTTAATTATCTTCATTACCAACCTGTCTCACTTTGAATTTACACCTTCCCCTCTCAACTTAACCCCATTTCATTTCCCACATGAAAACACACTGGCACACACACACACACACACATTAGGGACTAAAAATGAAGTAAGAGATAAGAACATACTGCAGATTTTTCTACTTGCATGCACACACAAACACAAAGCACACACACAGATGTCCACTGACAGTCAGTGATCAAAGCAGACATGATCGGCAAGCAGACGCACAGCAGCCAATCAGATCTAAGCAATGGGGGGTTTCCTTGCTGAGCTGCAGCTAATTGGTAGGGTCAGTGCTGTCAATCACTTCTGACAGAAGACAAAGAGCAGCAAGGAACAGGACGTGAAAAAGGATGATAGGAAATCGAAGTTTTCTTTTTTGGGGTTGTTTGTTTTGGGGTTTTTTATTATCCCTTTCATGGCACTCTCTAATTAACACCATCTTTACCCTTGAAGATTTAACCATGTTTTTACATACTCACCTGCATGCTTGCATACACCAGAGCAGATAATGGAGCGTATCCTTCTGTCTCTCATCTAAGCAGTCAGCAGGGCCAAACGCACCAACATGTTAGCAGGCAATTATTATTGTGCGTGCCTTTATTCTGCCTGCCATCAGAGAGATTATGGGTATAATCGGCTTAATGAGCGCCAAACTAAAGATGGGCTCCAGATTCCCCAGGGGTCGAGGCTATTATACAAAGGCCACAGTCTACACATAGTCCTTGTGTCAAACAGTCCCACTGCTCAAATACTATTTACTGAAGAGGCAATTGCAGCCATTTTCTTTGTTGCATGCATGTATGTGATAGGGAGAGCAATTCTCAGAGCATCTATTGTAATACAATTTCTATTGTCATGAATGGAAATGACTTGAGAACATACTGCAAGTAAAAATTATTTTAATTTCTTTATATTTCACAAACAGACTTTCAGACATTCAGTAGATTTGGACCATTGCTTGTATAATATGTTTGCACCAGTGACAACAGGTGTCCTCTCTATTGTCTTATAGGGTACCCTGGACGATCTTGGTAGGCTAACAAGTATCAGAAGATGTAGCTTACTGTTATCTGAGGTTACTGCCTCCTTTGCCTTCACAATTTGTACAGCTGGCATGATGTCGCATTCAACCTTTATAAAGCACCAAAGAAGGAGGTAGGGACATCTATTACAGACGAAGTTTCTTTTCTTTCGTTTTAAAGGTTTGTTCGAACAATAGAAACATTAAAGTCAGGCCAGACTGAGCGGAGATGCACTGCACCAGATTATATTTTTCTAGCTGGTTTCTATGTGCAGTCCAAGAAGAAAAGAATAAAAAATGAAAACAGATGCTAAACAGAGGATACTCTCTTAAAAATGATGGTTAGAAACAGACACATAATGTTAGTTTTTCTAACATAACTGATTAGTTATAGGGAGTGATAAAAACAAACGTATAAAAGTGATTTTAAAGTTGTCATTTGCACTTCAGATTTATCAACTTACCAGTTGATTACCATCAAATAAAATGCACGTGGAGTGTAAAGCCTGCCTTATAAAAATGTAATGCTTTTGGAACCTACAACTAAGGAGGAACCATGTTAGCGCCAGTCTGAGTGTAGCAACATGTTCATCCAGATGTTACATTCTTGTCACTACAGGGTGACTGACTGCTGTACCCCTTACTATTGCAGAGAAAAGATTTTAGATGACAAATATCCATGACGCTTCCCACAACACTGTTTAGCTGTTCTAATATATTATTTTTTTCTTCAAGGAAATATATTTAATTTATTTTTCTTCACATTTCTTTAGCTACTTTCTGACTCGCCCAGGTCTTCTCCACAGGTACATTGGATCCACAGTTTTCCAAAATGGAGAATTTCTTTCATTTGTGCACAAATTGTACTGGGGGAACTCCAAGAAGGTGAAGGAGCAAACCTTGTGTCACGGAGTAGCGCCACCGCTCCGTCTGATCAGCGCATGCACACGAGTGCCACACATCCGTGCGCACACATACATACACACACGTCACTTTTTCTCTCTGTCGTTATTAGAAATTGATCATTATTCCTTTTATATTTTTTATAACCCCTTTTCTGTATGAGTAGCAAAGCCAAGGACGTACACTTGGTGGCTCTCACCTGGTTTAGGCATTCATTTCACGCACACGCTCACCAGTTGTCGCGGGGTGTGGTATGCGGGCCGCGTCCTGCATTGTTTGGCAAAACCGAGCAGGGAGTACTTGATCATATTCCTGGATCATGTGACTTGGGTCAAGGTGTTTTGTGTGGCATTAATTAGGGGAATTAAGAGACCCTAACCAGTATAGGCAACAGTGCTAACCACCACATCACCAAAGGAGGAAATAACTCTGCAAACTTAATTTATTTCATTTATCTGAGTGCATTTAGTTGACAATATCACAAGTCAGTCAGGCACCCGTATAACACTATTAGTGTTATGCCAGAGTACACGCAACAAACTACAATCAGGATGGCTGAGTGTAAAGCAAAAAATCCTGGTATTGTTTCAGTACGACATTTAGGAAATGTATTATTGGAGTCAGGTGTGCAGTTTTGCCACTGAATTGTTTTAATGTCTGGTCCAATGCTGTGACAATGATGTCCACCAATGTTGCATCAACCAGGCTTCGGTTTCATGGTGGACATTTTAACATGGAGTTGGAAAAGCAAAGTTTTTAAAGGATAACTCGAACCGTGGTAAAATTTCCTTGCTCCACTCGGTTAGAGGGTCCTGCTGTCTCAACATCCCACTGTCATGGCTTACAACAAGCACCTGGGATTTGTTTGTCAAAATGTGTGTGTTCTAAAAAGGGGGCTGTTGGATTGAAAACAGGCTAACCTATGTGCCCTGAACTAGGCCACCATCAAGAGTTAAAGAATAAAAACTTGTTCACATCCCAAATCATGGATTGAAATGCTGAAAATGTCGGGTGTTACTGTGTCTCTGCTGCTGGCTGTGTGATCTCCACCTCTGTCAGCTGTCAGGAGCTCAGCAGCTGCATCCAGGCAGCTCTCTGCAGTACATTGATATTTTATCACTGCGACTGGGATTACAGTGGACCTTTTTATTTTCTTTGATAGTATGACAACCTTGTCACATTTTTACTTCACAGCCAGCGTTAGCAACAAAACCCAAATCTCATGACTGGAAAAACAGAAGTGGTAGACATGAGCCTGCAATTAGACAACAGCACCATTGGCATTATTTCTTCTCCCCGGGGAAGGACTTACGTACATTGCTAACAAGTTTTATATAACTTACACAACACTTTCCCATTTGTCCTGGTAATCTGATTGGGAACAGATTGCCAGACTCCCATTGCAAGTTTATCATAATCTGTATAGTTAATCATACATTTAAATTTGTCAGGACGTCCACTGTAGATTATCCCGAGACTTGTGCTTCTTTTAAACACATGACCTTCCAGTAGACTACTTGTTAATAGGCTAATAGGCACACCTCTATGAAACTGTGATGAATTTGGAGCGGCCGGGGGGGTTAGTCTAAAGGACATAAGGGGGGTATTACTATTTTTAGAGGGAGTGTAAGAACTTTGCTGAGGGCTCTTGTAAAAGAGGTGAGATATTTAATATGCCATGAGGTTATAATCTGGAGAATATAAAAGTAGAAACTCGGGTAAACCCAACATAAACTAAAATACATTCTCTTGCAAACAAATACTAGAAAAGATAAGAATAAACATTTTGGGCGTGGGTTTTCCCAAATGCAAATTGCTTTTAGTGAACAAAAGACATTATTACCAACAAATTATTTTAAAAACATAGTGTGTTAGTATAAGTATTAGTATGAACTAGTGTGAATTCTCGAGTATCTGTACTGTACCACCACCTTATGCTATGTCCTGCTACTATATAGGATGCAATATTGTACTTTGTTACATCCCCTATTCTATTTAGGTATTTTTCTTTTAAAGGCATTGTAAAGGGCCGCATGGTGGTGTGGTGGTTGGCACTGCAGCCTCATAGCAAGAAGGTTGCTGGCCTCGGCAGGGGGACGTTCGAATGTGGAGGGTTGGTGGCCTTTCTGTGTGGAGTTTGCATGTTCTCCCCGTGTATGCGTGGGTTATCTCCGGGTTCTCCGACTTCCTCCCACCGTCCAAAGACATGCATGTTAGGTAATTGGTGACTCTAAATTCTCCCTAGGAATGAGTGTGTGTGAATGGTTGTTTTTCCCTATAAATGTTGGCCCTGGGATGGACTGGTGACCTGTCCAGGTCGTACCCTGCCTTTCACCTGCGTGCCTCTTACCCCGCGACCCGTAATGGATTAAGCAGTACAGATAATGACTGACTGACTGGCATTGTATTTATCTTTTTTTTTACTATTGTTTTTAAGCCACACACACACACCGAGACCTGAGTATCTGCGTTTGGTACTACCATGCCAATGGTGGAACGACAATAAAGTTGAGCATTATATGAGTATGAGTAAAGGTCGTTAAAATAACCTAAAAAAGTCCATGAAAAGGATGGTGTTCCTCAAAATGACTAAGAGGCAGATGGTTTTACACTTCTCTAGTATACAAGGTTGGCATAGCTGAAATAAAGACATCTAAGTGCTTTACAAACACAGAACAGTGAATTAATAAATCCATCCTCATCCAGCAAGGAATTTTAAAGAATTTAGACCTGATTTAAAACTATTTACTATTGAAATAACAATAAATAAAGTGATGAGTAAAAACTGCTAAAGTCATTTAGTCCAAAACAAGAGAACTGTGTTGTGAGACATTCATGATCTACACTAGGTAATCATCCTGTTTCTCTGTGGTTCAAAGGTCAAAGTCCACTTCAATAGTCCTCTCTTTTAAAATAAACTGATGTGTCCTTGTGATGTCATCTGACCTTGCTGACCTCTACAGTGTTTTAGAGCTCTAATTAGCTATTGACCTCGTCTCCTCCCACATCACCCGTTTCACCCAGTATGACCCCTCTGGCCTCAGTGGTGAGGTCAGATGTTTGTTGACATCAGCAGTCATCACTCTTCTCTTCACTGTTTGCACGTCACCTACTCCTGGATGTAACAGTTTTTACTAAAATTTTTACATCCAGTGTAGCTACTTCAGAATGTAATAGACATGAAAGACAAGATAACATTGAAATCTATTGCTTAAATAATTGTTTAAAGATGTCGTTCTTGAAATTTTCTTAAGCGCATTTTATACATAAAAGCAATTCCATGTGCTTTACATAAATGCAGATAAAGACAAACAGTTAAAATGCACGCTAGAGGGGTCTGAAAACTCATAAAATACAGCGACAAAGTGGCTTAACTGGAAGCACATACTGTATATACGTGGACACCGCATTGGTCCCGGCGTACGTCTATGGCGCCACCATATCGGTCTTGGAAAGTTATCAATTATTAATAGGACTAAACGGACGAAAGACGCCTGGATCTTCTGCAGTTTGGGGCTTAACAAACCATAACAATCACCAGGAATTACTTTTACTCGTAAGAATGAACAACTGTGTGTTTGTTTTTTGGAGGCACCTAGTTATAACTATAATGTTCTTGCCCTAGCCTATAATGCTGCTTATATGCGATAGGCTTTAGTGTCACTACAGACATAATCTGACAGCATACTGGAACCTTTTCAGTATTACAAGGTTTACAGTAATAACATTTACTACTACTGGAGCAGGGGAAAAGGGGTCGCTAATGGTGCAATACATTTCTTAAAAACCTGTAATGTGGCCCTTGTATCTTAGTTTGCATATGATATTCCAAAATGATATAGATGTGTATAATCTACATTGTCTTCATTTAACTGTGTCATGATGAAATAGATCTACATATGGATACATAAAACATATAAAAACATACATAAAACAAATTAGGCTTTACCACTTTATACATAAGGATGCCTTTTAAACCAGAGGATTGTAATAGAGAGGATACGTATTGTGTTAAAGAGGAAAAAAAAAAAATCTACCACATCTACTCAAGACAAAAACCTCATGCCAAAAATTTTAAATAGAAAATAAATTTAAAATGCTTTACTTGTACTTTGTCTAATGTCCAATGTTCATCAATACATTCATTGGCTGAACCTGCTTATTCCAATACAAGGTAACATAAATTAAAAAAATAATTTATATTATTAGTTGAATTTGAAATAATAAGACTCAGAAAACAATAAAAGTGAAGGCAAACATTTTTACAAGCCACATGATAGCACATTTAAAGTGCAGTATCACTTGCAAGTGGTGAGCATTTGTTTTCTCAGTGTCTTAGCACAGGAAGTGAATTTAAGGCCAAACTTTCATCACTGCAACATACACATGCCAACAGATAGAACCTGACAAAGGTGAGTCTGTTTTCCTTTCCATCAGACAAAAAGATTCAGACAGACTGACAGTGAGGAGTATGTGTATGTAAGACGATAGCCTGGTATTCAGTCAGAGGAGAAGGGCAGATGGGTCATCCATCCACACCCGGGCATTACACACTGAGATACCAACAGAGGGGAAACGTTGGATAAGAAAGACCCACTCTATTTAAAGCCGTAAAAAAAAAAATCTGCCATGAGTTTTAAAGGATGTTTTTGCTGAGTAAAATAATCAAAATCAGCTTCAAAACGTGGATTGTGTGGTTTTAAATTAAGCTGTTCAAATCTTTTCGGCATTTGAAGTATTAGCTAATGTGAGACAGAGTCTAATCATGGGGAACAACAAAAGCTCTTTTCTCAATGTTCTTAATGCTTTCAGCAGCATGATCCTGCAGGATCACTAGTGTTCGTAAACAGTTATATCAAAATTTACTATTCCATCAAACTGACTCCTTCATAGTCAAAACTGAAGAAGCTTCTCGGATGAGAGGTGAAACGTGAAAAGGTTTCTTATTAGTCACCAAGATTAACTTAAAATAAAAGTTTTCAAAGATGTTATTATCCAGTGATTTGCTTATCTTGCATAATTACCAAGAAAAACACAAGGCTGTTTAATCTGAGGTCACACTTAATTCTTTAAAGGACTTTTAAATGTGCAAATTTAAGGGGTTTGGGCTCTTAATCAGAATTTATGAGGTTATTCTGAACACACCCAGTTGAGAGAAGACATACCTACACCTTGCAGTGATTATAGATGCTTTCCAGACTGTGAGTGCCTTAAGGTCCTTCAAGTGAAGCTGGGGGAAGAACCAGAGGAGCCCGTGTGAGTAGCAGTGCGCCAGCCATGTGTATTTATAATTACATGAATAAAATCCTTGATGTGATGGACTCTTCTCACTTTAGAGTTTAAGAGTATTAAAATGAAATTTTCATCATCATTGGCAGGAACAATATGGCAATTGTTTATGTAGAAAAAAGTTTTTTTTTAGCAGCTGTTTATTCAGCCTTCATTTTACCAGTTAAAAGTCTCTTTTTCAAGGGAGCCCTGGCCAAGAAAGCAGCAGTCCAAATTAGTAATCATTAAAACAACCATTCAAAGAACAACCATAAAACATACAGTATAAAACATAAAATATAAATCTAAGAGAGCAAAATAACAGGGAAAGCATAGTTAGCTGGACAAGCAGTTACAGACACATTTTGAGTCAGCTTCCCAATTCTAACTGGGACCAGCTCCAGCAGTTTGTTAGCTGTTCCAGGCTGCAGGAGCAGATCATTTTTAAAGCCTTTTTGCCAAGTTCAGTGCGAGCTTTGGCTACTGTCAGTAAAAGAAAATGATTAGAGCTCAGAAAATACTGTTCTGTTCACAGAAATTAGATGAATAAAGTTCCCTTGTTTTAATGTTTCAAAATGTCTGTGTTCACAAATTCTTTTAAAGAGCTAGATGCTGATATACAGTGGTGTTACATCATGGACTGTGACACAAGAGTACTAAGTTTGTGTCTTACCCAATTTTGTCCAGCAACTTTTCCCTTTTCAGCATTGTAGTTGGTCACAGCTGATTAGGGTGCATAGGCCTGTCCCAGTAAATAATCAGGAGAGGGAAAGAAATAAACTTTATTAATAACGTAACTGCTGAGGGAAAAGGGAGGAATGAAACAAGGAAAAACCTGGAGTTTTTAGACAGAAAGAGCTAATGACGAACAAAAGACAGGTGTGGTAATTAGGTAACTGAAGCCTGGCGCGTTGGTGAAGGAAAAAACCAAAACTAACGCCATGTCCACATAGTAGACACGCAAGAAGACATTGACAAAAGGAAGAGAAGAAAGGAAAGAAAGAGAGGGACAGAGCAAAAGATTATACAAGAGTCAAAATAAGTCTTTTACTCAGTGGAGAAGAGATCACAGTACAGATGCAGGATGGATGACAAAGTAGCCATCCATAGGGGTGCATCTTTAAACATTAAAAAGCTTAAATAAATCTAAAGATCATATAACAGTTAATATTTAAACAGGATTTTATTATGGAATTTAACTGGAATTTAAAATTTTTTCATGTTTTAACAGTATTTTCCTGGTGCCCCAACTGCTAGAATATAACAGTTTTTAGGGGTTTTGTCTTTTCTTTGGGTCCAGGTGGTGATTTGTATCACCCCCAAAAACAAATCACTTGTTCATCATGCCGTTTCCGAGACTTCCTGAAAATGTAATTAAAACCTTTCCATAACTTTTCAGTTG
The DNA here is from genome assembly GCA_037177495.1 of Rhadinocentrus ornatus. Taxonomy (NCBI): domain Eukaryota; kingdom Metazoa; phylum Chordata; class Actinopteri; order Atheriniformes; family Melanotaeniidae; genus Rhadinocentrus; species Rhadinocentrus ornatus. The sequence goes on from JBAMHW010000001.1 coordinate 5,267,092, forward strand.
TATTGCTAACAGACAGACATGAGAGACGGACAAACCAATGCCGCCGAATACTTAAAACCTGTATTAAAAGGCTCTCTGCAAAAATGTCTCCCGTTCTTGTCCTCTAGTGTTGACCGCAAATCTTCCCAGCTGGGTCATTTATGTTTCTGTACCATGTATGTCATCTGAAGAAAAACCCGGGATTCCTCATCTAAAGTTATATTAAACCATGGTCGTCACCTTCAGTCCTGGTTCTGTAAATGATTTAATTTGTGCACATCACCACTTACAACAACAAAGGACAACAAACCACCACCACATTTAAGCAATTCACCATGCTTAAGTGAAAATATCTAAATCACTAGATTTAGGAATAGAAATCAAATCAAATCAAATCAAGTTTATTTGTATAGCCCTATATCACAACAAAGTTGTCTCAGAGGACTTTACA
>JBAMHW010000001.1:5276383-5289337 GCA_037177495.1 Rhadinocentrus ornatus
ATAGATAGATAGATAGATAGATAGATAGATAGATAGATAGATAGATAGATAGATAGATAGATAGATAGAGAGATAGAGATCTTGTTGGTGCAGCTTATGCAGAACAATAACTGGCGTAATGCTGCTTTTGATGCAGTTCCTTGTGCATGAGTTATTAGCTGCATTTACATGGAGCGCTCCCGATACCTTTTCTCAAGCACTTAAAAAAATGAGCATGTATACACTCATTCTGATTTTTCTGCAGTGTATGTTGTTGCTGCACATGCTTACCCTACAGACTTTTAGAAATAGCTAAAACATGAGGTCTGCTGCCTCTTCCTAATTGGTGTTTCATTCTGCTGCTGCCAGTTCTGCTGCTCTTTCTCTATTTGGGTCATTCCATTTTGGGTGTAATTGCCTCGTTGTTCTATTTCATACTTGTTCTGTCCTCCGGTCTCTTTACGGTCATGCTTTATTCCTACAATTAATTCATGCTCGTTTAGTTCATTAAAGTTTTTAGCAAGTATGTTTCTGATGGGATCCAGTATCTATGTAATCTATGACCTCTTGGCCGTATCAAATGAGATCACTATGGTATGGGAGAGAGCTTAGAGAGCTCAGCCACTGCAGTCATTTAGTCTGTCTCAGTTGTTTCTGTCTCTCCATGTAATCCCAGACTGACTCCAAGATTCTGAGATCGGGGCTCAGTGGGGGCCATGCCATCTGTTGCAGGACATTTTGTCCTTCTTGTTTCGGAGGAGCGTTCTTCGTGTTTGACCTTATTGTCAGAATAATTGCAGAACCCATCGGGCACCTCTGAGCATCTTAAATTTAGGCCAATATCATCAATAACAGCATAATCATGTTTTCAAAATGTCCAAACTAAAATAAAAAATAATTTGCCTCATTTGCTTGCAGCAAGCTCAGCCACTCTCCAGCATAAAGATGAAGGATTTTCAAGCAGGAGAGTGCTGAAAATTGAGAGACACCAAAACGAGTCACACAGCAACAATCAAATGGGTTTTGAAGCAGTTGTGAGGTAAAATGAGAGCCACAGCATGAGACCTCATCTCCTGGGCTTTCAATCACAGTCACTTCCTATCTCCTGCTCAAGCACAAAACACACACACATGCAACACACAGAGAATGTCAGGTTGCACTATAAAAGTCTAACTTTCTCTTCTTCCCACACACACGCACAAATCACTTTCCAGGATCATTTCACACGTCCTCTGTGGGGGAACCCCATCAGATTGCACAGCAGGGATCGGGGCAATGAAACGCATCCCAGTCATACCTGGATCACACACAAATACATTGTCCTTTCACTTACTCAGAGGATCTGCAGCTGCACAAGCATGCCTCACAGAGATGCAGCTTACTACAGGAGGCTCAGCACCGCAATCTTCTCAGGTCTGAAAAAAGATATTACAAATGATTCAGTCAGGTAATTAAAACTGATGCTGATAGAGAAAACACTCCTGGCCTGGTGTGCTTAAAACTTATATGATGCTCATTTTCCTTTTTTTTTCATTACTTTGTTCTGAGGACCCCCAAAGAAATCAAATAATAATGGAATTTGTTCTCAATTAGAAGCCACCAATAAATGTGGTTGCTGCTGCTTTCCTGTTTTTTCATAATGTCTGATGAAGTGGGAAAGCATTTGAGGCAAAATTACCATTTGCACATTTCCAACAAGGAAACTTCCACTTGGAAGTGGATTTTTGATATAGAAAATCTTGTAATGCCTTTAAATAGTCTTAAGGGTTATTTCCTTTCTAAAGCTCTTCTTTGGATGTTCCTGCCATTTGTTAAATTCTCTGTCCAGATGATCCCACACTGCTTCAGTAATGCTGAGGTCTGGGCTCTGGAGAGGACTCATCCCTCCATCAGACCTGCTGTCACTGATTTTCAGTCCAGTTCCTGTGTCATGTGTCATACATCAGGTTTTTCTCTCTGTTTCCCTTCCTTAAGAATTGCTTATTGACAGCCACATTTCCATGGAGACCATTTCTGATGAGGCCAACGGTAGATGAACTGAAGGTCAAGATGCACCTCTATGATCATGTGTCAGGTCTTTCCTGGATTACGTTCAAATTTCTTAAGGTTGTCACCTTCAGATCCTATTCAGCTGCTGTTTTTTTGTTTCTTTTTAAGCCTGCCACTTTTTACATCCTCCACTTGCAAGGTTTCCTCACAGTTTTACAGAACACATTGCACGCCATGCTGTAATATGCCACATTTTTGCCAAAACTTTAAATTATGTGTTTTGGTAATCACTTTGTTCTTGGAAAAATACTGAAAAATACTGTTTGCCTACCACCCCTGTCCTTAATTTGTCCAACTCAAATGATTTAAAGACCATCTAATGACACTGGGGATCACTTTGTTGATGAGCAAAAGTACACACACACACACACACACACACCTGGTGTATATATATTTTTTTTTTATTAAAAACTAAAATGAATCAAATTGTTTTTAATGGTTATTGTCTATCTTAGAATACTGTCCCATGTACAATGTCATAAATTTTTTACAAACAAAATTGGAAAGATTAATTTAGTCCGAAATTGAAGCAGATCCTGCAGGATCTAGTATCTCAAATAAGCTTTAACTTGCCAACAAGATGTTAACAACATAATACTGTGAGGTGGTTTTATCTTCTGTATGTAAGAAGTATGTAAACAAGCTTAAAATGCAGTTCCACTAGCTCTTGTATATGCGCCTGCTTGGTTTACCACTACTTGTTTCTGAGAATCGGGCAGGGAGTCAGGGGAAAAGCAGGGAATAACAATTGGATAAAAGCATGTCAGCGGGTCAGCTGGTCAGACAATGAGGGCTGAACTTGCAAACACTGAGGCTCACCCTGAAAACAGAGCGACAGAAAGGGGGCAGAGGCATCGGATCAAAGACAATGAGCTCAGCGAGAGCAGAGCTGGAGAAGAGCCAAAAACGAGAGAGTGGAAGAGACACTCAGTGGAGAAAATGGCAAAGAGAAAATATGAATTACAACTGAATAGATTAGATTAAAGGAACAATCTATGCTGAAAAATGTGGATATATGCAGCATGCACTGATCATGTCTCAGTTCACTTTGTTCTTTTGGGGTAATTTTGTGCAAATTGCGGCCAATTTTAAGAATGATAGTTAAAAAATAAATTAATAAAAAGGAAATTTGCACAGAACAACATAGATTACAGATGTTTCTGTCAGAGACGCTAACCTTAGCAGTGCACACTGTAATGCAATATTGAGCCTGCAAATGAGTTGGGTTCATGAGCATAAATGCATCAGAGAAGAAAAGTGGAGGAAAATCTGGACTTTTACCATCCAACATTTCCCTATTGTTTAACATTAGCAGTGTGAATAATTTCCATAAATATAGTCACAATATTTAATTAGCAGGTTTTTTTACTACCTGACTGGGTTGGGGCAATAACAGAACTTTGTTAGTGGTTAGGATGTAAAAACAATCAGGATAAGGTTTATATTACATCCTATTTACAATTCTACTTTTATCTTTATACATGTCTTTTATCATCTGTTATTGTTACTTCTTGGTTGGGTTTAGCTATACCACTCCCAGAGTTAAAAATCAAACCTGCTTAGTTAGGGTTCTAAAACATCATGATTGGGACTAAAATATACTCTTTCAATTAAACCATCATCATCTTATATGATGTAATTCTTGTGCTTTTATTGCATTTTTTCTGCACAAATTACTTTTAGGGTAGTTTCATATAGGTAATTACACCAACGCTTGATGGCCACTGGTACCAGTTTGGACCCTTTTTTCCTCCACACCTGCTTTAATTCCTGGTTCAACAAGGTATTTTTCTTCAGATATTTTGCTCCATATTGACATGACAGCATCACACAGTTGCTGCAGGTTTGTTGGCTGCATCCATGATGAGAATCTCCCATTCCACCACGTCCCAAAGCTGCTCTACTGGACTAAGATCTGGTGACTGTGTAGGCCGTTGGAGTCCAGTGAACTCATTGTCATGTTCAAGAAAGCAGTTGGAGATGAACTGAACTTTGTGACATGGTGCATTATCCTGCTGGAAGTAGCATCAAAAGATGCTACACTGTGGTCATAAAGGGATGGACATGGTCAGCAACAATGCTCAGATTGGCTGTGCTGGTTAAACCATGAAATGTTGGTACAAAAAGTGTGCCAAGAAAATGTCTCCCACACCATAACACCACCACCACCACCTGCCTGAAGTGCTGGAAGGATGGATCTATGCAACCATGTTCTTCCACCAAATTCTGAGCCTACCAGCTGAATGTGGCAAATGAAATGAAGACTCGTGAGGCCAGGAAACATTATTCCGTCTTCTATTGTCCAGTGTTGGTGAGCCATACCCGATGTGGTCTTCTGCTGCTGTAGCCTATCTGCTTCAAGGCTGGATGCGTTGTTTGTTCAGAGATGCTATTCTGCATACCTTGGTTGGAACCAGTGATTGACTTCCTGTTGTCTTAACCAGGCTGCCCATTCTCTTTTCTCTTCTTCAGACCATTCTCTGTAAACCCTGGTTGTGTGTGAAAATACCAGTGGAGCAGAGGTTTCTGAAATACTCAACAACCATGCCACATTCAAAGTCACTTAAATCCCCTTTCTTCTTTATTCTGATGGTCAGTTTGAACTTCATCAGGCTGCCTTAACAATGTCTACATGACCAAATGCACCGAGTAGCTGGCATGTGATTGGTTGATTCAATATTTCTGTTAATAAGGAGTTAAACAGGTATACCTGGTAAAGTGGCTGGAGAGAGTATATTTTCCTTTAAAAATTTACAACATGCTTGTAATTAGCATGTGTGGAAACTTTCACAAAAGTCTTGTTTGCCTTTTTTTAACATCGACAAAATTATTTATAGGCAAGTGTGAGCGGATACGCTTGGTGGAATTGATCCAAAACCTCTCACACATCTGAACTTGTCTTAGCCAACAAATTCTTAATTCCTTTTTATTGTTTTTTATTTGCTTGCTTTATTGCACAATTATTTGGGTTTAGTGACAAAAAAATAGATATTCAATTCAATTGAGTATTTATTTTAGACTCACAATTATGTTCATATAGGAAGTAAGAGATAATAAACACACACACACGAATATAAATCAATAAATATGTCACTCCAATACTCAGATGTCTTTGTGCATGTAGACCCATATATGTGATTCATTTTCTTCTCTTTAAATCTGCGCATGTGCAAAGAATGACGTCACTTTAGTCTATTTAATGTTGTCTGTTAACAAGATGGAAGCAATGTAGTTACAATGAACACAAAAGAAAAACACAATGACATGCAACAGCAGGAAGTCGGCGTATAGACTAAGTAAAAAATTCACCTGTAAACTATTTAGCAACTTATTACCGCTCACATTAACAACTAACAATGACACAGCGGGTGCAGCCATGTTAAACAAGTTGTTTATCCATTTAGAGACACCGTAGTAAATGGTGGCACAAATATGGCAGCTGCCATGTATGTGGACACATGGCAGGTAGACATTAATGGCTCATTCTGAGAGAATAAAAACATAAGCTGTTTTAGTAAAGTGATTAGATACCAATAGAAACACAGTTTTTAATGATATATTCATTTTTTCATTGCACCTTTAAAGTGATAAATATGGATAAATAAGTATAAATCCATATAAATTAGTCTTCTGGCCGACAGTCATGTATGTGAATCCACAGCCAAATCCTTCCATCCTCCTAATGTTGATTTTCCTTCCTGTCAAAACTGGTTATCACTTCCTCAGAGACAGTTTCATGAAAGGTAGTGACACAATTCTCTATATGGCATTATTTCCATTACTATGAATACATAAAAAAAAAAAAAATTGTGATCCGAGACACAAATTCAGAGACAGTTTTTTATAAAAGTTCCCCAAGTGTCTGGGGTAAACTGTTGCAATATGTGGCTCACATACAGACTGGATCTGTTTCAACCTAACCAAGTCCTGGATTGAACCAGTCAGTGAGGTAAAAATGAAATTAAACATGAAATTTACATTTAAAACTCAGAGATATGATTTCATACCAATCACCACACCTCATTAGGACAAAACATTATTTTATTGGAGGCAAGCAGTTAATTCACTGATCATCTGGGAATACAGATATTCCAGCAGTCACACGGATGTTACTTTTTGCCACCTACAACACATCTTTTCGGATCAGTCACACCCCCTTGCATAGACACAGTACTCTCCTACAGTAGTCATTTTATCTAAAACATTTTTTAAAAATCCTGAAAATTTAACAGATTTATTTATTTGTCATATTTTTTTGAATGCATGACTAATTACATCAATCGCTGTCTTGCCACATAACAGCTGAAATATGTTAGCAAGGGAAATTATAAATTAAATTTATGTAAGTCACTTATTTGGTTCTGCATGCTCACTTCACTTTATGTTGTGTCAGAATCCAACTAATTAAATTTTAGCAGCTTCCATTGAGCTGTGTTACACACTAATCCTGCACCATATGCAACAAAAATCAAATAAAGCTATTATTATCCACAACAAACTCCGCCTTGCTAGGACTAGAATGGCACTGGGATGCAGCATGTCTATATTAAGGCTTTAAACCATGATGTTGCATGTGAGTTGTTTGGCACACACAGGATGGAGAGCATTTCCATGGCGTTACAGAAGGAGATGGATTAACTGAGAGTGTAAGTGCTCGGGTCGTCACCTGAGAAGACTGGGAGCCTCTTTAACAGTGCTGCTGAGGCCTGAGTGCAATTCAGTGTTGTCCTCCTGTGAACTCCGTCTAATCAATTAGCGTTATTTAATACACAGTCACTCCACATGGAGGCCGGTGTGACTCAGGGTTATTCTAATTCATACTGTATCGACTGTCTTGCACACATACAGAGAGAAGAAGCCGAAGCACACCGATTGTGCTGAACAGTTGCGGGTAAAGCAGGACCTCGGGGGTAAAAGGAAAAGGGATTGTTTTATTTTTGCAGTTTAACATTGCTAAAGCAAGCGAAGCAGAGACAGACCAGCTCAGAGTCCTCTCCTGTGAGCCTTCATCTAGCCTTTGGCATAGAAAGTGAGCCTGCATATTACTCAGTCCATCACAACACAGCAGGAAAATGGGAAGAGAATTAATACACTTGGCTTTCATGCCAGTGTGCTCTCTTTATGCCTTTCTTCTCTCCTGCACTTCTGCTCTCTCTTTCTCTTCAAGCTCCACTGAACATAAGCACTTTATGTGCTAATAAAATTAACGGGAATCTAGATTTCATTTCTTTTAATCTACACTACAATAACCAGGCTGCACAAAAAATAAGAAAAATAAATGCTTAAAATCTTGAGATCATTTTGAGACGTTTGTTTTAACAGGGCCCTGGTGCCGATGGCTGCTCAGTCTTCACAGTGCTGCTGAGGCTCAGGGGCAAACGGTTTTTGTTGGTGTGCATTTCAGTGGCATAAACAGTATCCAGCTTACCATACTCTTAGCAACCATCTATCTGCCTCCTATAAATCTGAATGACATTAACATTAAAAAAATAAAAAATAAAAACAGACTGACAGACTGAGTTCCATTTTATTTATCCACATGGTGGGCAGCAAAGACAGGCATAGCCACAGTCAGACATAAATCTGTGCAGGTTAGAGCCGACGAACCGCTGCAGCCGGCAGGTTAAGTGAATATCACCCCGTGTCTCTGGAAAAAGCTCACACTCCTATTTCCCACTCCCATTAAATATGTGCTCCATTTTTGTCTTATTTGGATGGAAAGTCATTTTACCCTCTTTTATAGAAGGTCATAAAATATATAGTGTTTTTGAGCGCTCTGCATAACATTTACATTTTCTATTGTATAAATGTGATCAGTATGACATGGGGTTGAATAAAACATTCATGGCAAAAGCCATTTCTTCTGTGACATTTGGTCCCGTATCTATCATCAGTTTTCTATATGCAGCCAGGAGAACAAACGCTGGTCAAATGTTTAAATGTGGCCCCACCACATAAAATTTAAACCCTGCTTTTGCATTAACACCCGCCGGCTACTAGATGGAAATGCTTTTTTTTTCTTCTTTTTTTTTTGTGCAGATAAGAGAAAAGTCAAATGGAAATGACTTGCGGGCCTGTTGTGGCAGTGGGGGGACGCGCTGATGGGCCTGGGAAATTGAAGCATGTCAGTAAAATTAGAAAGAGGCAGCTCTACCTCAACTGGCAGACATGTAAATGTGGTAGAGCCCTTCAGACGAGTCCGTTATGGATTGTCCCACGCAGCCTTTTCTCATCAAAAATCCCATCAGTATATAAAAAGGTATAGCCTTGGCACTGACAAATTAATTTTTTTTTTCTCTCCTCAGTGATTTGAATCGCTGTTGAACTCAGGGAGGGGCAGCATTTCAGTGCTATCATTTACCTTCAGCAGAAAATGTCCCTTCACTTTGTTGACTTCTATTAGAATCACTGAATAGAAGTCAACAAAGTGAAAGGACACTTTAAAGTGAAACAAACTACTGCACACATATAGCAAAGTGTTCAAACTACAACTAAATTTAAATCGTTAGCCTCATAGCATGATTGCCGAAGTCATATTTTGGCTAAATTGTGATATCTGTTAAACTGTACTCTCCTATAATTACTGATTGACTGTGCATCGCTGTCTATAAAACCTTGAAATATGACTATGCTAAGGCTAACATAATGTAGCTGCCAGCAGCAATTAAATGCAACATCACCAATCATCATTGTTCAAGCCAAGATTTGCATGAGGGTCTTGTTGAGATATTCCATCAAACATTAAATCCTACTGAGATGTGGGTTGCTGCTATAAAAACCAACAATTACCTGTTCACAAACTCAACTGTTCACAACTGGCTCAAGTCTAAGATATGGTCCCTGGATGATCTACACATGGATGATAGGTTTGCTTGTTTTGAAGAGTTGGCCCAGAAGTAAACTTTTGTTAGATCTCAGTTAGCTAGATATTTGCAACTGAGATGTTTTGTTGCATCCAATTCCGAATGTTTTCCTTCACGTCCTTCTGCTTCTCTGTTAGACTTGTTGAAAGCAGAGTTGATTCAAAACAGATCAGGGCTAAATTGTATGTTTAATAAATATAAAGTGACCAGTTTTGAGAGGGTTAAGCAAAGATGGGAAGGTGAAACCTTGTCAATGTACCTCAGACATTCCACAATTTAAGGTACATCGTCTTCACTGGTCTAAGGTTGTCAAGGATTAAGACAGACCTGGATCCCACATGTGACCGATGTAAGACTGCTATACATGTTTTGGTTCTGTCCACAGTTACAAAGATTCTGGAGCCAAATCTTTGACACTTACTCCAAAATAATAGAACAAACAATCCATCCAGCTCCTTTGATTTCACTATTTGTTGTGATTCCATCATAATACTTTCTAAATAAACTCTATTTAAATATGATTGCATACTCTACTGGCCAGAAGACTTATCCTCACCAAGTGGAGGGACTCTCAGCCCCCAATATTTGGTGGCAGTGGGTCAGAGACGCGATGAGCCATAATCATTTAGTAAAGTAAATTAAGTTTACCATCAGAGGGTGTCTTCCTGGCAACCATTTCTACATTTTGTTGAGAACATGGTGGCTACTGACATTGATTCTTTATTGTGTTATTATGTTGATGTAAATCACCCAAGGACTCACTGATCTACATGTGTATAGTGTTGTGTATACAGTACAATCTATCTTTTAATCTCTTTTTTTAAGATCAAAACCATATAAGAATATGTCTGTCTATATTTCTATGTTTTTGATCTTATTGGTTATATGGGTGGGGATGGGGCCAATGTTGTGTGTGTTTAATTGTTGAAAAAAACAAGCAGTTTGTCAACAAATAAATAAATACTTAATTAAATAATGGAGATAATTATTGAATCAGTGGGTTGGGGGAAAAAAAATTGACCTGCTATTGTCTTTTCCTAAGCTCTTTTCCTTGACCTCATTGGAAAACGTCATTGGGTTAAGGAAAGGCATAAAGAAAAATCCATAAAGACTTAGGAAAAGGCAACCACACTTCAATGAGAACAGACCACACTTATACTGAGCTGCAATGTGGATTTCCAGCACTGAAATTACAGATGCCCAATAAGTATTATACATAATGTCTTTGGATGCTGGACCCAATGCAATTTAATTGTGTTGTAAAACTGAGGCTGTACCATGTGTATCATATTATTAGCATCAGAAGTAGCATATCATATCAGCATCTTAGAATATAAATGCAATTTCTGGCAATTAAAGACAGAAAATAAGGAGGAACAATGCTACTCAACTCACCTCCTGTCGTCATATTTATCTACACAAATCTTAAAGTTGTGACCCCAGGAATTCTTTACTGTGATTATCTTTCTTTCGTAAAGGATGGTCCAGTGCATCATGTGGTAAGGGAGATAAAAGAAGCATTGGAGCCCCTGTTCCTTTATATTTAAGAGAATTTGAACAGCTTGTAGTGTGCTACAGGGATATTTCCTGGTAATTTCTTTTTGTTGAAAGCTTTTCAAGAATATTTTTTTTTTTTTTACGTGTTTTATAAGACAATGTTGAGATGGCACCAAGTGGCCACGAGTGGTATTGCGTGGTCGTTCCACATCAGCTTCACTTTGAAGCGCAAGTAATTACATCCATTTTTTATATACAAGATATGGGAGACTCCCAATGAAATATATTATTTTTCTTAACAGAAAAAGGTAACAAGGACAAAGAAAATTAATGGAACTGCTCTTATTCTGTCAAAGAAGGTAAGTTCAGCACTTAAATAGTATCCTGATGACAAAAGTGAATAGTTCGCGGCAAGAGCGAGTAAGTAGGACCCAAAAGCAGGAAAATGATGAGAGGCTAGCAGGCTAACTGAACTGAAGGTTTAGTGCCAGAAAAAAAAAAGTGTTGCATAAAGAAGGAAATCCATCTCAACAGAAGAGAGTGTGTTGGAGCAGGTAAACATTGTAAACTTGCAGGATTGTGGCCCTCAAAGGACCCAGCTCTGAACTAAACCATTAACCTGAAAACAATGACATACGCTTGCCCCACAAGCTAGCTTCAAGGCAGAATATATTGCACCAGAAGAAGATTGTTGACCTTTGACTGCGACATTACGTAGATTTGAAGCTAACAGTTTAGATTAACTAGTTGGTGATCTACATTTGTGCTCACTTTGACTATAATCTTCAAGATTAGAAGCCTATTTTTTTACCATCACTTTCAATTTTCATTTCTTTTTTTCTTTTTTTTTATTTAAATGAGTTTAAATGCTGTAATTCTCGGTCCTGGTCCTGCAGGGTCAGTGTCCTTTAGGTTTTAGAAGTTTCCTTGCTGCAACACACCTGACTGAAAGTAATGGATAATTAGAAGATTTGTGCAGAGCTTGATGTCAAGCTGAGTCTTTCAGCAGTAAAACCTCTAAAACCAGCAGGGCACCAGCCATCTTGTTTTTTGCTACAAAATACTATCTCTTTAAGGCTAGTTTCCCCCCAAAATAAACTTGTTCTGACTGGTCAAAAAATATTGAGTGCAAAAGAAATGCACTTTTTTTATTTTTTTTGATGTGCTAAATTTGTCACATGACAGACATTATGTAAATGATTTTCACAGTGAAATCTTTAAGACAAAGGAAAAAAGGCTGAACTAATAATTAGACTTTCTAGACACACTTGGAGAAACCTGTTTCATGGGAGTAAGCGCTTTTGGAGTGTGTTTTAAATTTTGTAATATCTTATATATGCACAAAAAGCTACATCATAAAATGAAGGATAGAGAAAACCCCCAAAAGGCAGGATATGACCTCTTTCAAATCCATAAACAAGAGACCTGACCAAAACATAAGATGATTTGTACAACTAAGTAAGGTCATCTGAAGAAAATTAATACTAACTTTTTCCTCAATTTGGGTGATTTACTGAACTGATAATCAAGGTGTTGGTTTTATACCCAGTCAGCAAAATCGCAGGATTTTCCCAGTTTTGGAAACTGTGTTGCCCCATTTCAGGTTGTGTGATGGACTCCCACAGGTACTCATTAGTATTGTTTACTTGTGAACCCAAAGGGGCCAAGCTATCTTTTAATCATGGATTTTACAACACCTTCTACACTGCATCACCAGTTTCCCACTCATCTGTGATCTCAATAAATAATATTTCAGGTCAACATTTGCAACAAACAGCTTTTCTTGCTGAGTTGTTCATGGGAATAATGCACGTTGGTTGATGTACAAATAAACAACAAGAGTGTGTTTAGAGGCCTAATTTACCTAAAAATATTCCTGCATGAACATGAGGATTTCGCTGTTGCTGTCAGTCATCACCACAGCAATCAATTAGTTCTGCAAGTATACAGGCTTCCACAGAGGTTCAAGGTGCAGCAACCAAACTATTGACTACTGCATTTGAATTCATCCTGAAGTAAACCAGTCAAACTCTGACAACTTCTTCATAGCCAATGGAAAACACACATGCACAGAAAAAAAGAACGTAATTTTAGGAGCCAGGGTGGATGATTCAGTTTTCTCCAGCTTCCGTCAGGTGGTGAAGTATCCTCATTGTCTGGTGTCTGTCCCCCTCTTAGTGGGTCATCTGTAATTTTCAATTTATTAAGTTATCTATTCTAACATGCCAAATCTGATGTTAATGCACTTTCTTTTGCAGAGGGTAGGGGGAGTGATCGAGTGGCTCTTTATAGGAATCCTCACAATGACAACAATGAAACAATAAATAAGACTAGAAATTTAGACTTTTTCATACCAATCTATTGGCTTAATAATTTATATGCATTACTAAATTATAGGCAATTAGCAAGATACCCACAATAAAGGAGTGGTTCTGCAGGTGGGGACCACAGACCACTTCTCAGTTCCTGCTTTCTGGCTGATGTTTTGATCACTTTTAAATGCTGGCGGTGCTTTCACTCTAGTGGTAGCATGAGACGGAGTCTACAACCCACACAAGTGGCTCAG
>JBAMHW010000001.1:5291065-5325010 GCA_037177495.1 Rhadinocentrus ornatus
AATCAATCAAGGACACTATGGTGTAAAATAGCTATATCTTACACAAAAGGAAACGCCCTAATGAAGTAATTTCCTCAAAGTCGTTTTGTGTCTGCTTTTCAATGACACGTATACTTTCCGAAGGCAAGTGAATGCAGCAAGGAGGGAGAGCGGGACTGCGCGAGCGCCTTCCTTCTCCTCCCCCTTCCTTTCCTTTCCTTCCTTCCTCTCCTCGCAGTGCGTGTGCCCGCAGGTAAGGGCGCGCGCACGGGAGGTGGCGGGGGGTTGTGCTCGCGCCTGCTCTCTGACCCCAGTGGCAGCTCCGATTCACTGCACTCCGACAGACCGAGGCTGCTCTCTCCCTCTCTTTCGCTCTCTCTCCTTCTTGTCTGTTAGTGTCTCTCGCCCTCCTCTCCGGTTCGCTACCCCTCGCTCTCCTCCTTGTGTGGTTTCTTTCCACAGGAGCCAGCCGAGGTCCCGCCGGGTCGAAGGTTCTGCCCTACCCGCCCAAGCTGCCGCAACAGCCGGACTGCCGCTTACGAACCTGCCCGCTCTGCTGCTGCCGCATGGACCCGCGTCCCTCCTCCGCCGCCGCGTAGAGGGCGACCCCGACCCGACACTCTTTACTCCGGCCAGATACAACACGCAGAAAAAAACCTACACGACGAAGGTAGAGCAACCTTTCCGCTTTGAAAGCCTAAATGGGAGGGAGGGGAGACAGGGAAAAAAGAAATTACTCATACAAAGCTGTTGTTTAAAAGGAGGCTTGTCATTTACGAGTAAGAGCAAGAGGTTAGCGCAGCGGTGCTTTGACACTGACCACCTCTGGGTGTTTTTTTTATGATTTAAGGAGCAGAGTTCAGGGTGGCACGGACCTTTTCTTTTTGTGTACATCGCTGCAAGCGGCACTGTTAACAGCAAGCGGCGCATAGCACACATCGCGTACATGCATGGTATCAGAACGGGTCAATTTATTCGCCTTCGCCCCCTCCGCTTACAAGAGTGATTTCTCCGCGTGAAGTTAGCTATATGCTGTGCACAGGCGCTCTGTATATCCAGTGACTGCACTGCCACGGTGTGTGAGCACCACCGCTACAGAAAAGCAGCTCAATGCGAGGCTACAGCGTGCATATAAAAATCTATTGCCAGCGCAGGTTTAGCAGGCTAAGCTAGAGAGCTAGTTGCTGCTACTGTAGCCATAAGGTAGAGACAGGCGAGTTTCAGCAGCCTGACACACACACGCACCGACTGCACGCGCCGAGGAGACTGTAAGACACGCTGCACGCTAAATCCGCCCTCAATGTTTCGGCCTACATTTAGAAATAAAAGAGGTGATTTTGTTTGTAGCTGGAGCAGAAGGAGGACAGGTTTGGGATATTTCTGTGGGAGAAATGCTCGCTTAGGTAAAGGCTGAGGGTATATCTGACAGGGCAGCTTTTGCATGAGTAACTTTATTTTTTAAGCCCCTGGAAAATGTGGAAACTTTATTATTTTGCAGGATTATTTGTAGAATAATGTACCATAATTTTTTAATGTAAAGTTTTGAGTATGTACAGCTGTGTATACTTTAAATTTAATCAGGCATAAAAACAAATTTTAGACTAAAATTAGTAGGAAGTAGCATCCAGCTGACCCAGAAAAAATAAATCAGTGCCCTTTTCAAACTAGGACAGGTTTTTGATGAAGGTTGGCTTTAATAGTCAGCTGCAGCTTATTTATGCCTGATCACTGCATCTTTGGATGTAACCATTAAATTATATGTGGTGGATTTCCCTCCAAAAGAGGTGGCAGGATTGTAAGTTTGGGGGCATTTCTTTTTTTTTTCTTTTTTTTTCCTCTGCTGCATGGCAGCATCAAGAGGTCTGGTATAAAACGATTGTCAGCCCCACAGTAGCCACTTTACTGTCAGTTAGGGAGGTCAGGCAGCAGGTAGGCTCAGGGTGCAAGGAGACGCACAGCAACATCAGGTGAGTGATACAAAACTATGCTTGTAGCTCATTTTGCCATACATTTTATTTTATTTTATTAGTTTTTACATTCATGTCATGCAAAGATCCCAAAACTCTTTAGAACTGGATCACGGGGCCTTTTCCTGTGTTTTATAGGCATCGGACCTTTCATGAGTGTATGGAGACAGATGTCTTGCTTTACTGAAGGCTTTTTATCACCAGCCGTTTATTTAAATTCTACAGGCTCATTCATACCTTAGAGGTCGTATATGCAGTTTTAAGAAAATAATTAATTTTTTTTAAGTGGAATTTAATGAAAACTGACTTTTGCTGTTTTAGGAGTTTTTTGTCTTAAAAAATGAAATTGTAACGCTGGAAAAGTGTGTTAATAATGTAGTAGAACTTAACCTAATTTGTACTGCAGCATGTCTGTTTCCTGAGATGCAAGCCTTTATTTGAATTTTGTTCAAATTGTCTATAAAAATCTTCTCTGGGGGGTTTTAATATTTCTTTCTGTGACAGATCTAACTGAGTACATTCAGAAGAGGATGCATTCCTGTTCTGCAGCAACTGATTACTGCGTGTGTGTGTGTGTCTCGGTGATCCCGTTGGTGCAGACGGCAGTGTGTCGTAGTTGAGTCGGTTGGCCGGGTTGCTGCTGCCGTTGCTGGGAAACTTCCTGAGCTTCTTGAGCGGCCGTGAAGGATGACCGCTGCACGGCTCGCTGCTGAATCCCGGTGAATGAACGGCGTCTCATGTCCAAAGGGCGGAAGCATGGCTCATGGCAAAGTGACCATCACAGTGGACGAGTACAGCTCCAACCCCACACAGGCCTTCACGCATTACAACATCAACCAGAGCCGCTTCCAACCTCCGCATGTCCACATGTAAGTGCTCACACACTGAGAATCACAAGCCATGTGCCAGAAAATACAATTTTAACTTCTCAATACATTTTTGTGTAATTTAAATACCCACTTAAAATTATTATTGTTTCCATATCCATATAAAGACCAGTTAATTTAGGAAGGCTTTGCATGAAGTGTCAAACAAATTTGGTAAACATAACCACCCAGACACAGAAGCGAAGACAAAGCAAGGCGCCACAGGAAGTCTTCTAGTACCCAGTTTAATGCAAAGGCTTTGTTTCTATGTAGGTGGCTGGTGCTTAGAGATCCTACAGTGGCCAGCAAGGACAAACTTTGAGATCAGGAAGAGACGGAAATAGTATTGACAAAGCTCAATGATTGAGAATATTCTTCAGTTTTATCAGAGCACAGCAGATATGATTAGTATCTGCATACAAATGTAATCAGACTGAGAAGAAATTTTAAGCAGTTTTTAGCTTTTTAGATTTTTTCCTGCCGTGCATCATGAACGACTTCCCCTCTTCCTGCTGTTATCAGTTGGGCCAGATAGTCATTGCAGTGCTTGAGTGCTTTGTATGCATTATGATGCTCCATTTTCTTATTAGCCAGAGCGGTGGCTTTGTGTCACTACTTTCTAATGGGGTTACGCCCGGCCTCTCATTAGTCGGTCAGGGGGCTGCGACCTGCCAGCCTTTGCACACATTCATCAGAGAGAGAGTGTTAACACAGAGCCGCGGATCAGTTTGCATCTTCTTCCAATTACAGCAATCTTGAAATTTCACAAAAGGTTTGTGACTGACTGTCGTTGTTTTTGTGGGCAGCATGCTTCAGATTTGAGTTTTTCTGTTGACTGTATGAAGTTGACCTGCAGCAGGGTCAGGGAGTAATAGAAGAAGAGCGTCGGTGTATGTTTTCATCATGGCTGCAGTGGATTTGTCACTTCAGATTGTTTTCCTTTTAAGTGAACGTCATTCCCTTCTGTGTAATCTTGGACGGCCTTTAAAACAAGCATGAAGTTGAAACCCTTTTTACAAAAAAGCAAAACACAGGTACACCTGATTAATCCAACAGATTAAATCCCTTCCCACTGACCGTAGCAGCATGTTTACTCTCATTTTTCTCGGGGATAAGCTAGTCAGCTACAAAGGGGATGGGGTAAGGTTACTGTCAAGACGTGTGTGTAAGTAAGTAAACGTGCAGTAAAACATTTGTCAATTTTTTTATTAGTAAAAACATTCGTAAAATGGTTAGTGTGTATTTTGTCTGCAAGTGTCTTTTAAAAAGTTACATTAAAAAAAAGACAAAAATGTGATTTCTTCATTATACAAAAAATGTTTTCTTTCTTAAAAACCTATAAAACTTATTAAATTTTATTTATTTAAATTATTGGTGTGCGAAAAGTGCTTTTTTTTATTTCTATATATAAATAAATGACAGCAAAGAAAGTAAATAACGTCATAACTTTTCCACCGTATAAACGGCATCATATCTTGCATAGAGAAATGCAAAACAGCCGCATCCGTGATCTCTTTCCATATGGATCCGTATCATACAGGATCCACTGTGGAAATACTTCTCCTGATGTTTGTTGTCTCTTCCCGAGAGTTTTTGGGCGGAGGTTTTCGTCTGCATCTCGTAGAGGGCAGCATTTCTGACTGGAGTTGCATGCACAGCTAAATTGCAGGGGTGAGTGACGGCTCACTTCACTGTATATCTGTTGGTGCTTTCTAACACCGTTCTGGTGCGGAGGGAGGGCCGAGTCCGCTGCTAACTATAGAAGCCCAAGGAGTGTAGTTCATAAGAAAGAGGGGAATAAAATCCAGATTTTCTTAAAAATTTATTTTGATTTGATTAATTAAATTCAAATTTGATTAATTGATTTTATCGACTAATTGCCCAGCCCTAGTTGAACTATGCGTGGATCTGTGTACAAGTTTGGTAGTTTATATTAATCTTACTCATCTGCCTACAGCGTTGGTTTTGTGACCATACAAATGCATTTTTATCTTCTATCGGCAACCCAGACCAGCGTACTGCCCTGGCGGGTTTATATTTTCCAGCTCCGAACCGTGATGCATGATATCAAGTTCTGCAGAACCTTTTTAATAACTTTTAATTGGAACAAGGGGGTTTGAAACCTGGAAAATAAAACATGCAGGGCAGTGAGTCCCCAGTACGCTTGTAAGATTGACAAACATTGATCTAGAGCATGGCTCCACGAGCCAGAACCGGCCCATTGGACCGGCCCACTGCCCATTTACTCGTTGATAAGAAATGGATAACTTAACATCAGTGACTAAACTGTGAGCGCACCACTTGGCGACATTTTGTGACACTATGTAGCACTGCTGTTTACACTGCTGATGGAAGGCCAAAGACCTCAGAAAATGGCACATTCATAGAAGAAGAGGTTAACAGTGGAAGCAAAACATTTAATGACAACTGGACTAATTATGCACACGTCACAAATTTTTAACCCCACAAAACTAATGTACCTCGTACACATCTGAATTTTTACCCTTCTGTTAGTTCCCGATACCAACATTGAAAGGTGATTAGGGTATGATTTGAATAAATTAGTTTAACTTCAGCTGATTTTCATTCCAGCTTTGTTAGTCACACGATTCACGTGTGCACACTCTGGCTCTTCATACAATGTCCTGTAAAGTTCTGTTAATAAAACTAGAAAACTAGACATGGTTTTCTTTTATATTCGTAAGTCTCGGAGCAGCTTAATGCTTTACCACCTCTCTTTGTCAAACATACATCACTACTTCGATTATAATTTGTAGTCTACATCTAATGATCGGTTTATGGTTCTTTCTTTAAAAAATGCATCATTCATCAAAGTTTAGGGTATTAAATCACCTCAAGAAGTGACAACTTCTTTATTGTTCTCGAGGCCACAAGAACAAAATGACGTAATTTTGCTCTTGTGGACACATCAACACATCCGCCGGGCAGAACTTTTTTCTCATGGGGCTCCATGAAGTATTGTGTGATTGGTTGGACTTTTGAGGTAGGTGTTGTTAACACAGACAAGAGTGGATAGTTTTAATAAACAGCTGATCGAAGGTACGTAAATGTAATGTAAAGGTACGTTGGATTTAATGACAGGGACATTGCCGCTTGCGCAACCCCGCCCTGCCACAGACGAAGTTCCTCATGAAATATGAAATAACAAGGTCAGTTGTTTATTGCACATAAAAAAGCAGACATTCCCCCCTGCAGTAATCCCCACCCCGTCGTGGACAAAGCTTCTCGTGGAGTATGAATTGACTGGACCAATACAAACTTTTTTTTTGTTCTTGCGGCCTCTCGAAGCTTCTTGCGGAGTATGCAAGAAGCTTTAGATTTGTTCCTACTACAACACACCTTATTTAGACTTATAAACTTCCTCTTCAAGTTTTGTGCAAGTCTGTTATTAAGCCATTCATTTCCTTCAGGTGTGTTTAAAGTAGGGTTACCTTAAAAACATGCAGGGCAGTGGGTCATGGAACACTGCCACAGGTAACTGTTAAACATATTTTGACAGCAACACCCAGCTTTAGAGTCAAATTCGCAATAAATAAACCACAACCCTAAAGTAGTGCTTTATATATTTAGTTTTTTAAAGTTGTAACTTTTTATATTGTATTCTCACAGATAAATACACACAAACAATTTTTATATAGGACTTTATGCACGCAAGAGTTTACCAAACAAACAAAAAGCACCACTGAATATAAATGTGCACTAACTCGCCTTAGTAGACAATAACCTTCACCCTAACAGGGTCACACTGTATCCTGCAGGCGGTGTTAGATTTATGATTATCTTGGCTTTCTGAACTAATTAGGATAGTTTATTAGTTTTTACTGGATCAAAGAGATTAACCCCACTTATTGAGACTTAGCTTTCTTGCAGACAGGTAAAATAAATTATTCATGCCTCTTCTTCTGGTTAATAAAAAGTTGAGCCTAACCTGTGTCCACTATTGTAGCCCTACTGGCTTCACATCAGGGCTAATCAGAGCCAGAGCGGATATATCAGTGTTAAGTTTATTTATATAGCACATTTAGCCTGCAAAGTGCTTTACACAAACCAATAAAATATGAAAACAGAAGGACAAGTCACAAAAGTATAACATAAAAACTCCAAAAAGGTGCCTGTACTCAGCCAAAGGCCAAGGCAAACAAGTGCATCTTAAGCATAGATTTAAAAGCAGACAGACCGCTTGCAGACCGCACAGTTAGAGGCAGTGTTCCACAGAGTGGGAGCCACAACTGCAAAGGCTCGGTCTCCTCTACCATCTGACTCTGGAGGGCCGATGCAGTACAGTGAGGTCAGACAGGTATTCTGGGGCTCATTCAGACACTTAAAAACAAATAAAAGAATCTTAAAATGAATCCTGTACTTGATTGGAAGCCAGTGGAGTGAAGAGAGCACTGGAGTAATGTGTTCACGTCTCTTTGTCCCAGTGAGGAGACGAACGGCTGCATTTTGAACAAGCTGCAGGCGGTGAAGCTCCGACTGTTTAATTCCCACATACAGGAAGCTACAATGGTCTAAGCCTGAGGAAATAAAAGCATGGATGACTTTTTTTAAGGTCTCATTTGCTTAGATAAGGCTTGACATTGGTAATAAGTCTTAGTTGGAAGAAGCTAGACTTTAAGGTCCCATATCATGCAAATTATACTTTCTAAGGGTTCTCACACAGTTATGTGTGTATGAGGCCCCAAAAATGAGAAAATTCTGTCATCTATCTCACTTGCTTGCTCCACTTTTTAGTGAATGTGTGCTCAAATGGGTGAGTATGGGATCTTTCCCTTTGTGACCTCACAAACGGAAATAACCATTTCCCGAGCAGTGGATACTGCCATCGAGCCCTCCCAGAGAGGTGCGTAGACAGGCATCACTCATGAGCACTAAAAGGTTTAGACACAGAAACAGCCGGTTCTCAGTAGAGCTCACTAGAGCAACTTTCAAAATTGCTGAAATTAAGGACCAAGGCTGATTTTGGGACAATACACTTTGAAAACAATGTTGTTGGACCTCTGACACCCATATGAAATTGTTGGAAATGTGTATAATATCGGACCTTTAACCACCGAGCTGACCTGCTTGTCCAGCTTAAAAGCACCATCCATAATCACACCAAGATTCCTAGCATGGGATCCTCTGTGAAGTGCTAGTGGCTCAAGGGAGTTAGCAAGGAATTTTAGGAAATTTTAGTCCATCTATGTTGTAATGCCAGTCATGCACTTTAGCACAGCCTGAAGGAAATCTTTGGAAGGACCCTTCAGTGGCAGAAACACCGGCACGTGACCCTGGTATAAAAACTTCAGTATTTGGCATAATTATACCGAATAATAACAGATTGGTGACCAATTTATTATACTCAAAGCTGCTAACTTTTTCATTTTTGCTTGTATTTTCTGGATCATTGGTATGATCAGAACGTCTGGCTAGATAAGGAAAATTGGGGCAGGCACTGAAATAGTTTGACATTATTTTTTTAGAAAGTCAAACAGAAATAAATAAAAAAATAAAGCCCATTTTGATGATATGCACCAATTACTAATAATTACCTAAAATGTAAATGCAAATATTCCGTTTAATTCTTGAGGGTGAAATCAGAGTTAAGATTAAAGATTTGTTGCATCAGAGAGCTGGAAAGAGGCGATGAAACTGGCATGTTGACACTGAACAGAGGAGTTTAAATCATGGATTAAGTTTTCTTTGTGAAGTTCAAGTTGGGCTGCAAGTGTTGCAAATGTGCAGGCAGCAGGGAAATGAGCTGAAGCTCAGCGTGTGAGAGACTGAGATAATGCAGATATGTAAACATCATAAAGGAGACATTCTTAGACAACCTTGAGATAAACTAGAGCTAGAAGAAGAAGGTGATTTGGGTGACAGTCTGAGATCTCTGCAGACGACGAAGCTGAAAAAAAACAAACTAACCAGCTGTGCTGCTTCGCATCATCTGGCAAACAAGTTTTTTTAATTTTATTTTTCATAAATATTGTTTCCTTCAAACACAAAGGTTCCCACAATTCTGTCTGTTGCATGTTCACGTAAACAGACTTATTTTAGGGGGACGAATTCATGTAAACAGCTGAACTGGACTCAACCTTCATCTTGGTGTTGAAAACATTCACATTATTGTGCCTCTGTGTAGTTTTGGGGTTGTTTTTAGCTGTAAACGGCACTGCCAGTGAAGTTATAGGAGGAGTGTGTGACACATTAGAGCTTTTTTTCTCTTTTAAATGGTTGACAAAGACGGAAATAAATCAGGCCAAATGCGTCGAGAATTGAGGTTAGCACAAGATTCACCAAAGCAGACTGGTTTGATGTCTGAGAGCCTGTTTTTCCCAAAGCAAATGATAAAACATCATTTTTTTTATATGCTCTTTTTAATATTCTAGTCTTGGTAATGTCTTTGAATTGTCCTGTAAACTAATAAACTTGCACTGCATGACCTAATGATCATTTTGGCCTTTTTATTGGTGATGCACCAGCTGAGAAGCTTTTACATAAAGTAAGAAGCAAAAATATATATATAAATAAATAAAAGATCTGTTGTTCAGGAGGAAAATCCCCCAAAAACCTTTGTCTCTAAAAGTGGGTCATCTAGGGACAGTTAGGTTTTTTTGCAGACAACACCAAATGAAGTCAGATTGTGGGTGATGTTGCCATGAGTTCGAGGCTGTAAAAATAATTTAAAAAGTGGTTAGTAGGGTGTATTTGATAAAAAAAGATGTGTTTAAACATTTGAACAGCTGGAATGGAAATGATGAATTAAACGATGTGAAATGGTGGTAAATGTGGAGAAATATGGTTACATTTCCTCAGAGCTGGAGGTGAAGTCCCAGTCGAGGGGGATGTGCTGAGGCCGCGGGGCCTCTCAGCAGATATGTGTTTGGATAAATACATTAGGCTGTTTCCTGGCTTCCACAGAGCCTGCAGTGTTTTACCCTGTCATTCTGAAACTCAGACTGGGAAGCCTGCGATCTCACACACACAAACCCGTACCAGCCCATCCGTCCCCACCTCCCATGTTTCAATGCTAATAGAATACAAGCTCTGTTCTAGGAACGTAGAGGGTTGTTTAGATTTGCGAGATAATGATCCGACTTGCTCGTGGTTCCTCTTTACATTCACAGAGCTTGGACAAAAATAAAATTGTTGCTTCTTTGACAGCAAAGACGGAAAGTGAGGGATTGGGAGGGGGGGGGGGGTTCTTTTGAAATACAATCCCACCTCTAATGTTTTCCCCTAGACGGAATATTGAGATTTCTCAGATGGGGTACAGCAGCTCCTTTTGTGCGGTGAGGAAGGTATCTCCCCCTGAACTGTAGAGCACGTACACACTCGTGCATTCGCGCGCACACACACACAAACACAGTGGCAGTTACAGGCTAATGCTTTGGAACGTGACCCTGAAGTCAGAGCGGGCTTTCTTCGGAGCATGGGACGTCTACGTCTCTGTCTGTAAGTGAGCGACAGACTCAGGGTCCAGCCATGTTTGTGTCTGGTTTATTTTTCTGTGCTGTCTGATTTTCTGATTTCCCCCCCACCCCCGTTCCCCCGTCTCTTCAGGCTTCTTGTCGTCGTCTCGTGAAGTGAAATGCTCAGCAGCTCCGAACATATGCTTTGAGTTGGCCCGCTAATGTCTTTGAATCCAATTGAGCGGGATCTGGCCGATGCTTTTGGAAGGCCTGACACACAGACAAATGGGAGTTAAACAAAAAAAACCTGATTTTAAGTATTTAAAAAGTCCTTAAATGCCTGAAATCCTTGTACTGGACTTTAGCAAATCATGTTGCCAGCATTGTGAGACATATTGGTGAACTGTATTAAACGTTTAATCCTCAGTTTTTGTTTTTCAAGTGTGTGAAGAATTTCTCCAGGTAATTAAATCCTAAAAGTACTATAACTTTTGGTTTTTATTAGACAGGAATTTTTTTTCTCTTGCAAAACACCACCAAGAAATATCAGAACAGCTGTGGAAAATCACCACGATGAGTTTATCATGAGTTCACACCAGCCTTTTTTATTTGTGTCTTAGTATGTCTGCTTGGAAAGTCCGCTTTGTTTAGGGAATTGCAAACGAACTCTTGATTTGGATTAAAGATATGAACTTGGTCTACCTACAAATATGAATCATTGTTTATAGGCAGCTCTGGCCAGGAGAAATGGATCGTGGTTGGACGTAGAAGAAACTTCTAATAGAAATGCCATCAACCCAAGATTTTGTTGTTATGTGGTGGAAACTGAAGTTGTTCTGCATTAACCAATAGATGAAAGCGTTTTCTTCTTTGCTCTGCGTCTTGTCTAACTCTTGATGTATCGCCACCTCTGGCAAGGAGGAGAAATGCGTTATTTAAAAGGTCCAAGTTCTTTGAGTAGTGCAGCATGAACAAAAGCTTGTTCCAAAAGAATGTGGCACCTACCAACTGAACCGAGTCCCCAATTGTACCGAGTCTAGTGGACTATCCTGGTGTGAATGCTACCTATAAGATCCAGATCTACAGGTAATACAGAAAGAATCAGAATATAGATGGGCTATGTATTTTCTCCTTTGCTGTTTGAGCAGTAAAACGCAGCTTCAACAGCATTCTGTTGAATAAAATACTCTCCCAGTGTGCTTATTTCAATAGCGACTTGTGGAATATGCTATTTTAGATAAATATCAGATGCTTTTGCAAGGAAATAAAACCCATTAAAAACCATTGCAGCTTTTGTCACAACTTCGAAAATATCACTTTTTGACATGTTAAGGCTTATGTGAAAGTCAGTGTAATTCATAAAGTTTTAATTGCACTGCAGTAAAAGTGTAACTGTGTACAGCTCAAGATAAACACAATGTTTACGTCTCCCAAAGACACCTCTTCCCGACCAAGGACGGCAAATGCCTGATTATCTAAAGTCTTATAAGATTATCCTATAAAATTATAATTTGGTCCGAGGTGTGTTACAAGCGAATTCATAATCGGCTCCAAAACGGGTCGTGGCCGACAATCAGAAGTATTGAACATGTTCAATGTTTAATACGAAAAAGAAATCTTCATGTGTGAGAGGAAAGTCGATGACTCCTGAGTTATGACTGTGTGGATGGTGACTTGGGATGAAACGTAGCCAATGAGAGAGCGAAGGATATAAAGTCCGTGTTCACGCTGTCTCCAGTTTTTTTAGTACTGGAATTTTCTGATAACAATAGTCCCAAGACCACCATCATTCCCTCATCCTATATATCCCCATCCATGCTGTGTTTTCCGGTTGTTGCTATGATTCTTCTTCTTTGTTTTAGTTTTAGATCACAATTGATCACAACAAATTTCCGGCTTGGAGGACTAGATTCTAGATCGGTTGCGGGATAGCATGTGGGATTATGTGTGTGTTCTGCGATGGGATTACACAGTATAATCAAAACAGTTAAATAACTGATTTTTTATCTTCACGTGTGAGGTCTCAAACAAATAAAAAATCTCATAAGATTAAAAAAAATCCTTATGTGTGTACCAGGTCTAAGGTGCATATTTTTTTTACCTGAGATATTGCTATGGAAGCTGTTTTTGGTGAAATAAACAATCAAAATATTGGTTGGCATCATATTGAGCTCATAATATTGTGACAAGACATCTTCCACCTTAGCTTAGGTCAGGAAGTATGTCACATACATTTACCTCAGCAGCTGATCGTGGCTGCAGCAAAAGTCGAAGCAGTGAAGCAGGAGTCCTGCAAAGCACATGATGCTCACGCCATGCTTCAGGTGGGCAGCCGGTGGACGTTCTTGTACAGAGACAGTTGTGTTGTAAAAGGGTGTTTGTTTTTTTTACACAGATGCTAAAAAAAAGCTGTTACAGCTATATGTTGTAGGTAAAACAATGGAGGGTGAAAGTTTAACCAACTCACCTCAACCATGTGTGTATGTCCATTAATTTGACTGTCGCAGGGTACTCTTGTGCTTTGCCGAAAGCAACATGTGTGACTTGGTCCTCCCCAGTAAGGTTTTTACACATTAAATTTGGAGGGGTTTCAGGAAAAAGTCAGGACATTTTTGGTACTTTGCATGCAGTTGCTGTTCACACAAGCATATCGCAGCAGGAGGCTTTCTGCTGGAGCCGCGCTCTCTGCTGGAAATATGAGCACGCAGGTGTCCAGGGTGTGCAGAAGACTGCATGCGATGCAGAAATCAGGAACTCGACATTTTTTTAAACACATTAGGGATGTCAAGATTACAGATTTTCTTGGTGTGAAGAAATTATCACGATTTTACAATATTACCATTATTATGTGTAAATAAATTTCCCAACACTATAATGTGTAAAATCACCTGAACACTTCTTATATGTCTATTAGTTTTGTTTATTTATATCTTTTCAAGCCAGAAAATGCACACTGATGACATAAAGCCACTGACCTGATGTCCGGTCGATGATGTTTGAACAGTGAAACCATTTGTCACAAAGGACGTATTTAGTTTCTTTTTCTCATCTGGCAGCGGCTGGTTAGCTCAATTGGTAGAGCATCAGTCTCCCGTGTGAGAGACCAGGGTTCGAATCGCCCAGGGGATGAACATTAACACCTTCCAGTTGGGTCCTTAGGCAAGACCCTTAATGCTACTGCCTAACCATTGTAAGTCACTTTGGATAAAAGCGTCAGCTAAATGACTGTAATGTAACCTGTATAATGTAACGTCCGGTGAACGCGTCACGTTACGCTGTAAGACCAACCTGAGTCGTACAATTACAAAATAGCAAATTGCACAATAACATTTCTTTTCAATGTTACATTATATAAATATAAGCACCATTTATCCAAATTATTGTGTTTTTACCTTTATTGTAGCATAAAAAGCTGCTGGTTATCCAGTTGACGAAACATATTGGATGTGTTTCCTCCTTTCCCTGCAACCTTTTATATTCTGCTCTACAGACTGGTGTGCCGTCCTCCACAATGACACCGTGGTCATCTTTTTTTCTTTAAACCAAAAGCAAAATATAATTTAAAAAAAAATCCGACATGGGTGTCTTAATCCGTTTGTTTGGAGGGAAAAGCTTCCTCTGCTGTAGCGTCCCACTCAGGCTGCCTGTTCTGCAACCAAGAACAAAACCTAGAGCCGACCGACATGGATGTTTTTTATGCCGATTCCAATATATGGCAGAAAAAAATTCTGATGACCGATTAATTGGCCAATTCATTTAAAAAGTATGTTTCAATAAAATAACTTCTATTTTACTTATTTTAAATTGTGAATTTTTCTTTCTATGATGCGTGCATTAATACAGCTTCCAGTTGTACTGATATATATAGGTGTATGCTATAAACTGTATATGCAATATAATGTGTAAAGTTAATGGCAGAGCATTTTTTATATAGACCACTAATTCCCTTTAATATTAAATCACATTTTCTCGACTCAATTATGTTCTTGCCATAAAGTCATGACTTATATGACCAAAAAAAAAACCGAAGACGCTTTTCTCAGATCTCAAAACGGCGGCAGAGGACGTCAAAAGTCTGGGATAAATTCACGGTAAAATTACAAAATAAATAAATTAAATACATGTGAGATTTGTCAAGTGGACCTTGCGTACTACGGAGCTATGTCCGCAATGCTCGAACATTGAAAGAGGAGGCACGTCGGACTTACATAACCTCACGCAAGATTTCAAAGCTGGAGGTGAAATAAGTCATTTAATAATTATGAGATACATAATCCGATTGGTTGACTAGTCGTTTTAATAGTCGGTGACTAATCGACTATCAGAATAGTCATTAGTTGCAGCCCTATTTAAACGTACCTGTCCGCTCCACCCCTGCAGCGTTGCCTGGCTGAGGATTGAATTGATTCAGAGCTTCATCTAGTGGGCAAACAGCGCAACATATTTTTGTACGACTCCTGACATTCGACATTTACCTTTTTTGAAAAATAAAGAAAATATCTGCATTTAATCTGCCAAACTTCAGCCGAATATTATTGTTTTGAAAAGGGCTATAATTGGCTGGCCTATCCAACAAAAACAAAAGAACACAAACAAAAAACACTTTTAACTGTTCCTTGCGAATGTTGCGTTTTATATAAAGTGAATTTTTTGAGGGATCTTTATGATTAATTAATTGTAGTGTTTAATACCGCGATTAATCGTAAAATTAAGCAATTGGGACATCCCTATAACACATGGCAGACTACAGATGAGGCTCCTTGTTGTGTTGATACAAGTACTGCATGTACATCAGGGCACGAGTGGAAAGCAGATCAGCAGAAAAGACTAAGTACCACCAGCGCCAACTTGTATGCACAGCGACGGCAAATGCTCCAGGATATCAGCTGGCACATCGTCTGATTATCCGGAGATTTTACCTGAGTGGAAAATCTCCTTGAATGCCTGGAGCAAAGTGACATTTTAGGACACTTCGATGTATGAAAGTGGCTCAAAATTGTTGCCACTGTTTGGAATGGAAGGGATCATGTTTGTGCTTTACATTTAAACAAGATTTGACTCTGATGGAGTAAAAATTTAAAAATTAAATAAGTGAACGGGATATTTGCATTACGTTTGTTTTCTGGCAGGAATGAAACATAAATGTTGCTAATTGATTTTTGTTCTTATTTTAATCATATACAAAATGACAGTTTTTTGATAATTGGAAGCCAATCTGGAAAAAGCTTATTGTGTAGATTTTGTCACAAAATCATCATTTGCAAATCCAGAGGAAGTGCTGGAACCTGAAACCCTGTAAGACTTTTGTAGAGCAGACGCGTGCTGTTTATAAATAACTATTATTGTTTGTTGCTCTCATACAAGATACCTGAACTCTACATCAATTTTAATGTCATGACACACACTCTACTGTGTACTCTGTGTACTAAAAAAAAAGACCAAATGTTACCAATTCCCTCTCCTCTAGATGCCTTGTTAATTATTCCCTCCCTCTGAATAATTGAGGACCTCATAAGTATGAATCATTTAATGATGACGCCGCCTGCATCCAACATGTTTCAACTCTGTCCTGGTTTTTATTAATGAACTCCTTGAGGGTATTTTTCTGTGTCACATTTTCTTATCGAAGTATATTGGAACAGAGTATTAAATGTGGTTTAGGAAATTGTTTTAGACTTGTTTCTGGACGAAGAGCTTGTCCTGTACGTGCACAGAGTGAAATTCAACCCTTTTTTTAAAAATACCTGATAACAAAGTTTGTATATCGGAGGGAGGGAGGATGCTTAGTGTGTAGAGTCATGTGACAGGAAGCCTTGGACAATAATAAAAGAGGACGCTTCCATTTCTATGTTGGTAATCTCTCATGTGACTCCATTTTGAACACATAAAGGGCTGTCTCCATCCAGGAAAGGATGCTGCTCTACTTTTGTCACCCTGTGGAAACAAGTTAAACCTTGTTTTAAGCAAATCCCCGGCACTGGTGTGGTGGCTTTAACAAACAAACAAAACAAAAAAACTGTGACTAGATATTTATGTACAGGTGTGGAAATTTTCTTCTGCTTACCATTCGACAAAGCACAAGTGTCACAGTTCTTTTAACCCACACTTTGCAACTATTCTTGTCACTAATATATCCCATAGAGGCTGGCTGTCACTGTCACAG
This sequence comes from Rhadinocentrus ornatus, assembly GCA_037177495.1. Taxonomy (NCBI): domain Eukaryota; kingdom Metazoa; phylum Chordata; class Actinopteri; order Atheriniformes; family Melanotaeniidae; genus Rhadinocentrus; species Rhadinocentrus ornatus. Next base: position 5,307,456 of record JBAMHW010000001.1, read on the forward strand.
TGTGGTGCATTATGGGACACCATCACCACGGTGTGAAGCCACAAATCTAGTGAACTACTTTCTGCATTGCTTGCAACAATTTAGTTCACAATCTGTTTAAAACAGAGATTATACAGATGTACACTTCTACTGGATTCAGAAAAGTGCTGGTTTAAAATAAACACAGCTGGCTATGTGGAGGCTGAAGAAAAACATGCATGCTGCATCTCACCTTTTTCCTGTTGAGGTTGGATCCTTTTTCATCAATCACTAGTTACAATAACTAGGAGCAGTGGTCCGCCATATTCTGGTGCCTGGGAAGCAGTCGTTGGGGTAAGGGCCTTGCTCTTAATGGTTCACCTTCCTTGCTAGTATGGCTGGGCGATGTGACCTAAAACTGATCCCAATATTTATTGGCTTCATCCCGATACATGATACACATCCCAAGGTTTTCCTCCTAATAGCAACTCCCACCAACCCTAGAAATTGTGCAGAACTTAACAACAGGCTGTTGGATCCATTTCTTCCGAATCAGGTGTGCTGGAGCAGGGAAGCATCTAAAGCCTGCAGGACAGTGGCCCTCAAGGGCCAGAGTTTGGGATCCCTGCCATGAGGAGCATTGGAATTACTGGTGCCGTTTTTTGTGACGTACATTTTTTTTTTCTAATGAATTGAGGCACTTGAACACCAAGTTGACGGATGGCCTCCAGGGAAACGTCTGGAGCATCAGTGAAAGTTTGTTTTTCTCTTCATTCTCTTCTCTTCAGTGTGTAACACGTAATCTGCACATCCACTGGTTTTTCTGGCTGATTCATGTTGCTGAACCAGCGTTGAGTCTAAGAGAGAAAACGTTCTGATTGGCTCTTTACCATAGCTGGAGAATTTGTGATTTTACCTGCTCAGTGCAGTTTTTCCTGCTCTTCGGTATCCAACAGGCCAAATGTCCGAACACCAATAATGTTAATATCCTCAAACTACACAAACTTCCACTATGAGTAAATGACATTTAATTTTCTTTTAGCAGCACAGTTGAATACTGTAAAAACACTACTTTTTTATTTATCTTTATTACTGTACATCCGGAAGATAAAATCCAACATCTGCTTGAGGAATGAAGACCCCTCATTTTGAGGTTTCTTTTATGTTTGGGATTTCTTTTATGTAACCTTTTCTGTAGGGTTCTCTGTTGCCCGTCTGCCTTTATATTTTTAATGGCACCATAGCTGTGATTGGTCAGTGGTTCAATGGAAACAGTAGCCTGGCTTCAAACCTTTTTATTGTTAACGCAGTGTCTCTTTGACTTTCCTCACTGAATTGAAATAGACTGGAAAGACAAACAAGTGGGATTAAAAGCTGAGTGGATTGTTTTTATACAGCACTTTTCTTGTCTTTTTTTACCCTTAAAAGTCCACAGATATAGACAGCTCTTTTAACTCTAAACATGTGGTGCTTTGTTCAGTCATACTTACACCCTGATGAGCACGTGTGTGTGTCGTTAATCTCCCAAAACACAAATAGACGGGAGAAGCTGGAGAAGCTTGACACCTGAAAATAATAAAAATTAATACTGTTGGGATAGGTGTAATTTTTCAGGCAATATTTTTGGCTACCTAACGAGTTAACGCTTAAGGCCTTTGCACACTAAAGCATCATTTTTTATTTTCTTTTACTTTATTTATTTTTTAAATCTGTCATCTGAGATAATTTGGCACAGAAAGCTTGCATATTGAGTCTATCAAGTGTAGTTATTTACAGTGTGAAACAAAAGTCAGCCATCAAGCACTGAGGGTGATTTTTTGGTCCTTTTATTTCTTCACAATAAAGTAAAATGAAAATACTGGGTCCATCCGACCAGGTTTTTCCCTGTGATGGAAAATCTGCAGAATTTTCTCCATTGCTTCCAGGTGTATTTCAGGATGTTGTGGTTTAGTTTGTACCTGTACCTGGACCTCCCAATTTATTTCTTTAAATTCCGCATCCCTTTTTTCGTTACATGATTTGTTTAAAAAGTGCCGGGTCCTGGGAAATAAAGCATTTGTTTTGGATAATAACATCTGTACGTATTGTGGCTTAGAGCGGTCAAATAACTATAAACATTTATATTTGGGCCTAAGCTTTGGTGTTGGTGTGTGCTGTATTTATCATTTAAATAATGAGACATTGTATGTTTTTTTAATAGTAATTTAATTTTAATTCATACTTTACTAATTCCAAAACAAAATTCTTTTCTGCCTTTAACCCACCCTAGATGCACTAGGAGCAATATTACAGCACCAGGGGAGCAATTTGGGGTTAAGGGTCTTGTGTGGGGGCCCAGAATGGTTAATCTTCATTGCCAGTCTGGGGACTTGAACCTATGTCCTCCAGGCCCGAGTCTGCCCCCCTAACCACTCCCTATTAGTGTGGAGATCTAGAGAGTTGTAGTTAAAGCTTTAGTCATAGCTGTATATAGTTGATGTGTGAGAAGTGTTCTAATATAATAATAATGTAATTTTTCTCACATCCACGCCCTTATTACAACATATGTGGACTTGGTGTTTAAAGGTCTTTAAAACGGCATTAACTGACCCCAGCAGCTGCTATTGTGTGAACTGAGAAGGACTTCGTTAGAGAGGACGAGTTGGAACTGATGAACGTGAAATAATGTTCCCTTGTTTTTATTTATTTTTTCTATAAAAGGCCAATACGATCTTCATTACAATCAATAAATGGCTTGAAAACAAGATATTAAATTACTCTGCTGAGCTGTTGATATAACACAGTCAGACTTTTCTGGAATTCAAACACCTCAGTGATCTGGAAGAATGCGATTAAAAATCAGTGGCACATGAAACGTTTTTGTTTTATAGTAGCAGTCAGACTCGAGCTCTCCTGAGAACAAAGAACGGTACCGTTTTGTGGCCTTTTGTTTCTGCCAGCCTGCCGCTGCTTGCTGACTGGAGTGGAGGGGCTTTTTGTAATAGGAGAACCCTTGATTAAGGTTCCCTCTCCACCCCTGACCTGCTGCTGGTGCCTGTCGGGATGATGGTGCTGGAGTTGATGTTGTGGGTTAAGTGACAGTTGACATTAGACAGGTCTGCTTTTTTTTTTTAGATTGAAGTCTTTTGATGTTGTCTTTGTGATTTTTGGCGCTTTGAACCCCTCAAGCCTGGCATGGTAGGGCACAAAATCCCCCCCGATGATGTCACTTCCTCTTTAACATGAAATAGAAATCCACTGTCTGAGCCTGCAACTTCTCAAAATGACAAGTCTTTTGTTTATGCAGTTTAAAGTGTGTTTAGTTTAGCCTGACTGATGACTCATTTCTAAAGTTGGTTTATTTCTTTAACACTTTTGGAAACTTTTTTCTTTTAAGATGATGAACCTGTCTCACTCTCACCAGTAGAGACAAATCATTTAGTTGTTTATCTAAGTTACCAGTGAGAAGGATGTGATGCAGGTTTTTAACTAACACGCAACAAAATTATAAATTTGCATGCATTAAGCATACATTTGTGTTAATACTTTTAATTCAGAACACTGAACTCTGAAAAGCAATATGTCTTTTTGGGGACTAAACTACATAATTGTACCTTTTTAAATGCAATTTTGTTTTGCACAAAATTGGTATTTGGGGTGTAAAATTTTAGGAATATACCTCAATTTCCACTGAACATCCCTGGCCACATAGAAGCATTTCCATTAGGAGTGCCTTCTTCTTACCAAGTCCTAAGTGATAACCCTGCTTGGTGCAGTGCTGCAGTGAAGAGTCATATTCTTTAATGCATCCTCACTCTACTGGGCCAGGTGAGCGCCTCTCTGTAGGTTTTAGCCTCCCTGTAGTCTGCTGGAGGGTGTTTTAGCTCAAGGGGCCCCGTCATGGCCGTCTCCTCAACCTTTTCTCCCATCAACCCTGCAGCCAGGCGGACCGTCGGCAGCACAATTAAGGGCTGTGCCATAATGAAAGGGGCATTAGCAGAAGCAATTTATTTCCCAGCGCAGTGCCGGAAGGTTTCTCCAGTGCTGATATTCCAACTCGGCCTTTGTGTGGGGGAGGACACACACCCGCTGAACGAATGGAGTAAAGGGGGGAAGGGGGGGGGGCATCAAAGCGCAAGGCCATCTTTCACCACTCTTAAAAATCTATTTCAGTTTGAATATTTTGTTAATATGTGCCCATGTTTCTTTTTATTGTCGTCTTCCCCGCGGTTTTTCATAAATCTGCATCACCACTGTAGATTTTTATTAGTGCTTTTTGCCCCAGTTTCCTGTTTGTTTTTCTTGTTTGCTTGTTCCAGTCTCGTACCTTTCCGTGCTTTTCTCTCAGCTCTGTTGTGCAGCCACACCAGCAGCAACCCCCTCTCTGTTATTCCTGTGTTCATTTTGTTCCTCTGAAGTTTATTGAATTAGCGCAGACAGCTGAAACGCAGAAGATAAGAGAGGCGCTCTACGTTCCTCTCACAGAAATGGTATTGCACCGTGGAAGAGTGAGCGGTGTGTTTGTGTTCATGTGTGTGTGATTCCATGAGAGGGGGAGGGGAACTGATGCAGAGGTTATACACAGAGGAAATGGGGAGCATTGTGTTTTGATGTTTCTTCTGAAAGAGCGATAAAGACAGTACGAGCCTTGTGAAAAGAAAAAAACAGTTTTTACTCCGTTTCAGCTGTGGTTGCTTTAAAATTTCCTTTCTTTTTGTGTAATGACTACGTAAATGTCAAATTTTGTTAAGCTGAGAGAAAAGTGATGAAGTGCAGATGTACATTTATAGTCTTATCAGCTGCTGGGATTTGAGGGCTCATCATGAAATCTGCCTTTTGTCTTTTGTCAGCTTATTCTGCTCTGCACAGTGAGACAGATTTAAGTCAGGACAAACCTTGGAATTTGAATATAAAGGTAAAAATACACACTTTCTTAGTTTTGTTTCAGATTAATTGGATCTCCTATTCTTCATACATCAAGGACTTTAGTTAATGTGTCTTGAAAATAGATTAAAAGATTATCTAATAGTAAAACTTAAAAAAAAAAACAAATAAAACATTTTCTATTAATAAACTAAGCTTTAAAGCATTAAAAGGCATTTTTAGTTAGACTTAATTTTTTTGTTTTTTTTTAGCAAACTTGTCAAAATGAACTCCTGCTTTTTAGTTTAATGATGCTATGACTGCTTAAACTGTCATCTTGTTATAGCTAATTTATTACTGCTATAAACTGAACATTAAACATCTTGGATATAACTGGGAAACGGAGCGTGCAGGAGCTGTCTTCATAGCATGCTTCAGTCTGCACATGTTCTTCTCTGAGCCCATCTGCAGCACAAAACCCTGCAATGCTGATCGTTACCTTCAACAGTAACTATCAACCATGATGATCAAATTATCTTTATCTGATAAGGAAAGTATAATGAAAACTAATGTTCTGAAAAAATTAACATTGACTCCGATATTCGGACTGAAAATCAACAGACGACAGTGACGTCATCCTGTACCAAGAGCCGCTTTACGATGTGCTGTGATTCAGACAGAAAACATGAAATTCATGAAACAAGATTAAAAAAAAAAGTTCATGATTTTGATTTCCCCAATCAAATCCAGATGTTGGAACTTGATGGAATCACAGATTGGATGTCAGAGCATTAATCTGTCGGCTATTTTATTTCGAATCCTGCAGGAAATGTTAATGAATTTACTACACAAGATAATTTATTTTTCACAAATACACACAAAGCAAATGACTGGCCTGTGAACCAAGTTCAAATCCCGATCTCCTTTATCACATCTGGACCAGTAACAGTCCTCCTTTGACCCTGGAGATTTCAGGTGGCCGTGTCCACACTTACAGATCAGCATTATAACTTTTAAAAGAGAAATAACAGAAAGGTGAGAGGAGGCTGAGACTAGTCCTCCAGTAACGAGTAGAAAATAGAAAGACACATGAACTGAAGTGACAACTGGACCTCAGAGGCGTCGACCCCATTAACCTCATCATGGCAAACCAGAGCTTGAAGCAAAAGCACCATGTAGAAACCCTTTTTTTTTCCCAAAAATAATTTGGCTGTGTAATAAATACATGTTTAGATCATTTATTGATTCCGTAAGAAAAATAATTCAAACTAAAGCTGCAAGCAGTGATGAAGGCCCTTGCAGCTCTGGTGCCGCTCCGGCCTATTGCACCACCCAATCAGGCAGCAACCTCCCTCCCACAGCACGTGCGCTCTCGCCTGCAGCCGTACGCCCAATTCTTCCCAGAGGTTTTCTGCATTCTAGAGGATCAACTGGCACCTCAGTCTTACCAGTGACGACATCTGAAGCGTTCACGACCTTTTTCCTGACAAATCGTGTGAAATTCTTACAAACGGGAACAGGATTTTATCAAGAGGGAAATTCCATGTGGCCACTAGGTGACGCCATAGTCGTTTTTCATGTACAAACATGTTCAGGTTGAATCTGTAATGAGAACAGAAAAATATCACTATTGGTCAACTGACGACAGATTAAGAGCCACACCTGTTTCATGGCAAATGATTTAAACATCACAGGAAGGCATTCTAATCATGATGCTGCAAGAAATCAGTCATATTTTCAACCATGAGTTCATGAAGGGTGATATCAATGAGTTCAAATTGGTTTTACAGGTATTAAAGGGTTAAAATGATGGTACTTCCTGTTTTAAGGGGCGGGGTTTTGGCATTGACATCTGGACATGATGAGGCTTGTTTGTATGTCCTTACATGTTATATTATTTTGCCGAATTTCATCATTGTCAGTCACAGCAGTGGTTGGGGCAATAGATTAAATAATTACAGGGGGCGCTATAGAGCCATATTTTCAGCATATGTCAATTTGAATCAGTACCAGACCTGGCCACTGTCCTCCTTGCCGCATTTGGTGGAGATCAAGAGTACATTGGGTCAGTTACAAGTATTTCCTGTTTCATGGCGTTGTACGGCATTCGCCATGGTTACGGGGACAGACGTGTCCACTTGATTTCTTCACAGATTTCTTCTCCCGCATGGCCCCCGAGTGTCCAAGGGGGCTACCCTTTACAAGGCAGCCTCAGGGGGGGCCCCTGAACCAGAATCAAGCGCTAAACCGGGCCCCGGAACATTTCGGGTCAAAATATGTTAGAATCGAGCTCTCCTTGCTAGAGGCCCCGCTCTGAGGCTCCCAAGCACCACCCTGCGAACAGCGATCCGAGCGCGTTTTTAAAAAATGGCTCCGGGGCCCCCGCGGACCTAGTCACGGCTTTAGGCACGTAGAGGAGGCCCCACTTATCAATTTTGGGTTTTTGGGGCCCCCGAAGTGACCTGTTCTGAAGTATGTGAGGTTCATTCCTGAGTAGAATGACCCTGGCGTCTGAAAAAAAGCACTTCCTATTGAAAGTGGGCCGGGCTTAGGCCTGGACAGGAATTGGTCATATAGATCTGTTCAGGGCCAAACTGATTAATCCCAGTAAGTTTGATGGTGATTGGATTATAAATTGAGGGAATTATATTAATATATGATGTCATGGCTTCTTATCGAAGATCGCCATGACGTCACGGTCTTGCCCCGCAGCGTAGAGCAACAGTTTTCATCGGATATCATCACCAACTTGTTTTCTGCTGTCTGACCCAGTTTGGACCTGATTGTGTCCAAAATATCAGAGAAACGGGTCTTCGAGTAAAAACATTGACTTACTGTCGCCAGGAGGCGTGGCCAATTCATAATCCAAATATTGACATGTAGATTGATTGGGATGGGACTGGCATCATACGTGGCTATTTTGGTTTAGATATCTTGTTTTATGTTGAAGTTCTATCACTTTTGTTTTTCATGGCAAGACATACTGTAGCTCCCGCTATGCACTTTCTCATTTGAGAAAGTTTTTGACAACTTTTAAAGACACATGCCTTCTGAACATCCTGCGCAATTTTGGTGGCAGTACGATAAAATCTCTAGGAGGAGATAGATTTTAAACGACATGAGTAAAAGGCCAAAATGGCGACTTTGACCCAAAATGGCCGACTTCCTGTTAATTTTCGGCCAATTCTCCAATAGGATTTTTTTGTTTTAATGATTTTGTTTGCGCGAGCATTTAGAATATGTGTACCCAATTTTATGAAGATTGATGACATGCAGTGGCGGGTCATCATAAATAGAAGAAGAAGAAGGAAAAAACAGAGCAATTACAATAGGCCTTCGCATTGCTTTCGGTGCTCGGGCCTAATTAAATACGTAATAATTTAGAAATCATAGCCTTTCCATTCACATCTGTTAAATTATTGGCAGTAAAAAGAAGAAAAAAAAATCTACATCAAGTGATCTAAAAATGTCTGTCAGCAAGTGTATTTTTCTTTAAATCAAGTCCACCAGCATAAATAAAATAGAGTTCACTTTTCAAGGTTTTAAATGCTTTAGCTCTTTCTGTCTTCTTCTGGTTTTTGGTGAGAAATAAATTGTCCTTAAAATCACAAAGTTTACTTGAAACATCAAAGCATTCTTCTCGGATAAAGCATATTAACAGAAAAGACGTTACAAGGCAAGCCTGAGCACAGCGAACACGCATTTAAATCTTTACAAGTTTTACAATAACACAGCGGGTTGAAGTAGGCTGATGAAAAAGCGGCATTGCCTTGTGAAGTGTTTCCTCTCTTTACTTTACGTTTTTATAACACAGTTGAATAATAACAATTAATTAATTTTTTTCTAAAACACGAGGTAGAACATGAAGTTATCTCTTGTATGGATGGATAGCAGAGTTTGGATTGAACTCATTCTGGATTATTTGATAAAAGGCACTGGAGCTGGACAGCTTTTCGGATGATGTGAAAACTCGGGAGGCTTTCCAAAAAAAGAAAGAGAGAAAAATATTTAAAACATTGCAATCAGTCATGATGATTATGAAGTATCCTCAAAGAGCTCGAAACGCCGACCTTCTTATCTGCTGCGTGTTAAGTGTTGCCTTTGAATGAGTGGGCTCAGGCTGAACTCTGACCCTGTTTGCTTGTGTTTTTCCAAAAGGCCACGGAGCCAAGAGAGCTCCGTCAAACGAAATGTCCTCCCACAGACATCAGAGAGCACTCCCTTTCCCTCCGTCTGCCTCTCCCAGGCTGATGTTTCATTTCTCACACTGGTACTCTCTCCTGCTGTATCACACATGTAACTAATAACTCTTAATAGGTTCAGCTGAGTTTTTCACTATTTAAATGTGTTTCACTTCTACTTTCTGCAAAGATTTTTAGGGTAAATCACATCAGTTGCATCTGTTTAAGTGCTTATTATATATATTATTTTAAGCTCGAATCATTACATTGTTGTGCTTGAATTTACTTTTAAAACATTTTTTTTTAATTTATTTTCACTGCATTAAACAAGGGCATTTAAAAGTTTTTTCTTTTAATCCCCTTGTTAACAGATTTTTTTTTAGCTAATATTAACTACATTTTCAGCTAATTTTATTCATTTTATTGATTAATTTTGTTTTTTTTATGATGTCTGACCTTAGTAATTAAGTATACATATTGGATATGTCTGGCAGGTATAGTTAAGAAATACTTCAGGATTTAGATACAAATGAATAAGTTGGTGTATCGAAGCCAAGTTTTCTAAATCAAAGACTGATAAAAGTGAAACAGTCCATGGATTCGAGCATTTTTAGGTAAATTTTTGCTGTGATATTCCAGCTGATGGTAAGGAGAAGCTAATGCTCCGAGGTTTCTCGGCTGAAGGATCATAGACGTTTTTTTCCCATTGCGCAGATATTTTTGCTGTCACAGACCTCGGTTTTGTGTCAGCTCCAATGTCATGGCGGATTTCAGAGTGCGCTCGTGCCCTCCCCGAGCGCATTAGCATTTCCCTTCTCCCCTGCTCTTTTCCCTCTGCAGTCTTCCCTCTGATGTCACGCTGAAGCTCAGACATGTTAACACGAACCTTCATCCTAACACAGATCAGTCTGTCACTGGAGAATATTCTTTTACCTGCTGCTGGAGCGCAGGAAGAGTTTTTCATTTTCACCGTCTCCGTTTACAACAGATCAGAGGTCTCTGCTGAACTCCTCAACTTCTGTATACATTACTAATGAAGCTCTGGATTGTTATACAGTCATATGTTACCGGGAAAAACTGGGGCCCTCTATCTTTTAGTGTGTGTGAGAGACCAATGCATTACTATCATGAAGGTTTCTTGGCCTGAGCCTGCTCTAATTGATAGGGGCTGCTGGTATTTACTTACATTCTCCGGATGGATTAAATCTCAAAGGAAAGGGGAGGAGATGGAGGTTGTTTTTCTCCTGGCTTCGTTTTATTATGCATGTGTGGGTGTATATGTGTGTACGTGTATGATATATACAAACACGTATGGGTGTGTTTGTGGCTGTTTTGTCGCCCCATGTGTTTCAGCATTCATCCTTTTTCCATGACGAGAATTGTCGAATCCAGTCAAGCTTCATGGCATCCGGGCACCACAGAGCACCAAATCTAATCAGCAGCTACACTGCAATGTACGCGCCTCAGTGTAATGTGTGTGTGTGTGTGTGTGCAGGAGCACTGAGACTTATTTACTGCACACAGTCAATAGTAAATATCATTATCTCTGTGGCTAGTTTTTCATTTTGTTCAGTGTGTTTAATATGTGGTGCAGGCCTGCTCGGCTTCAGTGTACGAGAGCAAAGCTGAGATCTTCCATCTGAGGCTGCAGAGCTATAAGCTTTGGCTACTACAGTGTCACATACTAACCCGATCATTTAGTCTGATATGCACAAACAACAAAAGTTATGACATTGATTTTAAAAAAGTAAAGTTAGCAGAAAAGTACATAAATGACAAAAAAAGTAAAAGAAATGGGAACAAAAAGTGTGTTTTAATGGAGCTGTAATAAGACGACTCAGCGCCAGAGTCTATGACTTTGGTTAGAACCAGTAGACGCGTTTAATGAGTACATTCAATTGCACAAAACCAATTTAATGAAAGCACACAAGTTAAATTTATGGTGAGAGCAGCCTCCTCCCTTCCTGCTCTCATCAGCTTTTGTTGACATGCAGCAACAAAAATGAGACTGAATATTTCTTTAATGTGACCGTTGACTTTTAAACAAAGAGTCTTTATAACCGACATTCATGTCTGGCAGATTAAAGGAAATAGGAATGATTTGCTACTAGCTGCTAGAAGCAGTTTTAGCTGACGCGTTATGTTGAATTATGTGTTCGAAACTGTAAAATCTGCCCTCTTACCTCTTATCGTTTAAGGACTTTTTTATTATTATTGTGTATGTTTAAATTAGTGAAGATTTTTTATGCAGTTATGTCACAAGATTGAGAAAAAAACATCCTGATCATTTTGTTGTTTTTTCCTTGTTGATGCTTAAAATATAAAAAAAAAATGTCCTTACTTTAATCACAATATGGCATGGCTGATGTCCCACTGAGTGTTTTGATTAAAGTGATATGCATTGTGTGAATCCCCCAATTCTACATCACGGTGAAGAATATTACTATATGCAGCATAGTGTGCTACATCAGTCACTGCAGACGGAGAATACAGATTGAACTTCAAACAGATAAGATACATTTTACTGAAGTTTGCTCACGCAGTGACCAGTGTGTTAACTAATGTCTTAAAGTTAACATGATTGGATTAAAAAGAAAAACAACAACAGGTTTTCGTCTCTTAGCTTTTCAGCTGTGAAATTTTGACTCAAATTGTCATAAAATATGAAAATTGCCTCCAAAAAAAACCCCCAAAACACCTGGCGCAATGTTGCCTTTTGCCCCTGTTTTTTCTCTCGATGACGTCCATCAGTCTGAAACATTTTGATTTTATCCTCTGCAGCTTTTACTGTGCCGTGTTTGTGCACATACGCAAGTACACCCCGTTTGTGTGCGCGTGTCAGGTTGAAGATTGCCGGGTTGATTATGTGTCTGATTTTGCCGACAGAGTGACATCCCTTTTAATGAAATAATGGTCTGGTGGCAGAGTGCTGGACAATTGTACGTTGGACACTTCAATTACAGACAAGATGTTTTTTTTCTTCCCATCTTTCCTTTTAGTAAAAAATAATAATAATAATGTTTCAGGGTTTTCTTCCTTTTTAACAGACATGCTTATAATAAACAAGAAGGTTGAATAAAGGGACCCTTTTTAGTTGTTGTTTGTCCAGACTTGTGTCTAAATGTCTTTTCAGATAATGGAGTGAAAGACATGGCATGCCTTAATTGTCTGTTTAGCTAGTCTAAAAAAAAAAAAAAAGAAGAAAATTTTGCCTTTCATCTGTGCACATATCAACCAGAGCGATGGTTGTAATGTCTCCTCTTCCTTAGAGATGCATTGTGCAGAGCTGCATGTGTTATTTGTGAACAGTTGAATTCATTTTTCACACCAAATGGTCAGTTTCTCTGCTGTCGCTCCTGCTACGTGGTATGAAATTAGCATGAATCCTCTGAAGATATGAAATAATAATAATATAAAATCACAAAGGAATTAAAAAGTCCACGCTCTTTCAATTGCATTCAATGTGAAAAAAGTGACCACATAAAACAATAAAATCTTCTGACACAGAAGAAATAATTAGATCTGTTATGTTCTGATCCATAAAGTATGGGGACATTTTGATTTAATGGATCAGAAATCAGTTTCATACCATTTTACTAATAGTTTTAAGTGGATCTAAAATGATCAACCTGCATTAATACTCTTTCAAACCTGTGTAATTGAATTACTCAGGAAAAGCAAATTATGTGTGAACAGGCATGAAACCAAACAATTAGCTATGACCTGCAGCCCAGAATCTTGTGCTGGTCAGACCACCTTTCATATCATCCCTCTCTCTCTGCCGTATCTTTACAGGGTGGACCCCATTCCTTACGACACTCCCAAGCCGGCGGGGCACACCAGGTTTGTGTGTGTTTCGGACACACACTCACGTACAGATGGCATCCAGATGCCCTACGGCGATGTGCTCCTGCACATGGGCGACTTCACTGAGCTTGGCCTGCCGTCTGAGGTTAAGAAGTTTAACGACTGGCTAGGTACAGAGCTGTTTAACACACATTCACCCACAACTCATCACTTTCATGATCACACCCCACTGACATACACTGGCTGCGAGGAGCAGGAGGAATGGCTACAGGCATGCTTAACTGGTAACCAGACCACACAACCCCCAGCTGCTGTCCTTAAGTGTCCAGTTTAACCCCACTGACCTTACAACCTGGTTCAGTTAACCTTTGACCTGTCCTTCTGGCCTCATACAGTGGGTGGGAACTCTGTGTGGAAGTTTTGTGAGTGCGGTTTCACTCCCCAGAGTCTGTTTTTTGTCTCTAGATCCTGCTAACTGTGGCATTTTTCTCTCCAATGTAGTCACGTTTCACACTTTGCAAAAGAAAAAATACAAATCAATAAGTGCCATCAATCACGCTGATCATCAACTTTTAGGACATTTAAATTCTCAGCTTGTTTATCAGTTTGCGTTTCCCTCTTGATCAGTTATTAGGAGCAGAAAGTCCAAAGTCACTTTAAAAGGCTGATTGTCAAAATGCATTGCTGTTATATGTGGATGAAACTCACCCTGGGCATAGCAGATTGTGGTGAAAGCAAATCTTCATGAGATTAAAATGTTTAAACAAAGAATATTTGTGCACAATCCAGAGCTGGGATTATTTAGTTCACGAACATGCAAAGAAAATAAAAAACCTGGAAGAAGCTGATTTCATTGTGAGTTTTGGGATCGGCCAGAGGCTTAAGTGTCACTCAAACACCTTAGCTACAAGAATATAATAACAAAGTGTGCACGGTGTTAAATGCTGTGAATGTTTCTTTTCTTTATTGTCTGACGGGGTTGAAGAAAAATAGAGTACCACTGATTAGCCAAATGGAAAATTAGCTGCGTTCCATCTGGACACACTGCTTCACGTTTCTGTCAGTATTCAGCATCTGGGTTTGGCTGTGGTATTTATCTTCAAAATCCACATTTATTTCACTACTGATAGCTTTTTTCTATAAATGAATTTTCTTTCTTTTTTAAATGTGCTGAAATTCTCAGTCTAAACGTATTTTCTCACAGTTCCGTCTAAATTATGAACAGTGATGATTTGAGAAAATTCACAACTTATTTTTTTTCCCCTTCAGAGTGTAAAACTTTAATGATAGTGCTTTACTTCTGTCCAGACTAAAAAACTTTTTATAGATAGAGGTGTGGGAGTTCTTCAGTTCTGAGATGCATGTTTATCTCGACATTTCTGCATCAGTGCAGCGACAGAACAAATGTGAGAGTCACATTTGCAGCCTCCACAGAGTTACAGTATAAGATTAACTGATGATTATCAGGCCATAGCAGAACAATAAAGATGCATAGGTGGTTGAGTTTAAATCACTTGCTGTAAAATGCCAAAGAAATGGTTTACTCTTAGAATTAAAAAGCTGATGACAGCTTTGTGCCACGTCTTAAAGAAAAAATCTGTTTCCTAGCTAAAGCAGCAATGCTTCTGTTATGGAAAATAAACAAGCAGACTATGGATTTCATATTTTAAAAAGTAATCTGCATTTAATCTTTAAAGGGAATGCGTAATCCAATCAGGAACCCAGCAAAGATCCACATCACTAATAGACAGTGAAGGTTCAAAGGAATTAAATGAAATGTGTGAGATTATACATGTTTGGCCACTAAAAATTATTAAAGCCAATGATGCAAATGTGAGTGTTGAAGAGCTTTCAGGTCACTGTGGTCTTAAGCTTTATTCCGTGCCTAAAAATGTTTGTTTCGCTACATTTGACCAGAGTCCCTCAGGTTTTTCCTGAAGGTGCGCTTGTCAGACCTGTACATGAACGGACGGACGACTTAACAACCCAACAATCGTCGGCATTCGTGTTTGAAGTATCAAACGCTGGCAGCCTGAGTTTAAAGGTGGCTGTCAAAGTTTGCCTGTCTAAAGATGACAGGGGGCTGTAGTCAGTCTGGATTCGCAGCAGCCCCCATGGATTTAAACACTGACCCAGTTTTTACTGCTTTAAACCACTCCAGCATAATCCAATCCTTAAACTTTTACTGTTCTCAGGACGTTTCCAGCAGAATTTCACTGGAAACTTGCAGTTTAGCTGATTTTTTTCACATTCTCCTGTTCTTCCAATGCTTTTTTCTTATTAATCCGTATTTTGGGTATTGAGTCACAGTTCAGAATGAAATGATTCTGTTTGTTCTTTTTTATATTGTTGGTTGCCAGACTTTATAAAGTTTCCATGTGTAGAAACCAGCCACATGAGCAATAATAAAAGACCAAATTAGACAGAAAAAAGAGGTTTATTAGCAGAGCTCCTTTGTTGTTTGGAGGTTTGGAGACCACCTACAGTCCCCGGCACAACTCTGAAAATGAAATCTAAGCTTTAAATGACTGAAAGTGAACAGTGAAGCATTGGCCACCAGAGTGGAAACAAAACGGCCCTGAACTTATTATTGACCTTTAAAATCTGATTTATTAGCCACTCAGTGATGTGCATAATTTGTCTGACTCACTCATACACATGCCTGATGCTGTTCCCTTATAATAACACATAATACACTCCAATGTCTCGGACTGACTTGCACACGGAGAAAATATAACTCTGTCACATTACATACTGGTGTGTTTGTGCATCTAAGGATGGGAAAACACTTAATGGAGAATCAATGCAGAGGAAGGTGGGAAATGTCTTTGTGTAGTTTGAGAATATTTACAATACAGTTACAGTGAGAGTCATGAAGGAGAAGGAAAGGGAAAAGGATGGATTATTATTAGACAGGAGTAGGCCTGTCACGATAACAAACTTTGCTGAGCGATAAATTTTCTCAGAAATTATCTCGATAAGCGATAATATTGCGCAAAGCGATAATATTGTCATTTTTAGACCATTTTCAACTAATATAATGATAATGCCATAATAATGCAAGTACACCCTTTCAAAGATCAATAAACTTTAATTTCTAAAGAACATTTTACACTGGAAATGAAAGAAAATTTAAATAATGAATGGAAAAGTATGATGGATAATAAAGTCTTTGTTCTGTAAACAAAATAGCCCTTCAAAAAGTATATAAAAAAAATATTAAACATGGGGCTTAGACAGGAAAAAATGGGAAAACTGCCAGTTAGTACCATTGTATTAATAAAAAACTAGAAAAAAATATACTGCGCATCGTTGCTGTTTGTGAAGCTGAATTATCTCCCCTCATCACTGCGTGTCAGACTGATCTATGAACCGCTGCTGCGTCGCGACGCTTTTCCACATATGCCGGGACACCGGCCCAAAAGTAATGCAGCCCACTGGGAATCCTCCCAAACTTTTCGCTTAGCCGGCATTGCTCTCGATGTGTATTTTATCATATACGGTAGTATACAGGCTGACTCTATTTGTGTAATGTGCCTGCGCATTACGGGGGTTATTACGGTAGACCAGGAAGTGGGGGCTTTTTACTGACATTGTAGGCTACATGTGTGTGTTCTGTCTACATGTGGGGAGCAGCGATACACTAAATGAGAAAGTGCTCGCAGCTATTTTCCTCCTTTCAACTTATTTACATGATTCAGCGTAAGAATCGGAGGTTTCGCGCGAGAGCATGAGAAGCCATGTGCGAGTCTCACGGACGATGCGTGAAAGTTGGCAGCCTGTAAAACAAATGCGGCATATCTGCTCACACAGATGCTTCACCACGGGTTCGTGCTGCAACATGCTGCCGTCAAGTATGACGCTAGACTAGAGAGATCACTTCGCAAGAAACCAGTGTTCAGTCGAGATGCTCCATAGTGAAACCTGCTGTCATACACAGTCTATGGTAAAGTAAGATAGAAAAAAAAAAAAAAATTTATGAAAATTATCATGGCCGGCAAATTTATCGCCCTCATTTTTTCTTACCGTGCAATTAATTGACTTATTGCTTATCGTGACAGGCCTAGACAGGAACAGTAAAAACATATATGTTTTCTCATGTTGCATTGACTAAACTTGTATTTGCTGGGCAAGCATTTGCTGGATGGAGTTTGAGTTTACATGCATTTTATAATTAAGATAAGTGCATGTGAAAGATATATTCCCCTGGAAGGTCTTTTTCTTAAGTTAACTTAAACATGTCTGAAAGCAGCTGTACTTTCTCAGAAAAGATAAAATGTTTGTTGAATTTATGTAAGTTTTAAAGCTACATATTTTCAGTCCACAGTTGTCATTTTTATTCTTGCGCTGTGGTTCGACTCCAAATATCCTTTAATGAAGGCTTTATTTATTTTTTTATGCATGTTGACAGTCTGGATTTTTTACATAGAAGTACAACATTTTGCAGCCTGGTGAGAATTAAGAGTTACAGGATTCAGAGAACTGGGTTTTCCACTGATAGTACAGCTGTCTCATATGAAACTCTGGGTTTGTGCTAGAAAATGGGAATCTGTTACAACTAAAAGTAAAGCTTGGACAGCTTTAGCTGCTGTTAGCTTCAATGACTGTTCAGGGAACAAAGCTGTACAAAAGTCAGTGTTTGCACAACTAAAACAAAAAACACCAAACTGCAATGTAAATACACATACATATATATATATATTTTTTTTCTATCAGGACCACGCACCCCATCTCCCATTTCGTATGTGCCTTTATTCTATTTTATTT
>JBAMHW010000001.1:5330221-5346713 GCA_037177495.1 Rhadinocentrus ornatus
GTATGACATTTCATGTTTTTTAATTGCATTACAGGAAATAAAGAACTTTATCACAATATTCTAATTTTCTGAGACATTCCTGTATATATGGACAAACAACCAATCACGCACACACTCATTCCCAGGGAGAATTTAGAGACACCAATTAATCTAACATGCATGTCTTTGGACGGTGGGAGGAAGCCGGAGAACCCGGAGGAAACCCACTCACACACAGGGAGAACATGCAAACTCCAGACAGAAAGGCCACCAACCCCCGAAATTCGAACCAGGGACCTTCTTCCTGTGAGGCTGTGGTGCTAACCACCACACCACTGTGCAGCCCATATATATATGTAAATGTATTTTATTTCAGCATATTAAAGTTATATCTTATTGGAATGTATCATATAAAAAATACTCCTAAACTACTGATGTATTTTGCTTTCGTCAGTGCTGCACGTGTTGCATCACCTCACTGACACCTGGAATTATGTAGAGCATTTCTTGCATTTTCTACAGTTTTTTCACTAGCGCGTAGCCGGCTGCACGCAGACGCCGCGCAAGCATAAATCCACCTTTACACGAGACACTCGCCTGAATCAGGGAAAACGGGGCCTCGTTTGTCTTTGATCACGTGATGTTGAGGGAAATAATACGGACTTTGCTACAGGCTTCATTTGGACACGCCCCCTTTACTCGATGCAGGCTTTGGGGCTTTTGTGTCAGACGTAACATCACTAGTTACAAGTATTTTCTGACAAAGTGAAGCTAAGGGGGACATGACAGTGGCTGAACACAGACTGTAATGAGTTTTCGGTGCTGTAGTGAATTAGCCTCCTCCCCTCTGCGTTCACATCTCTCCTCCTAAAATACGCCTCAATCTGCAGCTGACGGAATGATGAACGCTCCTTCTGTACTGACATTTTATACACTTGCGTTATTTCTGCAGTTACTAGCTACTAATCTAATGCTATGCTAGGATAAAAACAGCGATGTTGCTAACATAGACTGTTGTTATGACGTTTTTAGGAATAACTTAGCCACACGATATGTGTGAACTGCCGACATCAGCCGGTTCTTGGCTACAAGTCAATGTTGTAATGCTCTAACATTTCATATACACATCCTCTTCCGGTGCTTCACACTTCAAAATAAGAGTTCCGCTTACAGCAGTTAGCCAAAACATTGCAACGGTTAGCACTTTAAGCTAATTTAGCACAACTTTAGCAACGTCACGTAAATAAAAAAAAAAAGCTGACCGACACAACAAAGCAGAGTCATTAATTTCACAACATTATTATAAACTTACCTGTCGGCAAGCTCCACTCGGCCCAGTGATTAAATGTAACCTGGCTAGCTACTAGCTAACCCTGTTGAACAGACAGGGGGGGTGGCTGTGGGATTGAATTGACCCAGAGCTCCATCTAGTGGACTAACGCCGCAAGGACATCATTTGCATGACTCCAATACTTAACAGCATTTACTGTTTTATGTGAAAGTAAGACTAAAGTGGCTTATAATCGGAAAAAACAACAGCCGATATTGGCCATTTTAAAAAGGGCTAATATCGGCCGATTCAATCGGTCAGGCCCCACTCCATATGTTACTCCAACTATACTTCTGCTGCTGTTGATCTGATGGTTTAAGAGCTTTGAGCTTAAATGATCCAGAGAAAAGCTGTTGAATATGAGGATGCACATGTGAACTTTAGCTAACAACTCCTATGCTGCTTGTTCTCATCTCTTCTAGGTGGCCTCCCTTATGAGTTTAAGGTGGTGATCGCTGGGAACCATGAGCTGACCTTTGATAAAGACTTTATGGCCGAGCTGATCAAGCAGGATTACTACAGATTCCCTTCAGTCTCCAAACTCAAACCAGAGGACTTTGACAATGTCCAGTCACTCCTCACAAACTGTGTGTACCTACAGGACTCGGACGTCACCATAAAGGGTTTCCGGATATATGGGGCACCGTGGTAAGAACACCTTCCTGTATTATGCTATCATCCCATTTGCTCGACAACTAGCATCACTCTCCTTTATTATCACTGAGTCACATTTCTCATTGTGTTGTGGATCCCTGAGGTGAAGGTGTGCCTTCTCCTCTGTCAGATCTGGCTGTTTTCCAGCTCTGCGCTCTGCAGTAACTGTTCTCTGCTGTACGCTCTCAGTGAGAGGCCTCTCTTACATGCAGGGTGCTGCTCCCAGCTTGCACATTCCTTTATGAGCTCAGGACCTTCGCCTGCTCTCCGGGCTTGTGTTACACCGGTGTTTTGACATGGGGTCAAGTGATACGCGTGGTACTGGGACACCTTGTCAATAGCTTTTTAGGTGCTGTGTTTTGTTGACTGTGTCATAAACGTCATGCATTTAGGAAACTGAGGCAGATGGGAGTTTTGATCAGACAAGCCATGATTACAGTAAATTTTCCTTGGAAGAGAGTTTGCTATATTTACAAAAATGGGCCTGGCATCGCCTCTGATTTAACCGAACTATTAAAATTGTATTTACAACATTCCCATTTGTTTAGATTTCCAGTTTCTTTTTGGTTCTGTTCTCATTACAGCTGAGACTAACAACAATAAACTTTACACAGAAAAGTTGATCTTTGGACTTTGAGAATCAGTGTTGGATCATGCAGATGAAGCTCAGTTTGGATTGGAAAACAATACACATGTGATTAAATTAAATTAAGAATGCCATTAAACTTTTGCAACTTTTAAAATTCTGCTTTATTTTGATCCTAGAATAGAAATAAAGTTTTCCAGGAAGCAGAAGATGGTCTAAACAATGTAATAATAAAAACAGATGTGGTAAAATGGGCATAAATTAAAATGGCAGAATTCCTCATAGGAGTACTGTAGCATGAATGTATTCACCTTTCATCATCATGGCAGTGTCTCTGTAATTCATCCATCTGTTCGAACATTAATTTATTAAAATAAAAAAGATTCTTACGTTTTGTCTGGCAACAATTCACCCAAGTTTGACAAAACAATGTGATTGAGATTTCAGGAAAACCAAAATTGTACATCTATTGCATGATTGTATTTTTTAATCATTGTACTACTTCTGTATGTTGTATCATTTCAGGTTATATCAAAGCTGCACATCAGCCCAAATCTCTGCAGAGGAAATTATCTTGAACTGATGCTCAGAATTTGTTGATGCAGTCGTGTGTCTCTGAGGTTCTTTTTAGTTATGTGATACCTGCTCTCAGCTTTGTTTGTCTTCGTGAGATTGCCAAAAAGAAAGAAGCATCGGTAACTCCGTGTGAACTGCTGCCATCTCACCATCTCTGCAGCCTGACCTCAGCTCGCCTGCACTACAGCTGTGTGTGTTTTATGTGACAGTTGAGGCTGCAGCTTCCCCTCTCCTGCTGTGACTGTCTCTCTGCTCTCTCTGCACAGTGGACTTAAAATAGCTATTTAGGTTGCACCCTATTCCTTTAGCGGCTATAATTAGCGGGTTTGCAGCCTGGCTTCAGAGGTGGTAGGGTGGAGGCAGATCCCAGCATTCCTCAGACACATAGCAGCAGGAAGAAGAGTTTACACTTCCCTCCTTGCCATGCTACTGTTTCAAAGAGGAAGGATGCTACCCCCTTTCTCCCTGGTGGGTGTTTAGTGTGAGGGCTGGTAAGTGTCTGTTGTGACAGCTGGAGGTCTCATGAGAGGCAGAGAGGACAGCTTGTCCCCCCTTCCTCCCCAAACCCACTCCTTCTCAGCTTCCTCACCTCCTTCACACCCATATGCCACGGTGGCCTGAGGTCTGGCCTGCTTGTCCAGTGTGAGGTCTCACTTAGCCCCGCAGTGACCCCTCACTTCATCAACAGCTCGCTGCATATGGGCTTAGCTCCTCCAGCCACTCGGGTGTGCTGCTGCAGGCCAGGATGCGACTGCATCGCTCAGGGAATGTAGCGTGTAACAACCACCTGATTAACACTGCTGTAGCTGCATAGGTGAGCTCTGCTGCTGCTGTAAAAACAAGTTCACTTCTCATATTAGGCTTGCTGGCTGTGAAAAAATGGCTGCTATGATAGATATCTTTTTGCTAGGACTACATCGACAACAGCCTTTTTTTTCTTCTTTTTTTTTACATTTCAGTAGCAGTCCTGTTAAGATAAACAAATCAAATGTCAATGAAAGCTTTTTCATGGCATTTTATTAACAATTCCTTTCCATTCTAACGGGAATTCAGCTGTCCTCTCTGCTCTTAAAAAGCTTTTTACCACAGAAATGTTTTTTTTTTTTCTTTCTCTCCAATCAAAGATGGAAAAACAGATTCTTACTTGTAATAAAAACCACACACACACGGCCTGTGTGGCATCAGCTGTGGGATTGTAGACTGATGTGAAACCTTGAGTTCAGCATTGAGCTATTGGCATTGTGAGTTTTTGTATCCAAAGGTGATGTGCAATGGTTTATTCGAGCCAGAATACAAGGACAGTAACTATTTCCCTTCTTACCTTTTTGTTAGAAATGGACAAATTGCACTGTTTTGCATAAATAGACATGTAAAGAGTCCAGAACGTATTTGAGAGTTGTTCATTATTTAAGATTTTCTACAAAGTCTCTCTTCAAAATTAGATTCAGTGTTGGTTGAGTTTGTTTTGTTTTTTATATACAGATTCAGATCCAGGTGCATGCATTAGCGGCACACTCCATCCGCACAGTTACAGATATTTGGGATGCGTTGTCAGCAGTGGGCAGCGGTTGGACCCACATAGACTGGTGCAGCCTCACGCACAAGTAAACACGCAAGTCTTTAATTAGATTCGACACTGGCGTATAAAGACAAATTTATTTAAGTGTAGCTGGCCTCAAGTGGACAAGCTGAAGAAACTACAGTAACATTTTCACGTGCAGATCCACAGCACTGTTGTCTGGACTATTACCAGCAGCACAGTGGAAAGCGCAGCTATAAACTACAGTTTTACAGCCACTTTGTTTAATTTTATGCATCTCACTAAAGTAAATGCTTAGTCAGATTTATTGTTCAGATTTCTACAACAAAAAGACTTGTGGAGAAGCAGCAGGTTCAGACACCATGAACTCTTATTTTATAATTAAACGAAGGGAAACATCGTGCTCCATCTGGTTTGTTTTATCATTTCATCATTATTAAAGGTGCATTATTAGTTCAAACACTGGATCTATGGATCTATTATTGTTTAAGTAATAATCTGCAATGTCTCAAAGTGACTGGTTTTTTTCTTAAAAGAAAAGTTTGTAGTGGACTTTTCAGGGATAGTTTCACAGAGTTAGATTTGAACAAGGTCAGGCTTCGTCTCTGGCAAAGCTTGCTTTTGTTTTATTTATTTATTTTTTCTGCTGCAATATATGCAAACATTGAAATTGTGCCAACAAGTTTCCTTAGTTAATTAATCTCACTAGAGTATTTGAAAAGCCAGTTATGAAAAAAGAAAGAAAATCCTTCACTGGTGAAGAGAAAATTGCCCCAGATGTGAGAAATGTGCGTGCATCTTAAGCCCATGTGTTTTAATGTATTCACAGATGGGATTAATTCAAAAAGCAAAATATTACTGAATAGCAGTAAAGAGCCGTTTTATACAACAGTCAGTTAGAAAAGGCTGCTTTTCAGCCTGTCACCTGAACTGTTTTCACTTAATTTAATTAATACTTTTATTAATTACAAATGGGAAATTGAAACTTAGAGATGAATCTACAGAGTAGCAAAGTTATTGATCATCATTTGAACATCTTTATGAAAAACATCTCTTATAAGATCCTTGAACTCTTGGTAACATAAGTGATGTAAACTAGTAGCAAATGGGATTTCTACAGTTTTTAAGTTGCAACTAAAGATTGTTTAATTTTGATGTGGCTTTAAATATATTTTTAAAGGAATCTTTGAAAAGTCAAAACTCCAAATTTGTTTAACTAATATTTCTAATATTTAAATGATTGTTTCTGATGCTGTTCGCAGCGTTTAGGTGAAAAAAACCTGCTTCGGCCTGTTTAACTCCTGTTTGGGAATGGAGAGCTGATGGAGTGAAAGCAGTGTAGCGTGAAAGACGCGCAACTTGCACTGTTTAATGACAGATGCTTAACAGGCCGAATGCCTCAACCTCCTCCCTCACACTCACGCTCTCCTACACACTCGTGCTGTGCAAGGAAGAGCAGGATTCTGTACCTTGTCAATCAAAGCTCCTTAAAAGGTGTCTGAGTTTAGCCGTTTTGGATTTTATGCACATTGGTAACCCATGTGCTGCAGGCAAGATTTCACAAGAAAAACTCTTGTTTCAGAGTCTCTGAATTATATATCCTGTAAATAAATCTGCTTTTTAAGTATTATTATGAGGTTTGATGTGTGTGTGTGTGTGTGTGTGTGTGTGTGTGTGTGTGTAACTGTAAAATAAATTGTCAAAACTTATCTACAAAAAACAACTTAAGAACACACCATTCAGGGGTCACACAAATGGAATATTTTGCTTGACAGATTAGAATATGGTGATGTTGTTTAGTACTTTACAGTAGAACGATGCAGTGGTGGAATAACTAGTCATTAGTTAGCATTTAATTCGTTGTTCTTGCAGGTTTTAGCCTCCACATTAGCAGAATGTGGCTTATTACAACCATTACTAAAAGTCCTGGTTGAGTGTCTGTAGTTTCTTGGTGAGCCCATTAGTTTAAAGAAGACTGATGTGGGCGTGAATCAAAGACAAATACTGAAGTTTGTCAGCCATCTGCAGCTCATATTGCAGAGCAAACGAGCCGCCACATTTGAGTCAAGATGGATTACTGGGTTCAGTGGGAAAGGGAGTTCCCATTCCTGGCAAAAGAAAATGGCATTATAGTCTGTTCTGAGATATGAGAATTCATAATGATGCTGAAATCAGCACCAGAGGACTTCAGAAATACTCAGAGGATATATCTATCTGTTGGTTGACCAGAACCAGTATTTCCAAATGGAGCTTATTTGATTTTTAGGGGTATTAATAATCCTTTAAGCAACAGAGTTAGGTTGTGATTTCTTAATACTATTAACTCCTTAACATGCACATTACAGCAAAATACTGAGCAGGTTTCCGTTTTGATTTGCATTTAGAACATGTAAATACTAGGATTCAGGGATTCTTTATTGGTCATTCCACAAGTTCCACACGGGTGGGACGAAATTAGTTACCCCGATCCCAGTGCAGGCCCCCATTAATACACAAAAAGTATCACCTTTAAAAAAAAATGGTGCTACTAAAGCATTGATACATTAATTAAAGGTGTTTTTTTGCATATTTGTAAGAATACCAGCATCTACTTCCTGTCGCCAGTCGTTGTTTTTCTGTCCCCGTTTTGCTTATTGTTGAAACAACTCATTTGGGTGCTGAATTACAACCTCAAGCATTACAACTGCACTGCTCCCCTCTGGTGACACTACACATCAAAGATTATTTCAGACCAGTTCCTGGAAACAAGTCTGATTCGCATGTATTTTTTGTTGCATTCAGATTACTTCTAAATGCATTAATTGATGTAAATCTGGCTGCGAAGTTGTTGTAGTTTACACAAAAGCAGTAGTCAAATTAGGGCTGGGCAATATATTGAGATTTTCAAATAAATCGAGACTATTGGACGCGTTATAGAATGAGGGAATATCGTTTATATCGAAATAGCTTGTTTTGAGTTAAAAGCATTTTTTCGTTTGCATTTTGCACAGCTTTATTTTTGTTATGGTCTTTGAAAAGTATTTTTCATTTATTTTGTTTTAGGAGCATTTAATTTAATTTAAAGCTACTTTAATTTCAGTCAACAGTTTTAATGCACATGTATGCTGATCATTAATAAAAATGTATTTAGCACTGAAGGCTGTAAATAGAACGGTCTCTTTGGTTACTTGAGAAAAAAAATTAGTGAGATTTATATTGATATTGTGATTCACTTAAATATCGAGATATAAAATTTGGTTCATATCGCCCAGCCCTAAGTCAAATAACTGGTAAATAATCTTCCTGCATTCGGTACACTTACAATGTTCTTATTGGTAAATTAATCCAAATGGTGCAGAAATTTAGTGGCGTTTGTTAAGCAGCAGCTGCCACAGTGTAAAACACTGTCCATTTTTGACCCATCTTTACCCTGCCCCATCTTTTAACCCAGCCCCCTAATCGCCACCTTATTAACGATAAAAGGCTCTGTTCTCGCTGCTGTTTCATTCCTTGAGGAGGTAGCAGGCATGGCACTTTCATATGTGAACCTGGGTTGGATACAAATCTGATCGGTGTCGAAGCGACCTCAGTCTGAAAGGTCATGCCGCATTTTATCCGACCTTGACGTCACAGAAGTGAGACAAACGGCACAATTCTGCATAGATGAAAGAGGATCACGGCAATATTGAATAATGGCAATATCGAATCCTTTCATTCATCAGTTCCAACCGTGCAAGTACTCCCAACTTCATACACAAACACGTGAAGCATCCATATTTTATGGCGTGCTTTCACTTCATGGCCATGTACCATTCACACTTAAGTGGGATGAAGGTCACATTGAAATGACAATGCGAACAATCACGTGAAACAATTGGATTTCGGGAAAAAGTTGGACTTAAGACCTGCAGTGTGAACGTAGCCTAACTGTGGCCCTAACCAAGCGGCAATCAGAGGTAGAGACATGACTTCATCGCAAAGAACAGGATGGAATTTATTAAAATCAATACTCACCTAACAGATTTGTAAAACTTTTGAATTTAATGGTATTATCCCGGAGAAGATTTTACAGCACCAATGTTAAGTAACCTTATTTTCTTCAATTCAGGCCTGGATTAGTTAGCTGACAGTAAATATTTTAAGCTAATTCTTGTTATTTTAACTAATCAAGTTAAAAAGCAAATTGTACAGATCTAAAAGTCACTGCAGTGATTTGCTTTCAGGATTTTTGTTTGCTTTCTGACATTGCTTTCATTGTAAAATGTTGTAAACCGAGTAGTTTAACAGCTGTGGGAGCCTGTGATGGACATTCTCAACGCTGGTGATGAAAATAAGCATGTAGCTCATACTCTCATGCACACACTGGGCTGAGACGTCAGTGTTGAGGAGATGGCTGCTGGCTGGTCACAGATTAGTGAGGAATCCTGCAGGTTTTGCTGCCTGAGATAAGCCGTGCTGACTGACTTGGAGCAGGAAGAGAAACCCCCCTCTTTTCTTCTTCTCTCTCTAACAATGAACCTGTTTTGTGATTCTGGCCTTGACCACAACTTAACTCTCTGGTCGAAGGTTAAACTGTTGCTGGTCCCTCTGTTCTCTTCCTCTTGATCCTCATTTTTCCTTCTCTGCAGTCAACTGGAGAGTCTCTCTTTCCCTCTCCTCCCTTGCTCCTGTCATAATTCTCCTTCCTTATCCATTCTTTTTTTCTTTTAATCCTCTTCTTTCATATTAACGGATTTTTCTTCGTATACTCCTCTTTCTTTGCAGAACCAACACTGTTACGTCTAGAGCAGCTATACCAGACTCGCCATTTGCTTAGTTCATTTTAAAGCGAATCAAGTCAGCTGGCTGAAATGTGTACGTGTTCATGCAGTTGCGTGTGCATGTGGCTCCCAGAGGCAGCAGATTAAATCCAAGTGCCCTCATTTGACTCTCTGAAGCTCACCTCAGGGGAAACCCAGAGGGCCAAATGCAGATTTGTCATTTGCAGATTTTAGTTTTATTCATGTATTCATTTCTCACTGCAAAGGTCAGCCGTGTGTGTGTGTGTGTGTGTGTGTGTGTGAAGGGAGAGAGAGGTAGTAATGCACAATGGTGTTGGAATATAGGCACATTTATCCTCAGTTGTTTTCATTATGAGGAGGGCAGAGATTTGTGCAGTTTGTTTTCTCCTGGACTCCCCTCAGTCTCCTTTACTCATCTCTCTGTCTGCACTATGAACACCTCTTCCACGTTCTAACACCAGATGGATTTCCACCCACGTGCTTTCATGCACTTTTTCAGTTTTAGCATAAAAACAACTAAGTGAAAAGGCAGTAAAAAAAAACAACAACACATCTTGTATGTGAAGTGGAAGAGCTGGTGTATTGATAAAACAAACTGACAAGTGCATTGGAAACGGATTAAGCAAAGCACACATGAAGCATGTGAGGTTAAACTGCACTTTTCTGTTCCTTGCTTTTCTGCAGGGGGTTGCTTAGCTCTGTTCTGCAAAGTTCACATATTTTCACCCAGCTCCTGAACTGTGCTGTGCCCTTTTTTTTGTTTTCTTTGTTGCATGTTAAGATTTGACTTCTGCTCATTTCTTTTGCAAATCAGTATTGGCACCCAGCCAAAATATAAGGCCCAACTTCTGGCTGAACAATTTTTTAACATAATGGCATAATATGAATAAAATCATTCGTGTTTTTTTGGGGAGAAAGCACTAAATTTGGATGAAAACCTACCTGTGACAATGTGATTTAATTAGCCTGCACAAAGTTCTTTTCTTAACCCAAAACCTTTGGATGAATTGTACTTCACAAATGGGTTTAATAATATTAAATAAATCCCAGCAGCCAAATTCCACCTACAAGGCAGGAGACTGTAATGGCAGTATATTAATGTCTATAGTTTTAGAGTGACATGCTCAGTAGTCACACATAGATGTTTGGGTATTGATATATTTTATCATGCTGTCTATGGCAGGAAGAAAACCTGCAATGCTACTCCCCCTCCAGTCTGCCTCTTTTCTCTCAGGAAATGGCCTTTTGTTGAACTAACATCCTTGTGTTGTTAAAGTAGGACCACCCCTGACCTCTTCACACATTCACACACTCATGCATGTGTAATCTCTGGGGAAAAGAAGCTTAAAAATGCAGACTGGAGGAGAAAATGAAATATGCTTAATTAATTGCTCATTAAATTTTTCTGCTTGATACAAAAAACACACTTATAACGAATTGTCTTCATTATAAACAAACGTTCATATAAAAAATGACCCACATTTTATCTATATTTGTATGGAACAAATAATGATGCAGACTTCCTGTCTCCATCTGCTTTTCTATATGTAGACACTTATCTTTTCATTTTAATTAGCACATAAGAATTTATCTTCACCCCATTAGCTGGTTCTCTATAGATATTCACGTTCTCGTACAGCATCAACACAATTTAATTTAATAATGATTTAATAAGCGTCTTTAATATTACATATTTTAGACCGCTTGGTGGCTCTAGAGAAAGAGAATTTTAGCTTAGTTTGTCCACGTCGCTGAGGTCTGGCATTTGTGTCGGCTGCTTTTAGCTTAATCACCCCTAAGTCACCTCTTCCTCGGCGCCAGCCTCTGTCAGTTTGTGTTGGCTGTCTGCCCACCACTCGCTCTCTCTTTCTCTATCACACACACACACCGGTTCTCTGTCAGAGGGTGAACACATGGCAGCTTTACCTCCGATGAGGCAATGAGCTCTGACAAATGTCCGTCACCAAAAGTCAAGGGCTTCATAGTCACTCTATGCAGAGTGAAAGAATAAGGGCAGAGTTCATTTTGTAAATATATGGTGAAAACCATATAGTGAATAGAACGGAGGGGGTTGTTTCAGCATTCATGTAACGCGTTACTTTTCAATAATCGCAAAGTAAAACCACTAACTTAAATGTCTTGCTCGGACTGAAACTTACCTGGACAAAAATCTCTGCTTTATCCCTGCTTTTCTCAGTGTCAACAGATTTATTAATTAATATTTTTTTAGTTGCTGGTGGAGAACATCTTGTTAAAAACTAGACATACTGAGAACACTGCAGAGTGCAAGCCTCTGATAAACCCTTTTCACACAGCAGGTTAAAGGCAAAGCTTTGCTGCACATCATCAACTTGTTTTTAAGGAATGGAGACAGAATCTGATTTGCATGAACTACCTAAGGGAGACAGTAGTAGCTTATTGAGGACATCTTTTTTACGCTGGTATATATATCATGATTGATAATTACAATGTTTAGCTCAATGTTGTTGTATGTTAGTGGATTACTGACCTGAATTTGATTTAGTTTCAGGTGGTGGTAAGTTGAAACCAGTGATGTGTAATGCTTTTCCACACAACTAAAAAATTGTCAGACCTAAATAAAACCAATATGAACCATACTGGTGATGAAGTCATATAAAGCATGAAAACTGAACATTTTTCTAACAAATATTTCTGAACTTTTGCATTTCAGCCCTGCAAGCTGTCACTTTATTTTATCTTGTAACACTGCTGTAATAGGCTCCAGCTTACCCCGCGACACGTAATAGGAATAAGCGGTACAGAGACTGACTGACAGATTTTTTCATTCCTTCCTTCAATTGTATTACACAAGAAAACACAGTTGACACTTGTTTATAGGGATGCATGATATGTCGGCATTAATATCGGTATCGGCCGATGTTAGTCATTTTTTTAACATATATGTATCGGTCCGATAAGCAAAACTGGGCCGATATCAACAGCTGACATTCATTTTCATCTAATTGCAAATTAATGTACTAATGACTATTCTGATAGTCGATTAGTCACCGACTATTCAAACGACTAGTCGACCAATCGGATTATGTATCTCATAATTATTAAATGGCTTTGAAATCTTGCATGAGGTTGTTGTGTAAGTCCAACGTGCCTCCTCTCTAAATGTTCGAGCATTGCGGACCTAATTCCTTTGTACACGAACTCCGCTTTATAAATCTCACATGTATTTAATTTATTTTGTAATACCACCATATTTTCCCCCGGCGGACTTTACTGCACATGTGCAACTCTCAGCAGAGATAGAAAGAGAAGACGATGTCTGACTCTGTAGTTTTTCTTTTTTTTACGCATGCGCAACGCTCAGCAGAAAAAGAAGAAAAAGACAATGTCTCACTCTGTAGGTGTCTTTTTGCCGACAATAGTCGGGTAAATTCGTTGTCGACTAATTGTCAACTATAGTCGACAACGTCAACTAATCTAATATTGCGTCATTTTTACTTTGTAAAGAATTTGACAATCTTAAACCTTTTGAGACAAAATATATATATATCAACATCACTAGGCCTGTCACGATAACAAATATTAAACATGGGGCTTAGACCGGAAAAAAACGCCAGTTGGTTCCATTGTATTAATAAAAAACTAGAAAAAAATCTACTGCGCATCGTTTGTGAAGCTAAAATATCTCCCCTCATCAAAGCGTGTCAGACTGATCTATAAGCTGTGAGTGAACCATGCTGCTGCGTCGCGACGCTTTTTCACATATGCCGGGACACCGGCCCAAAAGTAAAGCGGCCCACTGGGAATCCTCCCGAACCTCTCGGTTAGCCGACGAGTTACAGCCATGTTCCAGAATTAAAGAGTAAAATATTTCATTGGTGTTAGATTGCTATACCTTTGCTCAATGGCGCACAAAATAGAAATTGTCAAGCATCTGTTAATGGGACCAGATTGTGGTCGACGTCCAGCTGCTTGTGTGTTTTGTTGTCAGGGCATTGGTGCAGCTGCAGGTGTTTTTGTCAGGTTACAGATGCAGGGAGGTTCATGCTGTGTGGAGCCTCTGCAGCTGCAGGCTCGAGGGGGATAGGGAAGTGTGTAGCTGGAGGTTTGTTCTCGCAGGCTGTCCAGGTCAGCAGCTGTAGGTTGTTGGTGCTTGTGTGTGTAAAATGTGTCTATGTGTGTGTCAGGGGAGTGAAGGAGAGGGTTAAGTAATGAATTTGTCATTGCACTCTTGCTCTCAGCATTGTGATGGCTCACAGCTTTCCCTGCTAAATGACTCACCCTGCACACACACGCTCTCGTGCTCTCACCAGTATGTCATTATGCAACCAAAACAACACAGAAATTCAAATATGAAGCACACTTACCAGCACACACCTAATATACATCCATATTAATGTGTGTTAATGCAGACAAACAAAAAAGTTTCATGTCTCCCTGAGTTTTACTGGTGCATCTCCCAGTCAGAATCTTGAGGTGAGGCCCCAATATGTCAGAGAGTGAGTGATGGGTCTTAGTTTAATAAAGCTCTCCTCCACAGGCTCATGTACATCAGTTACCTGCTGGGCAGGCAGAGGTCTGCCACACAGCAACCAGCAGCTCCATCAAATGCTGATGGGCCTGGAAAAGGGCTGATGCAGCCAAATTCCTGCTGAGGATCCAGGCCACAAATCACTGAAAAAATACAACTAAAAGAATCTAGTTCAGGTCATTTTTTCAGGCTGTCACTCATGTAAAGGTGGTGTTGTGTGGGAAATGGTTATCATTTTTTTGTTTAAATGCAGTTCCAATCAAGGTTAGTTAAGATGACAGATGACTGACTTCATGACTTGACGAGACGACACTCACACCACTCGACAATCAAACATACCAGATGTGTGTTTGATTCTTTTAGGAAGTTGTTGCAAAACGGTAAGGATGAAAAATGTCACCTTCCATAGAACAGAAGTGATGCTGTAGCAGCCTCCAAGCTAACCTCTTTAAGTGCCACCATCAGACCTGTCGCGATAACAAGTTTTGCTGTGAGATTAATATTCTCGGGAAATATTGCGATAATATTGCGCAAAGCGATAATGTTGTCATTTTGAGACCATTTTCAACTAATATAATGATAATGCAATAATAATGCAAGTACAGCATTTCAAATATCAGTCAACTTTAATTTCTAAAGAACATTTTATACTGGACCTGGAAGAAATTTTAAATAAAACAAAAACAAATAGAATGGACTCTCAGTCTCATTAACAATGAATGAAAACCAAACACAACCAAAAACAATAAGTATGATGGATAATAAAGTCTTTGTTCTGTAATCAAAATTGCCCCTCAAAAAATGTATTAAAAAAAAATACTAAACATGGGGCTCAGACAGGAAAAACTGGCAAAACTGCTAGTTCGTATCATTGTATTAATAAAAAACTAGAAAAAAATCTACTATGCATCGTTTGTGGAGCTGAAATATCTCCCCTCATCACTGCGTGTCAGACTGATCTATGAACCGCTGCTGCGTCCCAACGCTCAATTTTCCACACATGCCGGGACACCGGCCCAAAGTAATGCGACCCACTGGGAATCCTCCCGAACCTCTCGATTAGCCAACATTGCTCTTGATGTGTATTTTATCACATGCGGTAGTAAACAGGCTGACTCTATTTGTGTAATGTGCCTGCGCATAACGGGGGTTATTACGGTAGACCAGGAAGTGGGGCTTTGTACTGACGTTGTAGGCTACATGTGTGTGTTCTGCCTACATGTGGGGAGCAGCTATACAATAAATGAGAAAGTGATCACAGCTATTTTCCTTCTTTCGACTTATTTACATGATTCAGGGTGAGATTCGGAGGTTTAGCGTCTCACGGCCGTTGCGTGAGAGTTGGCAGCCCTGTAAAACAAATGCGGCATATCGGCTCGGACAGGTGCTTCACCACGGTCTCGTGCTGCAACATTCTGCCGTCAAGTACGACACTAGACTAGAGAGATCATTTCGCAAGACACGAGAGCGTTCAGGCGAGATGCTCCATAGTGAAACCTGTTGTCATACACAGTCTATGGCAGGGTTCTTCAATTTGGTCCTACGGGGGCCGCAATCCAGCAGGTTTTTAATATATCCCTGCTTCAACACACCTGATTCAAATTAATGAGTCATTGTGCAGAACTTGATTGGCTGTTAGAGCCATTTAATTGGATGCAGGTGTGTTGGAGCAGGGATGCATGGAAAACCTGCTGGATTGCGGCCCTCGAAGGACCGAATTGGAGAACCCTGGTCTATGGTAAAGTAGAATAGAAAAACCTATTGCTTATCGCGACAAGCCTAGCCATCATTGCTGATGAGCAAAACAACCAAAACCTATATTTAGTTGCAAACATATGGCATCTTTATGATTTATTCAGTCTTGTAAACATGGGAACATAACTCTACTCCCAGCAGGAAGTATCGTCTGGACCCCGCATCAAGCTAGGGGTCTGGCTCAGGATGGGACAGTTTGGTTTGGTAAAACCGGATCTCTGTTGTGTATTACAGCCAACCTTACCTGGTAGGCAGGTATAAGCCAGATGGCAATAGATGGGTCCACGTAATAACGTGACGTCATAGCAGTGTGACAGGATGAAAATGGTGGACATCCAGCAGTTTGTGCTCTTTCTTCATGGCATGTATCTTTAAACAACTAGACATCCAGCGTATATTCTTACAACCAATCAGTGGATTGCGGTGTGTCAGGCTCCACCTTTTAGCGTCAGACTGGTTACATTGAGACCCCAACATCAGGGTCCCAAAAAAGTAGGACAGTTTGAGTCGTATATTCGGGTAGTTTTTGCCTGCTTAATTGAAAAACAAAGTTAGAAAATGTGAACTGTGCCGAGCCTGACTCTGTGGTGGAAACGGGGCTTAGGAATAGTGATCTTGTAAATATTGGCAGCTTCAAGCTGCCTCACAACATGAAAATATCAAAACTGACACATAAAAATGTGCAATACTGTCATTGGTTTAGGAAACTTAAACACCAACTCTGCTGTATATACAGGACTGTCTCAGAAAATTAGAATATTGTGATAAAGTTCTTTATTTCCTGTAATGCAATTAAAAAACA
>JBAMHW010000001.1:5346813-5357392 GCA_037177495.1 Rhadinocentrus ornatus
TGAAACACTGCTGGGATAGGCTCCAGCTCACCCCGCGACCCCTACTGGGAACAAGCGGTACAGAAAATGACTGACTGGTTGATTAATTTAGTTTTTCAGGGAACTGAAGACAGTTAAATGAAAATTATTTAAAGTCTTCCATCGTTTTTTAAGACAACTTGAGTCACCTTTGAGGTTTTTCAACCTGAACTGTAAAACAGGCTGGGACTCTTTTTTTTTTATATATTATTTATTTATTTATGCTCTGTACATGAGCAAAGGTTTTTCTGTGGCAACTTTGTCAGACTGTGGTCACAGAACAAAGAGCTTCCAGCTGGAGCGTCTGTGTCTTTGAGACTTGATGGGAAAAATTTAACTGGACAAAAAACTTGTTCTTTATCTACTTCTGTGATCAAACATTTGGAAGTCTTTTATAGAAAATGTACATTAAAAATACAAATTATAGTGTCTGGAGAAATCATGACATAGCAGAAACCTTTAACCTTATGTTCTAGTCAGAAGATTATTATTCTTTGTGTCGACGTTTTGATTTAGCATAAATGTTCCGAACTGGCAGCTATGACTCACTCAGCTCTTTTCACCCAAGATAGTTTCTATTTTTTATCCAGCCCTTGATTTTCTCCACAAGTGTGAGAAATGCCTTCCATCTGTGGCTGCAAGCATTAGCAGTAGGCTCAAAGGAGATGCATCTCATCTTAAGCTAGTTTTGTTGCTGTGTGAACAGATATTGACGTCTTTCTTGCCGTGAATCGTTTAGTTTTCAGGTTTTTGTTCTAAACTGAGTTTAGTTAAGTTTGGGCTCTTGTTTTTTATAATGGAGGTTGTGCAGAATCTATGATTAAGCATATATTAGATGATTTCATGTATCTTTTGTGTCTGATAGTAGCACCTCTGTTACTGTGCTACAAATATTTATTTATTAATTTAAGTCCTGGTATTGAGAAGTCCATTTCTGTGTGTAAACAAAAGAGGATCTGTTTATCATTTTTATGTAATAGCTGACTCCACGCCTTATTTATTTTCATGAAAAAGAGTTTTGGATAAAAAATCCAAAGTATTTTTATTGAAAGGAATAACAGAATGGATCTTTAGTTGTAGTTTGACACATTTCTACTGCTGTGTAAAATGTGTATTCTTCAGAGGTCAGGTAAACATGTAAGTCAAGTCTTGGTTTGTATTTACTTCTCAAGCTGAGAGCAGATGGGTTCTTAATTCTGGCTGCCAGAAGCTTCTTGTGGTCCGAAAGCTAAACGGAAAACAAGAGACCCCGAACTTGCTCTGGATGAAGTTGTGTGATTACGCTGTTTTCTCGTCTCCCCTGCAGCATGTACCGTCGGACCTCCAGGGGGACATGCTGCTACAACTCGGACGAGTAAACAAGAGGCCAAAGAGTCCGTGTGACACCAGTTTACAGCTCTGGTTCTCTTGTACTCGACCAAATCCGTCAAAAACAGACTTGAGTGGGTGGTGATAAATGTTTTTTCAGTGCAGTTCTTCTCTCTTGTGCCACACCAGCATCCTCAGAAGCCTCTCTGTATCTCAAGAAAACATACTAAGGTCCAGTTCAGCTTCTTTCTTAAAGGACAGGCATGCAAAGGTCAACAGAGTTTCTTTGTTCGGGTGAACAGATAGGATCATTCATATGAGAGGTACACAGGGAATTCACATCTCTTTCTGCCGTATTTCTTTTTCTTCTTCTTCCTGTGACATGTTTGGCCCTCAGCTGATGGCCTTCAGAGCGATGTCCCTGTTCTTTCATTTTGCTGAAAGGACTCTGAAGTGCAAGTTTCCTATAGATGTTCTGTCATTGTTTAAAAGCCTTTCCTCTTCCTCCCCGCCCTCATTCCCCTTTTTCTCTCTCCGTCTAATCTTTCTCCCCCATGTTATTGAAGGGATAAATGCTCAGAGGCGGGCTCTTTATGTGTCTTTTTTCCTTACCAAGACAAAACTTGTGGATGTATAAGTACGGTGAAGGGAAATGAAGAAAAGGGCTAAGGAGGAAGAAAAAGAAGCAAAGGCTGGTGGGGGAGGATGGCAGGTTGAGCTGGTGGGGGAAGGGAAAGGGAGGCTGGTGGGGGTGCTTTTCAGAACGTTCACAGTGGTTGGATACCTGCTCGTTCCGGTGGTTGCGTGGTGACCTTTGACCCTGGGACTGGCGGGCCTCAGTGGCAGTGTCAGCTTTAATTAGAAAGCCACACGACTCGACGCTCTGCAGAGCTGATTCTCCACTGCAAACGCTCCGATTCAGGCCGGACCAGGCAGAAGGGACGACAGATGCACGTAATGACTAACAAACACACACAGAGGGGGAGATCATCCACTTCCCAAAGACAGGACCCCCAGAAAAGGGATGGGAATTAGTTCTAGTTCAACAAAACATCTTCCAATTCAGTTTCCAATCTGATAAAATCTCTGTCATCAAAACCAAAATGAGTTTATAAATAAAACTGTCATTTGTATAAAGTTTTAGAAGCATTATCTTTTGTTTTTGTTTTTTATCAAAGAGTAGAGATGGACAGAACATCCAGGAATTAAGACGATATAGTGTTGCATTGTGCAAAAAGCACTTTGACCGTCCAGTAAGGGAAATAAAATATTGAACGAAACGTGTTACTTCTCCTCCCAAGCAAGCACTCTTGCATCGCTTTATCAGTTATGTTTGCTAATCTGCACTACCAAGTCATATTCCTTGAAACTCCATGAGCGTAGGTTGTTTTCTTTTAAGTTAATATCATGATTTTGGCCATGGTAAATGATGCACCCTCAAACAAATCTAAACTGTTTGGCTCAGAGGAATTGAGCCCTCTTCGGATGTACTTAAAGCATTGTGTTCTTCTGACTTCACCTCAATGCTGGGAGCTGCTTTGTGAATCCAGGGGTTAAACGTGGCGTTTGTGACGGCAGCTTTGCAAGCTCAGTCAGAGCTATGACGATGTCATGGTCCTCAGTTTTGCTCATGTTGCAATCAGCATGTTATGAAGACAAAAGAAAGAAAATAGTTCTTGCATTGCAACTGAAATTGTGAAAAAAAGAATTGAAGCTCTCAAAACCAGATGCCCACATGTGGTTGGAAATAAAATTCTTTAGGTACATAACTAGACTCAAACAGTAAATTTTCATATTTGTTTGTTTCTTCACTTTAAATAGCATTTTATTAAGACTCCATGTCGACTTGAGGTCATTAGAAGAGGCAAAATGTTTTAAATGCTCACTATAACAGTCTACAGCATCGCAGTGTTGGACATGCGTCAGTCAATAACTTGATTATCCTCCCTTGAATGTATACTGGACCTAAGCTTCTGGTTACTGGATAGGTTTGTTTTTCTGTGCAAACACACATAAGCTGCACTGTGATACAGGCAAGCCATTTTCACAAGGTTGTAGTCATTTTATTAAGTTTCCCTGTTGGCTCAGACAAATCCCGGCTGCCTTCCAGCTTTTTGTGTCCTCTTACCTGCAGCCTCCTTTAGCTCGCAGAACCGTGGCTTTAACTTGTTTACAGTGGAAGTGGAATTACCTACCATTAGACCTTTTTAGGAATCGGCTTCATTCACAAGTGTTGTCTGCAAAGGTGAAAACATGAAACTAAAATACCTGAAAAGAAGAACACATTAACAATTTATAGTGGGGTTTTTTCTAAAAAATATTTCTTTCTCACTGAATTATTCGCTCAGACTTTTGGGTGAAATGATTTGTTTTGTCATTCAGCAGTAGCTGAAAGATAAAGTCTGACAAGAAACCTGGACACCCTGGTGCAGTCCTTTTAATTAAAGCAGGAAAGGATTGTTGTCAAGCAAATGTACTGTGATGTGAGAGAGGGGGAATGGGCGCAGGATGAAAGGAAGTCGGTGTTAGGAATACAGTGGGGGATTAAAGACAGTGAGCGAGTGTTACAGACCCCTGGCCAGCTTGCTGCTGTAATGAACATTAGGGCTGCGGCATAAATTTAATGACCTGTGAAACAAACA
Source organism: Rhadinocentrus ornatus (assembly GCA_037177495.1). Classification (NCBI taxonomy): domain Eukaryota; kingdom Metazoa; phylum Chordata; class Actinopteri; order Atheriniformes; family Melanotaeniidae; genus Rhadinocentrus; species Rhadinocentrus ornatus. The sequence continues at coordinate 5,350,782 of JBAMHW010000001.1, forward strand.
GCGAGGCTCAGACCAGTGCCTCTGAATGCTAAGTGGCTCTATTATTAATACCAGCTCAGAGATGCCACCGTGTAAACACACTGTTAGTCTGTTTCCCCTACGAGGCCCGTTAACCACACGACAGTCATGTGATGGCAGCGCACGGGCTCGTCGCAGCTTTCTGAAACAGGGTCACATCTCTTTGTACCTGCAGAATTAATGAAACATCACCCATTAACAATGTATCCGCACTAACTGGATATGAATAACTCTCTAGCTAATGGCTGCTCAGGATAGCCACCCTGATAATAAATAGCTTAGTGGTGGGGCAGGTGAGGAAGTGGTAATAAATGGGTTCTGTGCAGCTCACAATTTAACAGGTTAGCAAATGCAAATGAATTGCAGAGTTCATCCTCCTGTGTTTGGACACGTTATTAATTTGCCCACGGTGTGGTGAAAGAATAGTTTCTGCTACCAGCTAGCAATTTGTGAAACTCATTCAGAATTTTTTTATTTTTAAATTGCCATTATTAAATAACTAAGAACAAAATTTGATAACGGTGTTGGTAAATCATCCTCAAAAACAGATCATTGACATAAATTGCTTTATTAAGATGGTTTGTCCCTTGGCCATTGATAGCTGAGAAATCCCTAAATGTATGACCTCTGTGAAGTCCTTTATAGATTAGAGGAGAAAAGTTTTTCTCTCTGAATGCACCTTGTCCTGTAAATATCTGTTTTAATTAGCTGATTGATCTTCTCAGGGTTAATCCAACTGGTCCACGAGACATGATTATATTTTAGATATTAAAGTCAGCCGACAAACATAATGTGATCACAGGTCATTGTGTAGTGTAAAAGTTCACTTTGAAGGGGACATGGTGAAGCTTTGGACAGGACAAGACTCTGCTTCACCCTGTAAGCCACGTTTTGTTTGTTTAACACCATGTGCTGTCTATGCAGACAAGATGCACATATGAAGGTACGGGGGGGAGGGGCAGAGTTTTGAGTCTGATTAGCAGTGATGCAGGTTTGATCAAACGATCCAGCACAGCGTGGGAGCAACGGCAATACTAGAAAAACCCAGAGCTAGCCAGATGTCTGCAACACGAGGAGGAGTACTTGACATGAGGACGCTGCCCGAGGCTATAAAATGCAATCACAATCTCCTGGAAGGAAGCCCAAGACGGCTGACCAGCCAGTCAGAAAATGAAGGCGATCTGTCAGCAAACAGTCCCCCGGTCTCCCCCTCAACCCGACCTCAGGCTAGCTGCTTATTCAGCAGAGAGGATGCTAAGAACTCCAGCTTGCTCTATCAGCTGCCGGTTAACTGTCCATTATCAATGCCGTGGTGCTGGTTAAAGAACATGTTGCATGGATGTGTAACATCTAAATCTACCCGTCTGTTTGTTTTTTGTCTTTCTTCTGTTTGCCCTGGTGTGTATGTGTGTCCACACTGGGCCCAGCGGGGACTCCATCTTGTTTTCTGTCCCATGCTGTGTCTCACGCTACAAGGACATAAATATTTGAAAAGCAAAGGAAGCCCTGTATCCCCAGCTGCTGCAGCCAGAGGTGTTGCATTCGTGCATTAGATGCAGCTTTTACAACAGAGCATTTTTTTCCTGCCTTAGCTAAAAGTGTACCTTTACTGTCTGAGCCATTATTCTCTGCAGAGCTCGGTGTGAAAGGTCACAAGCCTAAGTACCGACTCAACAGACATAAAAAGCTCACATAAATAAGTTATATCATCAATGACAACAAGTCTGGACTCGACTCTGCAGATGCTAAGTGCTGCAAGGTTTTTGATAGAGAAGAGGTGCAAGCTCCATTGAGTCTTCTTGCAACTTTTAGAGAAAAGAAAACATTAATAATTTAGGATGAAAAAGGAAAGAAAAGTCTCAGTCAAGCTGCTGGAGGGTTTTGTTTTTTTTTTGGTTGTTTTTTTTGCTTTCTAAAAGCAGCCTGCACTCGGGATTTAGTCTTCTGTACTAATGATGGTGAACAAAATGTGTTCTGTTTCTTGGACAATGAGTGTCGTCCAGTCCCGGAGCTCTCTGTGATGGTTTTAGTCTCTTGGTTTAAGTTACATATTACTGCTGCAGTAAAAAGATTTTTACACAACTTTCTGCTTTCATGTTAGCGTCGGTGGTTTTTGGAACGGCCTTTTGTGTTGTGGGATACTATCTAAATGCACAAAGAACAGCCCAAGAGAAAGTGATAAATTGCTTTTAACCAACAAGGCATTTTCCCAGATTGATGTGGAAGAACTGGGCTGAAGAGACCTTGGCCTCAACTGTACAAAACACCTCTGAGATTACTGGAGCACAGGCTGTGAGTCAGACTGGCTAGTCTCATTGTTAGATGTCACATGTTGGTCTAAACGGGAATAAATTCCTTCAAGATTTGGAATGTTTTCTCCGTTATAGTCACAAAGTCGTGCCCTTGGTTTTGAAATTATACGTTTAAAAGTATTTTAGGGAGTTAAGGTCCCTCAGGCTGTATTGGGTGCTTTTAAAATACAGAAATGTCCTCACTGTGTCAGAGGATAATAGTTCGTCTCACTATGTTTTTCATGACTGTTTTTAGCCCCATTCCTTAAACTGGTACAGCCACAACAACATTCTTCACATAACCATACAATGATAGGTTAAACACATAAACAGCCATTAGCTCACCTGAAGGATTTGACGCTAGAGTCCTTCAGTAATCACAAAAACATGAAGCAAAGGACAGAAAACAACCAAATTTTTAAATTGAGTGAGAATCAGTTTTACTTGTCTTTCTAATACCAGTCAGCTGGTTTGTTGTTGTTCTTATTGCCATTTAAAGTATTTATTCCTTGGAGAAGTTCCTTCGTTATCTTCAGGGACTCCAAAAGTACCTCCACATTATTGGCGTCATGACCATGAGGCTTTTGTAAAACTATGAAATAAATTCTGGATAGATTATTCTGCTTAGCTAAATGCAGATAATCAATCTGATGTGACTTCCAATGTCATGTGTTAACAGCAAAAGTCAGCCTGATTTAAAACTGCAAAGAAAAACTTTGAAATGAACCTCTTCAGAAAAAAAATAAAACCAGCGATGGCGAGTTTGGGCTCATACAGGTGTTTTTATTTTTTAACTAAACCAGGAAAGTGCAATAAGTTTATTTCTGGAATATATAATAGCATTTGATTATCTTAACAGGAGGGAACGCGGTACATAAGGATTCAGATGAAATGGATCCATCAGCTTTTTAAATTCTGCTCAGTAACTAGTTTATTTGAATTAGTTGTGTTGAAACAGGGAACCATCTAAAACTTGAGGGACAGAGGCCCATGAGGACCAGGGCTCCCCACCCCTGCCATAATGGGAAGAGATCCATACACGTATAGAGAATTTATTTGGAGTAAACATTACATTTGGGATTGTAACCATGTACTTTGATGATGTAAATTATGTAAATTAGCACATTAATGACAGAAAACTACTAACTATTCTAGTACAAGGAAATGGTTGGTGATAGATCCACCTTTATATTAAGGAATTTTTTTCTTCTAAAGCCCTCTTGTGTATTTTCCAGTTGGAAAAAGACCAAATGATCCGGTTGGAAAATCAGTAACGATGTAAATGTTTGTTTTACAAAATTGCAAAAGAAAAAAAAAACTTGAAATCCCAAAACACTGAACTTAAAACTCTTTTTTTCTTTGAGTTTCCCACACTCTTTCTCACACTTTTGCTTCTCCCACTCCATCTCCCACCTTGCTGTGTGGCCCATGCGGAAGATGTGGATTGTCCGTATTGAGCCATCAATCACAGCGGTAACGACGGCTCCATAGAAAGAAGGGCAGCTCCACCGACCGGTCTCTGCTAGGCAGTAATAGCATTCACGTCGTCCTGCTGCACTTCCTTTCCTTCCTGCTGACCTCTGCACAGCTTCAGTGGCAAGGACAGGACTCTGCTTACCTCCACCCGCTGGATTTAGACCTGATGGTGCATGGAGCTCACAGGTGTCAGCAGGGATGCGGTGTTTGTTTATGCTTGCCTGACAATCATCACTGAATAGAGATAATTATATTTAGAGGCCATGTTTAAAGGAATATAAATGTAAGCTGGAATGATTCAAGGTGAATTCAGTCTGTCCTTCATTTTTTAGTTTAAATGTTTATGGGTGCGATTGCATAACTTTTGCGCCCTTTGTGCATTGACTGCCCTCCTCAGCTTTGTGTTGTTTTGTCAGTGTTCCGGCTCTTTATATACAAACCCATGAGACTAACAATGCCAGTTTGTGTTCCTTCCTGTACCTATTGTTGCCTCTGCGTCTCCGTGCCCTCGGTAATATCCACTCGTTGTAAGGTCGAGACAAAAGCTGCAGACAGAGTGCCATGTATCTGCTCTGGCTTGACCCTGTATGCCCCCTTCCTGTTGCCTTTAACATACCCCTCCGGTGGCCTTTGACTTCTGCTGCAAAGACTCTACAGCCTGTCATGTTGTGGCAAGGCAGGGTGTGCTCTGGGCTTTTTGGATGGGAGAAACTGCTGCTTTCTTTTCTCATAATTCTCAGGAGGCAAATGATTTAGTCTGCAAAACGTGCACATATCATAGTGGGCCCTCTAATGATGAACTGGGTGAATTTGCTTTAAATACATAAAAGAAGAAGTAAAGCTACAATCATTCTCTCTCTCGACATTGCTGCTTTTTTATCGTGGCACTTTGGGTGTCAGTAATCAATATTGTTTTAGAAGGGTTTGTTTCAGTGTTTTTCCAGATGCTTTTGAAGATTCTTTGGAGAATTTTTAGTTGCGGTGGAAAAAACAGCATCCTGAAAAGGAGGGTTTCCTACTGAGTCAGAACCCTTGGATCTGATTTTTTTCACTCTTACTGTATCTGCTCCTCAGGTTCTCCTAGAGGCTTCAAACTTGTTTTGTTTTTTTTGTTTGTTTTTGTTTTTTTAATCCTTTGAAGTGCCCAAAGAGGAGATATGTGCTGATTTGGTGCAGTATAAATAAAACCAAAAACTGGAGCCACTGTCTAGATGGGAGCTCCAGCTGGGAGACTCGTCGGCTTTCATGACATCACTCACTTTTCTAGTCTTGATGAGCACTCAGAGCTTTCCTGTGTCATTGCCAGGGCCAGGTCAACATGCAGTCACCGGTAATGTCTGAGGAAGAGGAGAGTGAAGTGGATAGTGCGCCTGAATCTGACAGAGTGGCTTCTCTACTGTCTGCAGAAAAGTGAGGCTGAAAGAAGTTGAGGAAAGCTAAGGTTGCAAAGCGTCTTCTTCAGCCTGGTGTAAGAATGCAGAACTGAGGGCAAAAATGCTTAACCTGATGATTTCAGACTATAAAAGTATTTGAGTTTCGAATTCTTTTCATTTCACATTTCTGGGCAAATTCATATCGAAGCATTTGAGTTATTTTCTTTTTCTTCTTTGTCTGTCTGACAACAGGCAGATCTTCAGCTTTGGTCCTGAATCTTCCCGATGACTGGCAAAGGCCAAAACACAGTGGTTCTTTTCTGATAATTTCCATTCATTCCTCATCTGCGCTCAGTATTTTATGTCATAAATGTAAGTTTAAGATGTTCAAAACAGCTTTTCTTCCCATTTAGCTTTCAGACCAGGAGATGCAGTCTTTGTGCTGAGGATGAAAAGCAGTATGGGGGCACAGCTTTGAAACAGGCTGAAAGACACACCTGTGTAATGAAGTGCGTTCGCTCCATTTTCCAATCACCTTGTCCTGTTTGAAATTCTCGAGGAACAAAAAAAATCTCCAGCCCCGGTCCTTGGAGTAGAGCTGAGAAATGAAACCTTGGCTGTCTGTTATTGTCACAGAGGAAAGCTCACTTATTTCCCTGAGATATTATCCTCCCCCCTTCCTCCTGTGAGTCCTTCTTTCCCACATTGTTCTTCAGGATCAAGTTCATGGAGGTTGGGTTGGAGGAGGGTAATGGGACCCTTGTCCCTGTGTCTCGGGGCAGGTTGAATGGGTCTTGGCCCCTGCCCCTAGCCCCCATACAGCCTTTCTGAATAGGACCCAGATCCCCCCTTTCTTTAGTAATCTGGTCTCCAGTTTCTCCAGACATGCATTGCTTCCTGTGGCAGAAGCATATTCACATGTTGCAAAGCTTCTACTTGTGCTGCTGCACCAAAAACTGCACACAGTGACTTTATTTAGTCTATAAAAGAGACGCTTGTTCCTCAACTCTGTTGAATGGAATATTAGAACTTAAAATCAACCATGGTGGATGCATTTGTATAGATAAAGCAAATAAGTAAAAATAAATAAATAACCATCTGACTGGTTAACTTTGAAAAGAAAGTCAGTTGCAGCTGTGAAAGTGTGTGTGTGTGTGAACTGTAAACTGGTTAAAGCCGAGTTTAAACATCAACTATATCAATTGTTTTTGAACTGAAACAAATTAAAAAGCAATGGACACTAAACTGACACTTAAGTATTTTAAAGCATTTTGTTCCTTCTTTGTGGTTCCTGCCTGCATCTTTTGACCACAGCATTTTTAAAATTTATAATCAATGTTTCTTTGTCAAAATTTTATTTTAGGAAGACAAAGGTGGCATTTATTTATTTATTTATTTATTTATTTATTTATTTATTTATTTATTTATTTATTTATTTATTTATTTATTTATT